>OX422212.1:240876433-241476433 GCA_949130495.1 Sambucus nigra | reverse complement strand
ATCGCTTAGTCGCGGGTCTCTCGATTTGAAAATATGATGATAATTTGAAAATTTGTAGATTAGGCTTAAAAATAAGTCGTTAAAGGGTGAAAACTCAAACCAGTCTTTAAACGTCCTGTAAGAGGCACTAACATCTCGCACAAAGCCAATTTAACTAGTAGGAACTAATTGCGTAGTCACGGGGCATATGGTTTGTGAATATGATGAAATTTGAAATTACCTGGACTTTTGATTAAAAACATGTTGTTAGTGGGTGAAACCTAAACTAGCCACCAAATAGCCCCGTAAAAGTCATGAACATCTCGCAAGGGACCACTATAACTCATAGTAATAGACTGCTTAAGTGCGGGACTCTCGGTTTGAAAATATGACAATAATTTGAAAATATGTAGATTGGGCTTAAAAATAACTCGTTAAAGGGTGAAAACTGAAACCAACCCCAAACGGTCATGTAAGAGGCATGAACACCTCGCATGGGACCAATGTAACTTGTAGGAAGTGGTCGTGTAATCACGGGTCTCTCGATTTGAGAATATGACGATAATTTTAAATCTTAAAAATATGTCGTTTGAGGATGAAAACTCAAACCAATCCTTTAACGGCCCCATAAGAGGCACTAACACCTTGCACGGGGCCAATGTAACTCGTAGGAACCGATCGCATAGTCTCGGGATATGTGGTTTGCATTTAATATGTATTGCTTTACTATTGCTTTAGGTACTAATATTGCTTTAGATATTCCTTTAGATATCTAATATTGCTTTAGGTACTAACATTCCTATCATCTCACTTTAGGTACTACTATTACTTTAGGTACTAATAATCCTAACATCTCATTTTACGATTTTAATAGGACCTACGGACGGTCCGGTTAGTTGACTTGACTTGGATATGGATAACCCGCCTACATTTTCCAACGTAAGTAAAAAACCCGCCCTCTGAAAAATATACTTTATACTTCCTCCCTATGTTATTATATCAATGGGCTTTCATGGAATTTGCGTTAATTTTTTTCACAGATTCAAGGCGCATGTAGGATCAGCACTGGTATTGTGATCCGCGATGTATCAGAACTTGAGATGATTCTTAAAGAGGTAAATTTTACTTCTGCTACATTTTGCCACGACAAATTTTACTTTTGCTACCCAACTCTTTACATTAATTATTATTTTTTTCAGAAGAGAAAACGAACGGAGAAACTTTGGGATAAAGAGAAAGGGAAAGGGAAAGGGAAAGGGAAAGGGAAAGGGAAAGAAAATGAACCCCCCACCACGGTGTGTTATTTTTTATTTTGCATTTTCTTTTCATTATTTAATAATTTATTGTTTGCTTACATTTCTACTCCACTTTACTCAACGTGCCAGGACTTCCCTCCCACTTCTGCCCGTGCATTGGCTCAAAGACTACGACGTGATCGAGAAAGGGAACAAAGGTTGTTGCTTAATCCCAGTAATTGTTCTAATCAATCATCCACTTCGACGAGCACGAATGTGTGGGTAACCCCACAACAACTTACTCCATCCACTTCTACATTACTGCACACCCCTCTACAACAGTGCTACCCTCTTTGTGATAGCACCCCGTTATCAGGCATTGGCCTTACAATTGATCCTCCAACTGTAAAAATTCTTCCCCATTTCCTTCATTTATCAAATGCATTGTTTTCTTATCTTCTAATTAATTTTACTCAACGTGCCAGGACTTCCCACCCATCAGTGCCCGTGCATTTGCTCAAAGACAACGACGTAATCGAGAAAGATCACAGAGGTTGCAACTTGATCCCACTAGCTGTCCTAAGTAACTACACACTTTGACTCGCTCAACACCATCAAATCGATCACGTTTAAGAACTCTGAGGCAATATCCTACTCCCCCGAATCTTACGTTGCCGCCCACCCCACCACAACAATGTTACCCAGTTATGCAGCAGTCCCGCGACACTGATGTTTTGCCCCCTGCTATTCTTCCTAGAAATTTGAGCATAGATTTTGATGCTACTATCATTTCTGATCCCAACCATGAACACATTGGGAGTGTATTTGAAGATTCACATTCTTTTCCTACGCCACCACTGACAGATTTGGTGAACAATGCTCCGACTGGATCATCAAGAGTATCCATGCTTCCTTCTATTACTCGGTATAACATCCTATTTACTTTGATATTTTAAGGCCAATGTCTATTTGAGATAGTCTTGACTCAAGTTTTTTCTTTCTCCATTTCAGGTCAAGGAGGCAAGTCATCACATACCAGGTGGGTTATAGAAGAGCAGGACGAGCTAGACTTTTATTCGAAAGACACGAGTTGGGACCTATGAATGTTAAATGCCCTCATTGTAATGCCTTGCACTGGATGGCTGAAAGGTTAACAACTTCATCTATGATACGACTATTGTTTGGGAAGTGTTATCTACAAGGCCAAATTAGACTGCCTGCCCTTAGGGAACCCCCTGCTGAAATAAAGCTTCTTTTTTATGGCAATGATGACCAATCTAGGTATTTTCATGCTTACATAAGAGAGTATAATGCAGCCAATGCATTTACAAGTTTAGGTGTGCGAATGGATGATCGAGTCCTCCCAGGGAGGGGTCCCACGAGTTTTACAATACATGGTGAGCTATGCCATAGCACAGGATCCTTATTGCCGGATGAGGGTCATGAATTAAATGCCACATATGCTCAATTGTACATTTATTATCCAGGTGCAGCTTTAGATATTCGACACCATAGGAATGCACATTTGAGGAGGGATGTCCTTAACACCATACAGCAGTGTTTGTTATTGAATAATGAATTCACTCATAAATACCGTGAAGCCTTCTCTATTTTGGATCAAATGGATAAAATGGGGAAAGACTTACCTGCTTATCTTCATTATAGTTCTTCAAAGGACCGTCGAACGTATAACTTTCCATCATCTGAAGAGATTGTTGTTATTTTACCGGGGGACGGTTTTAACATTAGTGGCATGCATGATATTATTATTCATCTCAAAGGTGGCAATGAGTTGATGCAAATTAACGAGTGTCATCCAGCATATTTGCCTTTGCATTACGTCTTATTATTCCCCTACGGTGAACTTGGTTGGCACCCCGAAATGAAATTATGGGATGTCCGACAGTTTCAAGAACAGGATGATCGCTTAACTCAATTAAATTATTATGGCTACCGATTGTTCAAGCGTGACTCCGAGTACTCCACAATCCTTAGAGGGGGAAAATTGTTCCAAGAGTTTATTGTTGATGCTTGGGCTTCTATAGAGCAAAACTGATTAACTTATTACCGACTCAATCAAGGAAGGCTTCGGGCAGAGTTGTACAAGGATCTCAATGATGGTATGTCAATCGGTTTACAACCAGATGATATTGGTAGGCGAATGATTTTGCCTTCTTCTTTCACCGGTAGTGCAAGACATATGTTTGAGATTTATCAAGATTCTATGGCCATAATGCATTACAACCAACATCCCGATGTTTTTCTCACTATGACCACAAATCCAAAATAGCCAGAAATCACCAAAGAATTGTTGCCTAATGAAAATGCATTTCTTCATCCAGACTTGGTGGCGCGTGTATTTGAACTAAAGAGGAAGGCCTTGATGAAGGAGATTGAAAATAACCATGTACTTGGCAAGAAGGTGGCTCACGTCTTCACAATTGAATTTCAGAATCGAGGTTTACCTCACATGCACGCCTTAATCTTTCTTGATGGTCCAAGCAAGATTAAAACAACTGCCCAAGTTGATAATATAGTTTGTGTAGAATTTCCTAGCTTAGAAGAAGACCCCACCCTTTTTGAAACTATTTTGGGTTGCATGGTACATGGCCTTTGCGGAGTTCGGTCTCCTGGAGCCCCGTGTATGGAACATGGTAAATGCACAAAGAAATACCCGAGAGAGTTTTGTGACACTACCACTATGGATGAAGATGGGTACCCAGTATATCGACGTCGTAATGATGGTCGAGTCTTTACTGTTGGGAATGGGAAACAGGTTTATAATCGAGATGTTGTGCCGTATAATCCCCATTTAAGTCGGATGTTCAATTGCCACATTAATGTCGAAGTTTGTTCCGGGCTTAGATGCGTCAAGTACATTCACAAATATATATACAAGGGATTTGATTGCACCACTATTATCTTAGGAGGCGTTGATGAAATTCAGCAATACTTAGATGCCAGATATATTGGCCCCCCCGAAGCGGCTTGGCGAATATTTGGTAATCCAATGCATCAGGAGAAACCATCTGTTACGCGATTGGATCTTCACCTCCCAGGCATGCATCATGTTGTTTTCAATCCATATGAGTCGATGGATGACATACTTCATCGAGGTTGGACTCAAGATACTTCTTTAACCGCTTTTTTTGCATATTGTGCTTCCAATGAAGAAGCGCGGGCCTTCAATTATCAAGAATTTCCACAACACTATTGGTGGGATAAGGCATCTAAGAGATGGACAAAGCGAAGTTCAAAAGGGGGTTTTGCAATTGGTAGAATGTACTTTGCTAGCCCGAACTCAGGAGAAAGGTTTTATTTGAGATTGCTTCTTACTGTGGTAAAAGGACCTCGATCATTTGAGTGCTTACGGATCGTAAATAATGTCTTGCATGATTCTTTCAAGTCAGCATGTGTTGCACTGGGACTTTTAGAATATGACGATGGATGGGTTCAGTGCTTGTAAGAGGCCGCGGTGATGCAAACGGGATATCAACTTCATCGACTTTTTGCCGTTATAGTCACCCAATGTTCCCCTACAAATCCATAATTACTATGGGATAAATTCTCATCATACATATGTGACGATCTCGCGCACAACCTCCATAGATCATTTGCAATTCCTTCTCCAAATGATGCAGAGGTTAATGATTATGGATTGTATCTTCTCAACGATTTGCTATAAGAGTCTGGCAAAAAGTTTGACCAACTTTCCACCAATGCCATTACCTCTAAAAAATTAGAGTACCACCGGAGAGAATCGGCTAATATGGGAGCATCAACAACTTTAAGAGATTCAAACACCACGGACGTGCAATATAATATAGACTTTCTTAATTCGGGGCAGCAGCATGCTTACTCGGTCATTACTACATCAGTGTTTGAAGGAAAAGGTACTACCTTTTTTTTAAATGGTGGGGATGGAATGGGTAAGACCTTTTTGTATAACACAATTGCTGAAATTTTCTGTTGTCTCGGCCATGTAGTCATTACGGTTGCCTCTTCAGGCATTACTTCCTTATTGTTGGTTGGCGGTCGAACAGTGCATTCAACATTTTGTATTCCGCTTGACATCCTTGAAAATTCTAATTGTGGGTTTTCAAAGCAATCGAATCAAGCAGAGTTTTAAACTATCCAAACTTATAATCTGGGATGAAGTGCCAATGCAACATCGGTTTTGTGTTGAAGCGGTTAATCGAACATTACGAGATATATGTAGTAATCAAAAGCCTTTTGGGGGGATAACTGTTGTTCTCAGGGGGGATTTTTGACAAATCTTACCCGTCATTCCTAAAGCAGTTCGTGGAGAAATTGTCGCCGCATCATTACGGCGATTAGTTCTTTGGAAGGATGTCAAAATTCTTACCTTGGACACAAACATGCGTCTCGACATTACAGACATCCAAACTTCGGCATTTTCATATGTTTTGACCACAGTATAACAATTTTTTCAAAATATTACGTTCTTTACATATTTATTAAATACTTATTTATGCATTTCATGTAGATTGTTCTAATAGTACATCTTTGTTTTTCAGATTGGCTCAAGCCCTGATGAAATTGTGCTCCTGCCTTCAACATTACGCCGCTGTCAGAATGTTGAAGAGTTGATAAGGGTCGTATATCCGTTGTTGAATGTGGAGGGTATTGTTATGCCTTCTTACCTAATTGAACGGACGATTCTTTCAGCCCACAATGATGATGTAAATGCAATTAATATGGCTGCCCTAGCTGTTTTTCCAGGAGAATCTCTGACATACTACGCAGCAGATAAATTATGTCCGGATGAAAGTAATCCGAGCATAACTAACCAGTATCCTAATGAGTTCTTAAATTCTTTTAACCCTTCTGGGCTACCTCTATTTAAGTTGGAATTAAAAGTGGGATGTCCCACCATGTTACTACGAAATATAGCGCCAAAAGACGGTCTTTGCAATGGCATGCGTTTGATTGTTACCAAGTTGTCTGAACATGTAATTGAGGCCACAATCCTGACTGGAGATAAGTTTGGCACAACTGTCTTCATTCAGAATATCTCTTTAACTCCCTCCTCTAATGAAATACCTATCAAGATGACTCGCCGACAATTTTTGATCAAATTGGCCTACGCAATGACAATGAACAAATCCCAAGGACAATCTGTAAAGTTTGTTGGTATTGACTTGCGCACCCCCGTGTTCAGTCACGGTCAGTTGTATGTTGCATTATCACGTTGCACAAGTGCAGATCGCATTTATATCCTTCTACCCTCCGAGGAGGAGAGTTCAACAACAAATATTGTATCCGGAGGTTCTCTTATAGGGATGTAAGTTAAAATATTGCTTTTGTTATGCTGCATTTTAAAGATTAATATCCAGTATTCCTAGGCTCTTGGTCTCATATACTTCTTTCTCATTTTGCTTTTTTGGTGTAACAGGTCAGCGGCATCCGCGGGGAGGTCAGCGGCATCATATAAATTTTGAGTAAGTCAAATATTGGTAGGTATTTTTTGATTGGAGTATTATTTATAGTTTGGTATACATGTTTTCAATGCCTCTTTCATTATCAAACTTCAGTTATCTGCCGTATAAACTATACACAGTTATTTACTTGGTAATGTGCATATGATAAAAAAATATTTTAACCACCAGTTTGATAACGGATAAATCAACAACTAAAACCAATTTTTGTTACACGAGTTGCGTAACTATTACATAACTGATAACAATCCTTTTTTTGCCTTTGTATCAGGTTCAGCCTGATCACGAAATGAAACTCAAAATCAGCAGCACTGATAACCCATTCAGCAGCACTGTTTAGGCCACATCAAAATCAGTACCAAATGAAACTCAAAATCAATAGCACTTATTATAATATACTCACAGTAACTAACATATTTATGGATTCAACTTATTTGGATTCAATCTAAAACAGGAAGCTCCTCACAGTAACTAACATATTTATCCTCTTTTTAAGCAGACGTTTTGTCGGAGTCCAATTTGGTTTCGTGACCTTGAAGAATGCTCATGGCTTGGTTAGTATTTGATATATACCTTCCTTATCTCTTTATCTATTTTCTCTATAGTTGCTTTCATTTGGGTGTTTGATTTATTTTAATCTTCATAAAACACTATCGTTTTTCATTTTTTTATTTTTTTGCAATTTTTCAGTTTGTTGTGCAATGCTTTTGTTCCTCATCCCAGGTTGAAGCTTCAACATTTTTCAGTTTTGAACTTTATCTTTGTTTTGTTTAGTTTGTAGTTCCCTAAGTCAATAAGAACTTGAACGGATATTTTTTTAGTTCTCCATGAATGTCGCACACATACTATTTTAGATACAAAACATAATGAGTAATCAAAAGGCAAAGTTTTGAGTGTGCCAACGCTTATATAAGAAAACTTTTGAATCTTTCCATGAATGTCCCAAAGCTTATATAGCTCAGCTTGGACATGCTTTATCTTCTTTAGATCTCACGCGTGTTAGGTTCTCATTCTCTCTAATTTCTTTATAATCTAGAAAGTCTGGAATTTAATTTTGGATTGAACTTAATCTAACCTCTATACTATTCTTGATTCATTTCAAATAGTTTAAAACAATTTGGACCTCCCTTTCCCCAATGCGTATGATGAAATTCACCACGAAGCTCTCATGTCCTTATAACCGGACATATTTTAAACCAAATATTTGTACGACGTGTCTCATTCCCCACTTTTTTCATTTCCATAACTACAATATTGTTAAAGCATTTCCATTGTAAAATTGAAATATTTGGTGGAATTTCCTTTTCCCATATAAAAATACATAGAAAAGAAGAAGGTTTGGACTTTCTTTACACCTCCCAAGTAGTCTTAGTGGTGAAATCACCACGTTAGTTTATATGATTGTTCTGTAGTAAATTACCATTCAATAATTCTTACTCTAATATTGCAAATATAGTTTGTAACAGGTGAGAATCGCTAGTTGAATATTGGAACTGAGTCCGCTTATTGTATCCCGTTGCAAGAATGGTGTTTGGGTCAAATTGAAACCAATGGATCATGCACGATTTTCGCTGAATCTACTTACATATGCGCAACTATAACACTTCCATTTTGTCGTTGGAGAAATTCACTTTGGAGTTTCAAATTGGTTGGTTCTTATACCTTCTTATAGTATTTAATGACTTTTAAATTGTGAGGGTATGCGTATTTTATTACCTATAGTTCCTAATTGTGCCTAATTTACATTCTCTCATTTTAAATACACTTTGTAATATACTATTTGTCATGACTATGCATTAGTTGTGATATTTGGCATGAGAGCCTCATGGCATGAATAACAATTGTATTGGTTAATGATGTTTGTTTTAAGTTAAGTTTGTTAATGTTTCATATTGATTCCATGTTCTGTTCGTTAATTTTACTCTATTTTTTAATTATAATGTTTTATTTTAGGGTCTTATCTGACCAACTGAATTTATATGTTAATCAAATGTGCACTGCTTGAAACTGACCAGCTGAATTTTGATTTTATTGTCTGCATACACTAGACTGATGGATGTTATATTTGGTGCTTATGACAGTGAAATTTGTTTCTCGGATGTTCCATCCTGAGGCATTAGTGGCATTACTACAACCGTAAAGTAAGGAAAGTTGTGGAGCAGAGCTGGACCACTGATTGACTTGAATATGGCATTACTACAACCATAATACATTCCCTCTGCTAGCATTGAATATGACTCCCCATCTGCCTCTTCTTATTAACTTTTCATCCTTTAGGAGCTTTGATTGATATAATTCTTTAGTTGATTTGTTGAGCTGTTGACATTTAATGACAGAATAATGTAACTTATACACAACTAAATGCGATTGGGTCACTATCTCTCGCATGGTTTTTGATTTATCATCCAACTCATTTGACAGTTAACAGCTGCGATTTAGTCATTTAACATTTAACATTTAACATTTAGCTAAATGTGATTTGTTGCTTTCTACTTTTCTATGTTAGGTTGTCCACCATCCCGTGGCTTAGCTGGACCGCTGCCATCTTCCCCCTCAACCACTCTTACGTCCGCCACCACCTACTTTTCATGTTTTCGGATTTAAATCTGCCTAAACACCAATGTATTGGATGTACATACTGAAAAGCACCAATATGTGTTGGGGGTTATTGCATGGCTGACAATTTTTTGAATGTACATACCGAAAAGCACTTCACAGCGGGAGAGATTGTGAGTGGCATCATCATCGACGTATCGGACCTCAATATTGTTCCCATTGCACACATTGCCGGATCATTCTCACAGCCGAAATCGCTGAGGTTACCGCAAGTGTAATTTCCATGAAATGTAGCATGTACACTAAATAACTTTGTTCATTAGATTTCTCTACTTTGTTCATTATAGACATTATTTTCCTCAAATTTTTCGTCTATCAATTTTTTTGTCTATCATTAGTAACATTCTTGGAATATATATCGAGCAGGTCTGATTTTTGGATTATTGACAGATAGTTCTCCCATTGAAAATTTAGACAGGTCTGATAACTTTTTCTCTATCGAGCAGGTACATCTTTTCACCAATTGTTCTTTGGTTCAAAATCACAGATTAGGGTCTCAACTATTGTTCTTTTCACCAATTAACCATGTTTTTATAAATTCTAATAGTAACAGCTGCGATTTAGTCATTTAACAGTTAACAGTTAGCTAAATGTGATTTGTTGCTTTCTACTTTTCTATGTTAGGTTGTCCACCATCCCGTGGCATAGCTGGACCGCTGCCATCTTCCCCCTCAACCACTCTTACGTCCGCCACCACCTACTTTTCATGTTTTCGAATTTAAATCTGCCTAAACACCAATGTGTTGGATGTACATACCGAAAAGCACCAATATGTGTTGGGGGTTATTGCATGGCTGCCAATTTGTTGAATGTACATACCGAAAATCACTTCACACGGGAGAGATTGTGCGTGACATCATCATCGGCGTATCGGATCGCCATATTGTTCCCATTGCACACGCTTTCGGATCATTCTCACAATCGAAATCGCTGAGGTTACAGCAGGTGTAATTTCCATGGAATATAGCATGTACACTAAATAACTTTGTTCATTAGATCTCTCTACTTTGTTCATTATAGACATTATTTTGCTCAATTTTTTGTCTATCATTACTAACATTCTTGGAATATATATCGAGCATGTCTTATTTTTGGATTATTGACAGATAGTTCTCCCATTGAAAAGTCAGGCAGGTCTGATAACTTTTTCTCTATCGAGCAGGTACATCTTTTGTACATCTTTTCACCAATTGTTCTTTGGTTCAAAATCACAGATTAGGGTCTCAACTATTGTTCTTTTCACCAATTAACAATGTTTTTATAAATTCTAATAGTAAATTTCTCTGGGCATTGTAATTTATAGGGGAATTAGGGCCTCAATGTAGGTGGCAAAAGCTCGGGACTGCTGGGTCTTGGTTCGGAGGTGGCAAAACAGCAGTCTGGCTTAGTCTTGGGGGGTGGGGTGGGGTGGGGTGATGATAGTACCTATTCGGGACAGCCGCGGTAGCCACTGCATCCACCACTACACAATCGCTGTAGCCACCACTACACAGCCACTGCTGTGTTTGCAACAACTGCAGTTGCTCCATTGTCCGATTCAATCCGACCAAATCACAACCCTCTACTCGCACTCTCCTGTATTAATATTTTGATATAAACTACATGTTTTTCTTGCCTTTGTTGTATTCTGTATGTAATCTGAAGAATACAAAATTTGTTGTCATTTTTTTTATGTTTTAGGGTCCAATAATGCACAAGTCCAAAGTTGTAATGCGGAGTGAACTACCAATAGTTGGGTTCGGCAGAGAGTGAGTGATAGCGATGGACAATGTACCTATCCGGGACAGCCGCTATAGGCGCTGCAGCCACCACTACACAGCCGCTGCAGTCACCACTACACAATCACTGATGTGTTTGCAACACTGCAGCTGTTGGCAAGCAATATAGGAGCTTGGTTGTCTGTATTTTGTTGTCCTATGCATATACGATGGGTAAAAATGAGTTGTGATGGAATCAATAGATATGCAGAGGTAATTTATGTGCTTCAAATATTAGGCTTTGACATATATCAATGAGAATTACAACTTATTGTCTCATTATTTTTTATGTAGATTTGATCTTATATCAGTGGTGAAATATGAGTTGTGATTGGGGGAGGTAATAGAGATATGGCATTTATCGACGATAAGCATACTTATGTCATATGCTCAATAGTGTATTAGTGTATAAGTTTCCTTTCGTATTCCCAAGCATGTTTACATATTAGACACATTAATGTTGTTTATACGAAGTTCAAGATGGACTATTAGTATTATTGTTGGGTATATAATGTCCAGGATGGAATATTTGTATAACTGAGTAGTTTTAGTTTCTTAAATAGGTGGATAGTCCTATAAACAGAGGAAATTATGTCCAAATTTTATAAATCGTGTACATGTTTTTGTGTGTTATAATAAAATATACGATTACAAGTCTTAGTTAACACCGTATTTTTTATTTGTAGTCGGTAAAAAACTACTTGACACATGATGTGCATATACCAATCATGTCGTAAGAATGTGGTATATTTTTGCAAAGTTTGAACTGTGCCTTCAGGCATGGGCATGTACTAGTATATGTATATAGGAGGACAATCTGCAAGTAATAAATGCTTTATTTGACTAGATTAATAGAAATGTGAATAAGGGGGTCAAATTCCCCCTCTTTAATATTTTGAGAACAGTAAAGCTCTTAAAGAAAATATAAAGCATGGACCCCAAAGACTAGGGGATAGCTAATTTAAATCCTTTTTAATGAAAAAAACTGAAGGAAGGAGACAGGGGTTACCCCCCTCCCCCCCCTCCAATCTATTCCTTATGAACACAAGTAATAATGTCCAGGAGCACCCCCACAGACAAGAGGGGGTGATCCAAAATAGTAACAGGCAAACACCTCGCAGTCATAAGAGGTGAATTTAAAAGAACAATGAATATATATACATAACTTGCTCAGATTAATGCAAGTACCCCGTAGTATATGGGGCAGCCTAAGTTGACCAAATGCTCACAGAAATTAGAGCAGATCTTACTAAACAAATGCCAAAAGTATAGATGGAAAATAAAATATCATTATTTTTCTCATTTATGAACGATCGGTGATATATACATAGAAGCCAAAATACTACAAAGCAAGAAGTAGTCTATCCACTAGAAATAAAAAAAAATACATCATCACGAGTGAGGGCGCCGGCATATGACGGACCAGCCTCCCGTAAGAACTCCTCCTCCAACCATACGAATTGGGCATCATCATCCTGATCACCAGACTCAAGCCTGTCGAGCCTCGCTGAAGTGATTGAATTTGACTTCGGATTCTTGCGGCCTCAGCCTGTCCCTGCTCATCCCTAGACTGCCTAAAAGTGTGAAGTCTTACCATATTTTGGAATGGAACGCTTAGAAAGTGGTGAACCCCTGTATCAAGACAATCCAAACGAAAATGATAGAATTATCGCAAGTCGCGAAGAGCATCCAAGAACAATAAAATAAAAGAGCTAGTCATCTTAGCAGGAGAGGTAGCTAAGAACTCAAGAACATGGTTAGCAAGAGCTTTCAAATTGAATGATGTGATACTGTCAATTTGAAGTATGCTATGGAAAGTGAATATCTCAGGATGATGCTCTAAGATAAGATCCAAGAGTTGATGCTCATGTGTCCTGAATCGTCCAGGTATCTCCTCATGCCATAACCTACTAACAAAGGTTGCAGGAGCCTCTACTTCAGCATCACCGTCAAAATGGCGTGACCCTACCTTGGAGGGAAGGAAAGAAGAGTCCCACCACAATCAGCATCACCAACCATAGGAGTGGACTCAAAACTATGATCTCCCCTATCATCTACCCCAGTGGACCCACCAATTAGAGCCTAAAAAGAAATATTCATGATAAGTCAAAAGAGAAGAAAGATAATTACGAGATAGGCCCTAACAATAACTACGATAGAAAGCTTACCCCTAAACTCAAAAAGGTGACCATGCTGTTGCCGATCTGAAGAGGGTCAGCCAAAAGGAGGCTAAGAGGATAAACATAAAGAATATCAATATGGTCTGTCAATACAAATCACAAATCAACAACTGAGGAAGGGTAATTTGGGAGAGATAGTCAAAGTACCTGAGAAGGGTGCATCCCGACACTCTCTGCTTGCTCTGCAGATACCTCTGGGGAAACAACCTCACTCACCTGGAAACAATAAAACAAAGGTGAAAATGATAACACTTGCACAGTATACGTAAGAAGAAAAAGGGAACAGTGAAAAGAGGGGGTATGCCAGTTTAATACCTCTCTCACATCCACCCCACTATCAGACTCCACAGTCACTGGAGCAATCTCATTCACCTGAAAACATTTAAACAAAGGTGAAAATGAGAACACTTGCACAGTATACGCAAGGAGAAAAAGGGGAACAGTGAAAAGAGGGGGTATGCCAGTTTAATATCTCTCTCGCAGCCACCCTACCATCAAACTCCACAATCACTGGAGCAATCTCATTCACCTGGAAATAATGAAACAAAGGTGGAAGTGAGAACACTTGCAGAGTATACGTAAGAAGAAAAAGAGGAACAGTGAAAAGAAGGGGTACGCCAGTTTAATGCCTCTGTTGCAGCAACCCCATCATCAGACTCTACAGTCACTGGAGCAATCTCATTCACCTAGAAAATTTGAAACAAATGTGAAAATGAGAACACTTTCAGAGTATACGCAAGAATAAAAAGGGGTACAGTGAAAATAAGGGGTATGCTAGTTTAATACCTCTCTCGCAACCACCCCACCATCAGACTCCGCAGTCACTGGAGCAAACCCATCCACCTAGAAACAATGCAACAAGGGTTAAGATTAGAATACTTGCACGGTATAAGCAAGAAGAAATGATAATTAAAAAAGGAGAAAATAAAAAGAGGTATGCCGGTGTAATACCTCCCCTGTCGATATTCCTCCCATGCATTCCGTCGCCACTTAGATGATAGTAGCACTAACCTGAGAACAGAAAAAATAGGTAAGTACTGATAAACATTTGAACAGCATAGGGATACAAGAAGGGGCATAAAGAAAATAACAACTATCACATATGATACCTGAGTAACGCCATCCATAGCAGTCAAGGGAAGAGCTGCAAGTGATCCCAAAGGGGATGCCTAAGTAACAGGTTCTCCTAAAGGGGATGCCTTGGCAATAGATTCTCCTATAGGGGCTACCTCAGCAACACTAGTCGCAGTGGCAAAGTTAGCCTGTAAATGAAAAAGGGGGGTAGGAATCAGTAAATCACCTACCTCATGAAGGAAAAGTGCCAAGGAGAAAACTAAAAACTTCGTGACAAAGATGGTTACCTAGAGGGGCACGGTAATAGGGAAATGTGGCCCGCATATAGCAGGGGCTACCGAAGAAGTGTAAGCAAGAGTTGCCGATGAAATAACTCCCGAGGATAACTTTAAATTAAGAAGAAAGGGATTTATTAAGTTCAGGATGGGTAGAAAAATGGCCAATAAGAATATAATAAAGCAACGAGGCCCCATACAAGGAGGAAGAGTGAAAACTGATAATCGGTGCAGCAGGGGTTGGGCTGATGACCTGCAAATGTTAAAGCATGTTATTATTATAGCCCTAGAAAAAGAATCTAATGACACTTGAGTGGAGGAAGAAACCTAAAGTGTGGGCTCAATAATCGCGGCCACAGTAAATACAAAATCGTGAGAGATGGCCTGAATCAAAGGCCTACCATCCATATATATGAGGACTCTGGGAACAGAGATCCTCCTCGAAGAAGACAACCCCGGGATAGAAACATCGAGAAAGGGAAGAGTCCCACTCGTGGAGGAAAAGCTAAAAGGTGCCAGGACAAGTGATAAAAAAATTTCAAAGGGCATAAAATGCACATCCCTTAGGTAAGAGAACCTCTGAGACACGTACCTTTAATGAGGGATAACCAGGGACTCAACTGTAGAAGTGCCTACCACTGAAGCAAGACAAGATGAAGTGGTAGGGCTGGAAGGCACAACCCCCTACAATTATTAATAGATAAGGAAAAACAATAAAGAAAGAAGAAAAGAGAACAATGAAAATTAAAAAAATTATAAAGCATACCTGACCAGAACACGAAACCACATAAGCGATCCTGGTACTAGTGGGATGTACGGATAAAAGCTGTAAGAAAGTACCAATGTATAACATATAACAAAAATGTAATTAGTGTCCAGCAAATTACATTTAATATCAAAAGAAAAGAAGGAGTAGAAAACCTCTCTGAAGAGACCCTGAGAAGAAATGAGCATAGAGTTCCTCCCTCGCCAAAAAGGTGTCTGTCGTAATGGGAGTAATGGAGGACTACTCGCCTTTTTGGAAGTAACCTGCAGAAACATGATAATTTTTTTATTCATAAATAAATGAATGATGAATGGTCATGAAGATAACATGCATAAACTTTCGATAGAAGAAAGACTTATAGCAACGGTATGCATAGTCTGACCATAAGGAAGGGGTCGAGTAGCGGAGCTAACCCCCTCAGGATAATGGGGTGCCTCATCATCATTGGAAGACTCCATCGAAACTGATAACAAAGCATAAGTGTCATTAGTGCTTTCACTACGGAGATCCAAGCCATCCACATCACTCGAAGAAGAACAATGATCATCATAGGAAGGAGTGCTTCCATAGACAACTAGTTCCTCTTCCAATGAGGGGGAGGTGGAACCAGCAAGTGAAACTCTGATAGAATCAGTTCCACTAAGTAAAGAATATTAGGATATAGTACCATCGATAATAGGGATAGATGTGACTTGTGCCTCCCGAGAGGAAAGGCCTGATGCTTCATAACCCCTCTCTTTCATAATTTTATAAGTCTCCTCCACTCTGAGATCGTCGGTATCAGACTCCTGGTCCAGCAATCAGGGAGTAGTAACGGCATCATTACTCCCCTTCTTCTTCTCCGCAGCTTGGGTCCTCATAGGAGAATATGGCAGAGAAGCGATGGTAGCAGGAATGAAATTGGACATATCCATCTCAAGGTACTTCCTCTTGCCTGCTACAGGGGCTTTCACTTTTCCTTTGCTCTTAGATTGGCCTTTAGACTTTGTAGAAGGCAACTCAATCGATTGGAGCTGAGGTGAACTTGAAGTGGAGCTGAGAAACCAAGTATACTTCTGCATCGGTTCTTACTAGGGCTTTTTCGGGAATTCTCTACGCCATTTCAGAAGCCGATATGCATTACTATGGCAAGCTCAAGGTGGGGGAAATTCTCAAATAGAAAGGCCATCAAAAGGAAAGCATTTACAAAATTAGCAGCATCATAGCGACCATGGTATCTCTTTACATCTATATATGCCCGATCCATCCAAGTATAAAGGAAACCAAGAGTTAGAGAGGCTACATGTACCGACTTACCATGAGATAATCTCACAGCCAATTTGAAAAGGAGTTCATGAGGAGAATCTTTGGGCTTACCCGATAGTAAGAACCGAGTCAAAAATGTAACCAGAAAAGCAGCTAAGTGTGAAGGAGAGTGGAGCTTAGGGCCATCCTGGCTCTTGGGGGTTGCACTGGAAGTCTCCCCTATCAGTAATTACTCAAAATCCATAAATTAATACCTCTGCCACTTGGCAAAGGAGTGCTTGGTAAAACCTGTTAAGCTTATAGCCACATACTTTGAACACTTTGCAACTCTGCCTTTAACTCCTCCACCATCTCCTGCTCTAAATAATCTTCGTAGTCATCAGTAAGGACATGTTTCCAAAATAAAGGAAGGGCATATAACTCACACACATCCTCTAAAGTGACAGTAAATTCGCCCCAACCCGTCACAAATGTGTGAGACTCCTACTCTACCGGGACAATAAAATATTGAGAGAGGAATTGTGTTTAGATACCGTTCAAGACATCAGGCTATCAACAGTAGTAAGAAGACCCACCTCCCTAAGGGTATCCACATAAGAAGGAATAGTCAAAATATGATCAACCCAATTAGCACATTCCTCCGTGGCACCCCCCTCAACCTTGATTTTAATGTTGGAGTAAGGAAAATCACTGCGGTCGACCCTGGCCCTGAGGATAGAATCTGGAAAAATAATGGGAGGATCAGTGGACTCACCTAACCCCACATGGGGTCGTTCAAGAACAGAACCGTCGAATTTCTATTTAAATCAATCAAGGGAAGCCATGAAGTCGTTAGTAGGGCTAAAAAAGGGTGTGCGGCGATAGACACCAAAGTCTCGCCCTTGGCGAGTGCCATAAAATCCTCCCAAGCTTGAGAAGAAGATGCAGTGGTGGAATAACTTCCAATGGCTATGGGTTCAAGTGAGTAACCCACTGTCAAAAAATGCTCAGACAAAGACCCACTCACACTTGACGCCATAGGTTGCAAGGAACCCATAGCCCCCGAGGAACTCAAAGTGGGCAAAGAACTCATACTGCAAAAATTAAACTCTCCATCAATAATATATTTTTTTGTCGAGGAACCCATAGGGTGAGAGCCCTCGATTGAAAAATGGGATATGGAATTCATAGTTGGTAAGGAACCCCCAAGCTCCAAACTCTCGAGTACGAAGCCAACACGCGAGGAAACTCCCATATTTTCAACTTATGTCGATCGCCAAAAGTTCATGGCTTAAAATTTTTTTGAGGAATCCCTCATAGAGGAAGTAGAATATGAGGAACCCGAGACAATGGTAACTCCCAACAAGGGACCCTTAGTTTCGAAATAAAATGTGAGGAACCCTCAACCAGCCGTGGCATTTGCGAGGAATAAGTTTTTGAAAACACATCAGCAAAGAACCTGCTGATGAAAATGGCATTGACGAGGAATCCCCCAAAGTTAGGGCGGAACACGAGGAACCCAAACGTGAAATTTGGACGGGCAAAAAACCCTCAGATCCTAAACCACCATCAATATAAATTGGCATTGGAGGATGTGACACCCCGCTTATTAAAATAAGAGTTAGCCATGATACTCCAATAATTACAGGAATCATAGATGGTCCATTCTTAGCATCACTACTGTAAAAATAATACTACGAGATAACCACTAATTATTTTTGAAAACGGATGTCAAATTTATTTATAAGTTAAAAGAAAAGCATTTAGACAATCCAATTTAAATGAAGGTGGATATATAAAAAACCAGACAATAGATCAACGATCATATACAACAAACTAACCGAATAAGTTGTCGATTAACAAACTAGTACAAGCAGGTTACACCGTGTATTATAAATAAATATCACAGCATATATACATTTACAAGACTTAGGCAACGAGACCGAATGTTTTAACTGAGCATAACTAGAGTACACAAAAGATAGAGGCATCTATAACAAATATCCTACAACATCCGTAAAAATGTTATAGCTCTGGGACACTAGGATGGAGGGATCGGCAAGGGCGTCCTTACGGTGGAGCACCTGGGCGTACATAGAAATCCATACAAAACAAAAGTTATACACGGATCAGGGCCCAATGGGATATGATAAATGTGTGAATAAAGTGCATGAAAGATATGGATATATAGCAACATGAATAAACTTATCTCGCTCTTCACAAATAAAAGATAATCCTCACCTCTCATCAAAATGCACACCCTAGTGCAATATCATTTACAATGATGAGTATTCAATAATGCAAGATAGTATATTTCACTTTCAACTTCATGAGATTTCTTTTCAGTTTTACACAATATAACTTCACAGCTCCATTTCTCATTAGGAAAAGTTTATTCCAAAACAATTGATTTAATAAATGTTTTACCACTTATAAAGTACCGTTTTTATAAGAATAGTTATAATCAAAATATAACGATTCTAAGACCATCTTTCCGGGAGTCACCCCACTGGATGAGCCCCTAAATTTCTATCATCTTCTAGGGCCTAACACCAAGACAACACGGGAATCCTAAATTGCGTGACGGGGGAAGCGTCAGTCATAACCATACTCGGAATTACCTCGCTTCGAATAAAATAACATCACAACATAATAACCGGTCCTATGGCCAAGGACTATATTCACCCTGCATTCATTAGCCAAGGGACATCACCTCATGCGCGTAAATTCCCTTATGATAGCATTCAGAGAGGTATGTATATGCAAATAAATATTTTCACAAGGTATGCCAAATTAAAATATACATTTCATTATATCTGGAACCACGTGTGTCTACCGACAAAAAATACAAGGTTTAAATTGCTCACATACTAATCTCCGAGAGTTTATCACAACCCTAAAGGCTACCGAGTGTGATTTTCCTTATTTTGGTCCTTAGGAGTCCCAAAATAATACTACGTAAGTGTACTTTAATCCTAGGCTATCTTAATAGAAGAAAACTACACTACTCTTACTAATTGAACCCTAAACTAAACCCAATTACCCCCCTTTCTGTTTCAAAGTGTTCATTACCCTAATATGGGACTCTAATACTCTATTTTAATTCATTATAAAAGGTTCCTAGGCCCTAAACCTAAAGGAAAAGGTTTAAAAATTAAGCTAGAAAAATCTCCTAAAACAACAAGATTTTCGAATAGATTCGCCCTAGCCGAATCGATTCGGTCTTGGCCTCCAATCGATTCGCCCTAGCCGAATCGATTAGGTCAAGAGAACCAATAATTCTATTTGTATCCAAATCAATTCGGATTGTCCGAATCGATTCGTCAACCCAAGACCTGTAGCCCACAATTTTAGCGAATGATTCTCTAGGGGAGAATCGATTCACCTGGGTCAGATTACCCAATTATAGCTATGGGTCTTAAGAACCCTAAATACCCTAAACTCATTTATCTTCAATCTATCCAACACCATCCATCATTAATCCCACCAAAATAATCATACATAATCACTAACTAAATTAACGAACCCAATTTCTATCTAAAACATTGTTTAAGGTTTTAAACACCCAAAATTCATCAAAACCCATAATTGTTCAACTATTTCAAATACACAACTATAACTACAATTTATCCACATTAAATAATAAATTTGCAATTTAAAAACTTGCCTTAAGGTTGTAATCTCTAATTTTCTTCCGGTAGCAACAAATTCAAAGCCCAAATCTTCAATTCTCTTCCTTTTTCTACTTTTCTCCCAATTTCTCTTTCTCTCTCTTTTTTGAGACATATAAAGAGGATAAAATGTTGTTGGAAGACTTAAATGCCTATTAACACTAAACTCCATCTTTAAATGTTTCTACACAATTAAAATGACTCGTAACTACATAATTAAGTCATAACCGGTCAAAAGTACTCGGAACCCAAAAATACAACATGGTACTTTATTTGACTATCTCCACTATTTTCAGACTAATCGCGCCCTCTAAATTGGCATCCGGGATAATGTAAATTATTTCACGTTCCAACATCATTTTAAACCATAATCATTGATTTAGGCACAATGACACAATAACACATAATAAGATGTTATTTATATTCACTGGACAGTAAATATGCAAAACTTAGTAAAATATTATTCCCTTAAATTACTTAATATAATATTTACTCCAACTTCCTTTTCTTTATATAATTAACCCACATGGTAAAATTTCTACAAAAATAATCACTCAAAAATAAGGGTTATTACATACTCCCCCCTTATAAGGAAATTTTGCCCTCAAAATTCTGGCGTACCTTGTAAAAAGAGGTGTGGATACTTCTCTCGAATATCGTCCTCCTGCTCCCATGTCGATTCCTCGACGTTGTGATGTCCCCATTGGACTCAAATTAAAGGTACCACCCTCGACCTTAGTCTACGCTCCCCGTGATATAAGATAGCAAGTGGTTATTCCTATGAAATATCGGGTTGCAATTCGATATCATCGAAAGGAATATGACAGTGAGCTTCCTCACACCTTTTGTACTTCTTTAAAGATGAAATATGAAGCACATCATGAATCTGTTGTAGGTGTTCCGGCAAGGCAAGTTGATAAACTACGGGGCCTACCTTGTAATAATGGGAAAAGGGCCTATATAGCGAGGCACAAGCTTCCCTTTCTTCCCAAATCGTGTTATGCCCTTCATTGGCGACACTCATACCAAAACTTGATCTCCAACCTCCGATTCCATATACCTTCTATTCGTATCAGCATAACTCTTTTGACAGTCTTGAGCGATTCGAATGCGGTTGAGAATGAGCTCAATCTTGGAAGAGGTATCTTGGATCATTTCAGGTCCAAGAAACTTATTATCCCCTACTTCCAACCAATAAGTAGGTGATCTAGACGGTCGTCCATATAACGCTTCATAAGGTGCCATACCTATGGTGAATTAGTACGAATTGTTATAAGCAAATTCGACTAAGGGAAGGTATTGTTACCATCCTCCTTTGAAGTCAAGTACACACATTCTAAGCATGTCTTCCAACATCTGGTTGACTCTTTTTGTCTTCCCATCCTTTTGAGGGTGGTAGGAGGTACTCAATTTCAATTTGCTTCCCATTGCTTCTTGGAAACTTTGCCAAAAATGGGAAACGGAAATCTTATCTCGATCGGAGACTATATTAACGGGCACCCCATGGAGTCGCACAATCTCCGTAATAAATAGACAGACGTAACGAACCGTATTGTAATCCATACATACCGATAATAAATGTGTCAGATTGGTTAGACGATCGATGATAACCCAAATGGAATCATGACTGCTTTGTGACGTTGGCAATCCCGTGATGAAATCCATCGAGATACTTTTCCACTTCCATAACGGTATTTCCAAAGGTTGTAATAATCATGTTAGTCATTGATGGTTTAATTTCACCAATTGACAAGTAGTACATTGGGAAATAAATTCAGAAATGTCCCGTTTCATACCCGTCCATAAATATCAATGGCTCATGTCTTGGTACATTTTGTCTCCACCGGGATGTACTGCAAATCTGGACCCATGTGATTCAGTCATAACGGCCCGTTTCAAATCTCCTCCCTCGGGAACAATAAGTCTCCTATGGAAATATAACCCACCCTCAGAACTTATAGAGTAAGATTCCGCTCCCTCGGTTAACAATTGGCATATGTGATCTTGGCAATATCTGTCCTTTCCTTGAGCTTCCACAACTCTCGTCACAATCGTGGGCGTAAACGCCCTTGCTACCGCATCCTCCTGGCTAAGCTCTTTCTATTTATCCTTCCATACCTTCGCTAACTCCCCCTCGGGTTTTCGACTTAATGCATCCGCAACCACATTCGCCTTACCTGGGTGATACTGAATATCAAATTGATAGTCTTTCACAAACTCTAACCATCGATGTTGTCTCATATTCAAATCCTTCAGCGAGAATAAATATTACAACGATTTGTGGTCCGTGAAAAGACTAAACTTCTCCCCCGAGAGGTAATGTCTCCAAATCTTCAAGGAAAATACCACTGCAGCAAGTTCCAGATCATGCACTGGATATGTTTTCTCATGGGGCTTTAGCTTACGAGAAGCATAAGCAATATCTTGATGCTCTTGTTGTAACACACCTACCAACCCTTGCAGAGATGCGTCAGTAAAGACCAGATAGTCCACCCCCGGCCTCGATAATGCAAGTACAGGAGCAGAATTCAACTTATCTTTCAAGTCATCAAAGGCTAGTTGACAATAATCATCCTAAACAAACTCAACTCCCTTCCGAGTTAAATTTATAAAGGGCTAGCGATCTAGGAAAACCCCTTAATAAATCGGCGGTAATAGCTAGCCAAACCCAGAAAACTATGAATCTTTATAGGTGTCGTGGGATAGCCCCATTCCCTCACCGCGGAAATTTCACTCGGATCTACCGAAATGCCCCCAGTTATCACAATGTGACCCAAAAACTGCACTTCCTGTAGCCAAAAACCACACTTCTCGAACTTAGCATACAATTGGTGATCCTGTAATGTTTGCAGGACCAACCGTAAATGCTTAGCATGGTCGGCTTCAGTTTGAGAATAGACTAGAATGTCATCAATAAATACGATAACAAACTGGTCTAGGAAGTCCCGAAACATTCTATTCATAAGGTCCATAAACACAGCAGGAGCATTGGTTAGCCCAAAAGTCATGACCAAAAACTCATTGGACCCATACCTAGTTAAGAACGCAGTTTTAGACACGTCCTGCTCTCGAATCCGTAGCTGATGATACCCAGTCCTCAAATCTATCTTAGATAAGTACGACGCTCCCCTTAGTTGATCAAACAAATCATCGATCCGACGTAGTGGGTATTTGTTCCTGATGGTAACCTTGTTAAATTCCCGGTAATCAACACACAACTGGAGGGAACCATCTCTTTTCTTCACAAACAACATTCGAGCACCCCACGGTAATGTACTATGCCGAATAAACCCCTACTCTAACAACTGCTAAATTTGATCACTTAACTCCCTCATTTCTACAGGAGCCATACGGTATGGAGCTCTAGCCATCGACCGAGTTCCTGGTGCTAAATCAATCACAAACTGGATCTCACGACTTGGAGGCAAATTCGAAATCTCTAGAAAAACATCCTCAAAGTCTCTAACAATGGGAATCGAATGTAAGGAAACAACTATATCACGTTAAGTCTCCTCCTCAATACAATATAAATACGTACTCGAACCTCCCTCTGAAAGAGGCATAGCCACTAAAAAAATTTCTTGTCCCGGAATGGAAAAGACTATGTTCTTCCCATAAAAATTTACTATCGCATGATATTTCACTAAACAATCCATACCTAGGAAAATATCATACCCAACCATATCCAGGACGAGTAAATTGGCTTCAAAACACAAATTACCAAGGTTTATTTCTACTCTTTTACAAATAAAGAAAATGAGAGAACCATCACCCATGGAGGATTCAACACTAGTAAAGGTTCTTTCCGTAGACTTAATTAACTCCGTCAATTGAGAAAAACTTTGAGAAATAAAGGAGTGCATTACACCCATATTAAAAATCAGACGACCCATATACCCATGAATGGGAAACTTACCCTCGATAACTGGTAGCGTGGGTGGGGTTGGAGGAAGTAAAGCATCCTGAATATGATAAACATGCACATACTGTAATTTCCCCTATTGTGTAGGGACGGATGGAATAGGCACTGGTGGAGGTAGATGTGCCTAATGCTGTTGAGGAACTCTAGGCAACTTTCCCCCAATCAACTGTGGACAGGCTTTCTTAAAATGCCCCTATTCCCCACATTGAAAGCAACAGCCCGCCATATTCTCCGGATAACGGCCCGTATGATTTCGAAACTGCCCTAAGCCTTAAATCGGATGACCTCGACCCCCATTATTACCCCAGCCTGCCTGGCCTTGCTGGCCCACCTACTGCTACTGCTCGGCACTCTGACCTTACCAGAAATCGCTACCACCAAAATTAAAGCCCCCAAAATGATGTCTCTTGAACAAATCCCCTTGTTGGGTGTCCCTTTCCTTCTGCTTGTTTCCCGAAGATTGAGATGATGGTAGTGCCCCACCAACACCATTTCCTCCTTGCTTACTAGGTTTCCCTGAAATTGATACCTTCTTACTCCCGAGCACATGTAAACAATGATCTTGGTAGTGAAGTAATGCGGCAGTCATTACGTCACCAAATGTTTGTACAGATGGGTTTCCCAGTAAATGTTGACGTATCCTCCAATGCAAACCTCTTATAAACTTTGATATCCTTCTTTCCTCTAGAATTACCTCATCCGTCACAAAGCTAGATAGACAAGTAAATTCCTCCTCATACTCTACCACAGAACGTTCTCCTTGGACTAAATCTTGAAGTTTCCTCCTCATCTCCTTTTGGATCGAACAAAGCCCAAAATTCCAATATATACATAGTATCTCTTTGTCCTAGTGTGGTAATCGACTCCCACCAGTGTAAAGCATCTCCTACTAGTTTGAAAGTGGTAAGTATTTGATTCCATTCCTCACTACAATCTACCATTTGTAGATGACGCTGCATGTCCTTCTTCCATTGATTTGCTACAATTACATCAGACCCTCCCTGGAATTATGGGGGTGACCTTTCAAGAAAGATTCCCTTACTCTCTCCCGTGGTGAAGGTCCCACATGATCTTGCATTTCATATACTATCGGTTGCTGGGCTTGAGGGAACTATTGAGCCATGGCAGTCATTGTAGCATTGACTGCATGGGCGACAATATTAGCCACTTCCTTGGCATTTATCGTTCCTTATTGTGGTGGGGGTTCTACATTATCTTCCACAACTCTATTTCTCCTCGCTGGGTGACCTCTTTTAGGCGGCATTTGAGACGAAGAAACAACTGAATCAGAATACAATTTAAAACAATTTATCTTTACAGAAGATCACAAGCATATTCAAATAATACAGTCCTAACAATAGAGCTCTATATCAAAGAACGCTACAGTAGAACGTGACAAGTCCACATAGATCCTAAGGACTCTAGAATCTGATGCTCTGATACCATCTGTGACACCCCGCTTATTAAAATAAGAGGTGGCCAGCCTGATACTCCAATAATTACAGGAATCATAGATGGTCCATTCATAACATCACTGCCGTAAAAATAATACTACGAGATAACCACCAATTATTTTTGAAAACGGATGTCAAATTTATTTATAAGTTAAAAGAAAAGCATTTAGACAATCCAATTTAAAAGAAGGTGGATATAGATAAAAATAAACAATAGATCAACGATCATATACAACATAATAACCGAATAAGTTGTCGGTTGAAAGACCAGTACAAGCAGGTTACACCGAGTATTACAAAATAAATATCACAGCATATATACATTTACAATACTTGGGCAACGATCCCGAATGTTTATACTGGACATAACTATAGTACACAAAAGATAGAGGCGACTATAACAAATATCCTATAACATCCGTAAAAATGTTATAGCTCCGGGACACTAGGATGGAGGGATCAGCACAGGCGTCCTTATGGCGGAGCACCTGGGCATACATAGAAATCCATACAAAACAAAAGATATACACGGATCAGGGCCCGATGGGATATGATAAACGGGTGAATAAAGTGCATGGCGGTTATGGATATATAGCAACATGAATAAACTTATCTCGCTCTTCACAAATAAGAAATAATCCTCACCTCTCATCTAAATGCACACCATAGCGCAATATCATTTACAATGCTGATTATTCAATAATGCAAGAGAGTATAATTCAATTTCAACTTCATGAGATTTCTTTTCAGTTTTACATAATATAACTTCACGGTTCCATTTCTCATTAGGAAAAGTTTATTCCAAAGCAATTGATTTATAAAATGCTTTACCACTTATAAAGTACCATTTTCTTAAGAATAGTTATAATCACAATATAACGATTCTAAGACCATCCTTTCGGGAGTCACCCCACTGGATGCTAGGGATGGCAACGGGTTAGTTCGGGGTCGGGTTTCAACCCCCCATCCCCATCCACGTTAGAAAAACCATTCCCCGTACCCGTCCCCGCCCCGTTCCCCAATATAACGGGTTTGGGGATCCCCGTCCCCGTTTAAAACGGGTATCGAGTTCCCCGCGGGGAACCTATTTTGATTTTCTCTCTCTCTCTCACTCGCTCTCTCTCTCTCTCAGAAAAGTAGTAAAATAATATAAAAATACTTTAATACTTAGGAAATAGCCTCTGGTTTAATCATCTGAAATTCCGGCTAAGAGTTTGAATTAATTTCATAAATGGAGTAATTGAAGTTTTTTTTTTTTGGTTGGTTAACTTGTTGAAGAGAATGTTATTTCATAAATGGATCGTTTGGGCATTTGTAACAGCACTACCAATCAACTAAACCACCTTCAACTAAAATCAAAATCCCTAACAATCAACTAAAATCAATACCCCTAACAATTAGTTTATATATTATGATAACAATAGAGTGGGAGAATTATGGAGTTTACCTTACAAGACGACTTGACGACGCAACGACGGCAGCGATGCAGGAACGTGAGGGGATGGGGACGACGCAGATAAGAGGATGAGGAAAGATGATGTAGCGATGCAGGCAATGTGAGGAAAAGATGAGGCAGATGAGGGAGAGCGGCCTGAGAGAGAGTGGGGGACTAGGGAGAAGAGTGAGGGACTCAAGAGGGTTTATTTTTTTAGATGGAGCGGCATGAGAATAGTGAGAGATCTAGGGTTATTTTTTTTAGATGCTTTATACTTATAAATTTATTATAATATAAATATATATTTTATTATATATTAATAATTCGGGTATCCTCGTGGAGATCCGAGGGTATACACGAACCCGACCCGAAATCTTTCAGGGATTTTTTTAATCCCCGACCCGATCCCTAAAATTTTGGGGATTTTTTGATGATTTTTTTGGGTATCCACGGGGATCCAAAATTTCAGGAAAAATACCATCCCTACTGGATGCGCCCCTAAATTGCTATCATCTTCTAGGGCCTAACACCAAGACAATCTAGGAATCCTAAATCGCGTGACGGGGGAAGCGTCCATATACCTTCGCAGTGAGTCATAACCAAACCCGAAATTACCTCACTTCGAATAAAATAACATCACAACATAATAACCGGTCCTATGACCGAGGACTATATTCACCCTGCATTCATTAGCCAAGGGACATCACCTCATGCCGTAAATTCCCTTATGATAGCATTTAGAGAGGTATGTATATGCAAATAAATATTTTCACAAGGTATGCCAAATTAAAATATACATTTCATTATATCCGAAACCACGTGTGTCTACCGACATAAAATACAAGGTTTAAATTGCTCACATACTAATCTCCGAGAGTTTATCACAACCCTAAAGGCTGCCGAGGGTGATTTTCCTTATTTTGGTCCCTAGGAGTCCCAAAATAATACTACCTGAGTGTACTTTAGTCCTAGGCTATCTTAAAAGAAGAAACCTACACTACTCTTACTAATTGAACCCTAAACTAAGCCCAATTACCCCCTTTCTATTTCAAAGTGTTCATTACCCTAATATGGGACTCTAATACTCTATTTTACTTCATTATAGAAGGTTTCTAGGCCTTAAACCTAAAGGGAAAGGTTTAAAAATTAAGCTAGATAAATCTCCTAAAACATCAAGATTTTCGAATCGATTCGCCCTAGCCGAATCGATTCGGTCTTGGCCACGAATCGATTCGCCCTAGCAGAATCGATTTGGTCAAGAGAACCAATCATTCTGTTTGTCACTGAATTGATTCGGATTGTCTGAATCGATTTGCTAACCCAGAGTTGTAGCCCACCATTTTAGCGAATGATTCGCTAGGGGCGAATCGATTCGCCTGGGTCAGATTGCCCAATTACGGCTTTGGGTCTTAAGAACCCTAAATACACCAAACTCATTTCTCTTCCATCTAGCCAACACCATCCATCACTAATCCCACCAAAATAATCCTACATAATTACTAACTAAATTAACCAACCCAAATTCTATCTAAAATAATGTTTAATGTTTTAAACACCAAAAATTCATCAAAACCCATAATTGTTCAACTCTTTCAAATACACAACTATCACTACAGTTTATCCACATTAAATCATAAATTTGCAAGTTATAAACTTTCCTTAAGGTTGTAATCTTTGATTTTCTTCCGGTAGCAACAAATTCAAAGCCCAAATCTTCAATTCTCTTCCTTTTTCTTCTTTTCTACTAATTTCTCTTTCTCTCTCTTTCTCTCTAGGTTTAAGACATATAAATAAGGATAAAATGTTGTTGGAAGACTTAAATGACAATTAACACTAAACTCCATCTTTAAATGTTTCTACACAATTAAAATGACTCGTAACTACATAATTAAGTCATAACCGGTCAAAAGTACTCAGAACCCAAAAACACAACATGCTACTTAATTTGACTATCTTGACTATTTTCGGACTAACCGTACCCTCTAAATTAGCATCCGAGATAATGTAAATTATTTCACGTTCCAACATCATTTTAAACCATAACCGTTGTTTTAGGCACGACGACATAATATAACATAATAAGATGCTATTTACATTCACTTAACAGTAAATATGCAAAACTTAGTAAATATTATTATCTTAAATTACTTAATATAATATTTACTCCAACTTCCTTTTCTTTATATAATTAACCCACAAGGTAAAATTTATATAAAAAAATCAATAAAAAAATAAGGGTTATTACAGAGGATTAATGCACGAGGAACCTTCGTCGGAGGTAACCATGGATGGGATGGTTAACGAGGAACCCACAAAGCTCTCAACCTCAAAATCGATTACACTACCAGCAGATAAAAAAGTAAAATCGTCCTGGACAGTGGCCACGATGGTTGTGGTTGGTGAAGAAATGGTTACAGAACAGGGCATTGAACCAAAAACAAGTGGAACAATGGTGGGAGAAATGTTGGAAGAAGTGTTTGATGGTGTTGAACACATTAATGGTGTATTTGAAGAGAACTTGGTGGGAAAAAATGGGTATTATGGTGTATTTGATGTTTTTCTCTCTTTCTCTCTCACTATAATCTTTAAACTCTCTATGAGTGTTTTGAATAAGATGAAAGATTTCATTCAAAAATAAGGGGCTTTATGTTTTACATGAAGATAGGAAAACGTGCAGGAATGCTAAAAGGTTATAAAACCTTTTTCCCAAATGATGAGATGATAGTTACCACACTGACGCGTGGAGTCTTGAAAATCAAAAAATCTAGGATGAAGGGACGGTTCATTTAATGACCCTAGGGATAGGATTAAAGAGCCCCTAGGGTCCCTAAAAAAATTGATTTGAAAATTGAGTTTATAGCATACAAATCCTTTTGGTTTGCGCAACACAAAAGGCTTTGCACGAGGGGCTAATGTAGAAGGGTGCCTCAAGTTTGGATATTAAATTTTGGGATGAGCGTCCTTCAAATACCTCATTTTTAGCCTATAGAAAAGAAAAGGTCGAGGAACCCCCAGAGTCCCGATAGATTTTCATGTTGAGGAGGAACCCCCAGTGTCCTGGAAAAATTTCATATTGAGAAGGAACCCCACCTAGGGTCCCGGAAGGAATTCATATTGAGAAGGAACCCCACCCAGGGTCCCGGTAGCAATTCATATTGAGAAGGAACCCCCAGGTTCCCGACAGAAATTCATGTTGAGAAGGAACCCCACTCAGGGTCCCTACAGAAATTCATATCAAGAAGGAACCCCCAGGGTCCCGACAGAAAATGCATAATTGGTGAAAGTGCACCCAAGGTCCATCGACCGTAGAGAATTCAATTAGTGTGGTAACCTAGGACCTTTGATCGCAGAAAATGCATAATTGGTGAGTCCCTTGACAGCAAATAATTCATATTGGTGCGGGAACCTAGGCCCCTTGACCGCAGGCTCCCTGACCGGAGAAAATGCATAATTGGTGAAAGTGCACCCAAGGTCCCTCGACCACAGATAATCCATATTGGTGCGAGAACCTAGTCCCCCTAACCACAGTAAATGTATAACTGGTGAAAGATCATCCAAGGTCCCTCACTGTAGAGAATTCATATTAGTGCGGGAACATATGCCCCCTGGTCGAAGAAAATGCATAATTGATGAAAATGCACCCAAGGCCCCTAGATCGCAGAGAATCCATATTGGCACGGGAACCTAGGCCCCCTGACTGCAAAAAAATGCATAATCGGTGAAAGAGCACTCAAGGCCCCTCAAATATAGAAAAGTCATATTGGTGAAGGAACCTCCAGGGTCCCTTAATGTAAGGACATTTTTGTCCATTATCATTTGTTATGTCATACGTCGTTATACTATGAAGATATTCCAAGTTCATATCATCATCAACGGATCCGAATATCAAAGAAGAGGAGGATTCAAAAGTCTGACAGGCCGGACCGGTCCGCCCAGAGAAAAAGAACCGATCCGCCTTGCTGAAGATCCAGTAGACCCCAGACCGGTAGCGAACCGTTAATGCCAAAATTAAAAGAACCGATCCGCCCCCTCAGACCCATCCACCCCAGACCCGGACCGATCCGCCTGTGCACATATGTCATGTTTGTATGCATTGATTTTCCTATCGAATTTGATCACTCCCATTCATTTACGCCATCATCGTCTTGGTTGTTTTGTGTTCATTCATGGTGTGCTTTAGTTCTTGTGACACCCTGGCCTTCTTAGCTTAATTTATTCTTCATTTTGTCTATTTGGGGACAACATAAAAAGGAGGAGAAAAGAATTATCATTATGGGGGAGTTTTGGTGTTGAGTTTTTGTTATCACAACAAATTGGTATATCTGTGTATCTCATTTCAAACTCGATACGTCACTTGGTATTTTTCTTTATCTCATGTGTGTAGGTACCGTCTGATGATCTCTGAACTGCACACCCTGATGAGAAAAGCGTTGATATTCCTGAAGATTCGAAGAGAAAACGATGAAGTCTTATTCATTTGTATCTTTCCAGTTTTGGGTTCATGGAAGGGTACATTTGTACAGGGATTTTGACAATTCGGATGTTTGTTTTTATGTATGTACCGGCATAGACATAGGGAGAGATTTGTAAGGAAATTTTTGTCCATTATTATTTGTTATGTCATACGCCGTTATACCATGAAGATATTCAAAGTTCATATCGTCATCAACGGATCCGAATATCAAAGAAGAGGAGGATTTAAAAGTCTGACAGGCAGAACCAGTCCACCCAGAGAAAAAGATTCGCCCCTCTATCGGACCGATCCGCCTTGCTAAAGATCCAGTATACCCCAGACCGGTAGCGAACCGATAATGCCAAAATTAAAAGAACCGATCCGCCCCCTCGGACCAATCTGCCCCAGACCCGGACCGGTCCGCCTGGGATAATTTCGAACAAATCGTGTTCAGATTTTTTAGGCTAAAAGTTTCTTTTATAAACCCACTACGGGGAGTTTGTTTTCAAGACTTCTACACACGATTTTCAGAGTCCATAAACTCAAGTCTTCATCTTTGTGAGTTATAAAACTCATGTTTTAATTCACACAAATTTCCAAATCATTTGTGAATCGTTTTGAAACCCTAAAACACAAATTATTTTGTTGTTCATACCATTGGGAAGAAGACCGTCCTTCTTCATTGCTGCCCTCCTGAAAAGGGAAACTTCCAGCTGCCGACTACAGATCCGACGCCTGAGGGTAATTCTATGTCACTCTTGTCTTTCATTGTAATCCGTGTAAATTGTACTTTACAAAATTATAGTGAAATAAATGGTTTTGCCCCTTTGGGGGATTTTTCCTCATTTGTGTGTGTTTGAATGTTCTTTCATGCGTTACATCTTATTCAATCACACCTAGATGCATGTTTAGGATTTAATTGGGTTAAACTATGTTTAATTATATAATTCCTTAATTTGAACGCACGCGCGACTCATTCAAATTGGTATCAGAGCAAGTTACGCTAATCTATCGCGTATTCCTAGTTTTCGCAACATTTTTCTAAGATATCAATTTTTCTGAAAATTTGATTTTTGAAATAGAGCGTGTTCAATGGAGAAATCATATAATAAAATGCCAGTTTTTGACGGATCTAACTATGCTTATTGGAAAGCCCGTATGAGATCTGCTTTAAAGGCCATAGATGAACGTGTTTGGATTCTAGTTAAAAGAGGGTGGACACCTCCCTCTGTCACTGTTGAAAATGTGACCAGTTTAAAACTTCACTTCTTGGACTGAAGAAGAATTTAAATGGTCATCGTTTAACTCTAAGGGTTTAAGTGCTATTTTCGGATCCATCACTCCTGATGAGTTCAAACGCATAATGACGTGCACCACGTCAAAAGAGGCATGGGATGTTTTACAACTCACCCATGAAGGAACTAATGATGTGAAAGAGTCTAAATTGCAAAATTTGACAACTCAATTTGAAACAATCACCATGCGTGAGATTGAATGTTTAGATGATTTTTATGCTAGGATTTCTGACATTGTTAATACTAGCATTAATCTTGGTGAACATATTCCTAATGCTAGAGTTGTTAAAAATATTCTTCATTCTTTGCCTAAGAGTTTTATCCCTAAAGTCACTGTGCTAAATTCTATGGGTAATTTAAATACGCTAAAATTGGAAGAACTTGTAGGAGACTTGCAAAGATATGCAATTGATATGTTCCCTAAAACTGCTAGATCTAAAGATAAGGGAATTGCACTTAATGCTCTAGAGAGAAAGAGTGAGTGGTCGGCTAGAAAGAGGTTAGAGTCATATAGAGAGAGAGAGAGACTGACACGTCAGATTCTTATTGTGATTTTGACTTAGATGATTTGGCTCTTTTTGCAAAAAACTTCAAAAGGATTCTCAAATTTAAGAAAAATGGCAATTTTAAAGATAAAAATAAATTTGAGAAAAATAAGTTTGAAAAGAAACATGAAAAAGATTTTAAAAATCCTCCTAAGAAATAAAGTGAGAGATGCTTTGAGTGCGGCGGTAGGGGTCATAGAGCCTTTGAGTGTGCCACACGTCTGAACAGAGAGAAAGGGAAAGCTGTTCTTAATGCTACCCTTAGCGACGACAGTGAGGTCGAGTCGGTGGATTCTGGAGTCAAGTCACCGCATGAGTGTAACTTCACCGCATTCATGGCTAGTCATGTGAGCACTTCTAGTTCTTCTCACAACGATGAGGATGATTCATCACAGGGACACCTCGACAGTGAGAGCGATGTGAGTGAGGGTGAGGATGACACAAGTGAGAGCAAGAGTGATATTCAATGCGCCTACGCTGAGTTATATTCTGAGTCTTTTAAAATGAAAAGGCGTAACAAAGCGTTAGTTATTAAGATCACCGGCTTAGAGGAAGAATTAATAAAAGCGAGAGAGAGAGAGAGTCCTCCACCTGCACCGCCCTGAGAGAGAGAGAGAATCTGCCTGTGTTGAAAAAGAGAGTTTGTTTAGAGAGAAAGAGAGAGTAATTTTGACTAAACAAGTGGCTAGTCTTACGAGTGAGCTCCATTCCTTCATAGAGACTCGAAAGAAACTTGAAGCCCGTGTTGCCCAGCTGACTCATGATCTTGAGAAAGCACGGGAAGTCAAGGTACAAATCGAGGACAGATCAGGGAAAATGGGAAAGATTCTCCTCGGCCCCGCTTTAGGTTTTGGTGATCGGTAAGGAATTGGTTATGATGGTTCCTCCTCATCTCAAATTACACCTTGACCAGTCCCTGAGTTTACTACGACTCCTTATGGCCATCGTCAATAACCTCGAAGGAGAGTTCGACCAAGAAAAGCAAACCAAGATCCGCCTTTAACTGTGTTCTTTTGTACTTATTGCAAAAGAAAAGAACACCTCAGGGAGTTTTGCTATAGCATGGGTCGGACACGACGTACTACTGCTCCACCACGTCATACTGATGAGTTTTCTAGTCTGAGAGAGTGTGTTGAGTTTTTAGCCACCACATCACAGAGTTTAATGGAGGAATTACAACGGATGTCATTGCCGTTTGTAAATGCTTCTCACATTACGGCTAAAACCAACAACAACAACAAGGGTAAACAAAAGGTTACCACTTCTTGGGTACCTAAGAAAGATAAGAAAGCCTTTGTTATTCATGTTTCCCTCAAAGTACATAATACCTCACAGTGGTATTTTGATAGTGGATGCTCCAGACACATGACAGGTGATGTCTCATTTTTTACCCACCTTGAGGATTATAAGGATGGTAGAGTCACCTTTGGAGATGGGAGCAAGTCTAGCATTGTAGGACGAGATACGGTAGAGTTACCAGGACTTCCTAAGCTAGAGAATGTGTTGTACGTCAAAGTTTTAAAAGTAAACCTTCTCAGCATTAGCCATCTGTGCGACACTAAGTTTGCAGTAAAATTTGATCGGGACGCGTGTAATGTCTACAATCAAGCCGGTAAACTTTTAATGAAAGGGGTAAGGACCGAGGATAATTGTTAGGGGACTGTGCCTACTTCCTCACTTGTCTGCAACAGCGCCACGATCACTCCTATGGATTTGTGGCACCAATGTCTAGGTCATGTGAATGTTAGAGATTTGACTCGTTTAGCCAAAAAGGACCTAGTACGTGTCTTACCATCTCTTGGAAAGTCAACTTCCACGGTTTGTGGACCCTGTCAGTTGGGAAAGCAAATTTGGAGCCCTCATAGGAAGCTGCATTACATTACCACCTCCCGTGTACTTGAGCTTATTCACATGGATCTTATGGGTCCTACTCGTACTGAGAGTTTGGGTGGTAAGAGGTATATCCTCGTGATGGTAGACGATTTCTCCAGGCACTCCATTGTAGGTTTTTTGAGAGAGAAATCCGATGCTGTGAAGTTTTTAACGACCAAGTGCCGTGTCCTGCAAAATCAACACGGAGTCACTATTAACAGGATACGTAGTGACAACGGCACTGAATTTAAGGAAGCAAAGGTAGATTTGTATTGTGATAGCCTTGGGATCAAACATGAGTTTTCAGCTGTGAAGACTCCTCAGCAAAATGGGATTATTGAGAGAAAGAATAGAACGATCCAGGAGATGGCTAGATCTATGCTTCTAGGTCGTAAATTTCTAGGAGATTTTGGGCAGAGGCAGTGTCTACTTCATGCCACACAGTGAATACGGTTTATCTGCGTCCACACACACTTCAGACACCTTATGAGTTGTGGACTGGCAAAAAGCCCAACCTTACATATTTCCGTGTTTTGGGAGTAAATTCTACATCCTACGGGATAGAGAGCAATTAGGAAAGTTTAAATCCCGGAGCGACGAGGGAATATTGCTAGGATATTCATCGAATAGTAGAGCATACCGGGTTTTTAACCTGAAGAGCTCTAAGGTTATGGAATCAATAAACGTCACCGTACAAGATGATGAACCTCCGACGCCTATTGATTCTAACCTTCAATGTGAGGATGAGGACTTTTCTGGCAATGATTTACCTGTACCTCACCCACACTCTATGGACCCTACTCCTGTGATAGGGGACACACCCGCTTGGGTTCACAAGAGTCATGACCCTTCTGCCATTGTTGGTGATCCCACTCTAGGGGTCAAGACTCGTGCTCAGCTAGAGAACATTGTCAGCCATTTTTGCTACACGTCCAAAGTTGAGCCCCAGAATCACAAAGAAGCACTCAAGGATGAACACTGGATATCTGCCAAGAAAAATGAGTAGCTTCAGTTTAAAAAGAATAATGTCTGGGAACTTGTCCCCCGACCTAGTGAGACAAATGTGATAGGTACCAGATGGATTTTCAAGAATAAAATGGATGAAAATGGTACCATAATCTGAAACAAGGCTAGGTTGGTCGCTCAAGGCTACACACAAATAGAAGGTGTAGACTTTGAGGAGACATTTGATCTTGTTGCGAGGCTTGAGTCTGTCCGTCTTTTACTCGCCATTGCATGTCATCTACGCTTCAAATTATATCAGATGGATGTCAAGAGTTCCTTTTTGAATGGCATTCTATAGGAGGAGGTTTAAGTGGAACAACCAAAAGGGTTTGAAGACCTTCAGCACCCGTATCACGTCTACTATCTGAGAAAAGCCTTGTATGGTTTGAAGCAATCACCCCGTGCTTGGTACGATAGGCTTACTTCCTATCTCTTAGCCCGTGGCTTCAAGAGAGAGGGAGTTGATATGACGTTGTTCGTCAGGAGAGATGATAGTGCAATTTTGGTTGCCCAGGTCTATGTGGACGACATAGTCTTTGGATCCACGTGCTCTCAACATGCTCATCACTTTGAAGAGGAGATGAAAAGTGAGTTTGAGATGAGCATGGTTGGTGAGCTTACTCTCATCCCTGGTCTCTAGGTTCGTCAACTAGAGGATGGGATGTTCATCTCCCAATCCAAGTATGCTAGATACCTAGTGAAGAAATTTTGTTTAGACTCCGCTAAGCATGCACGTACACCTATGAGTACTTTTATCAAGCTTAGTAAGGACACTTCAGACAAGGACGTAGAGCACACCTTGTATCGGAGTATGATAGGTAGTCTTCTCTACTTGACTGCTAGTCGTCCCGACATCGCCTTTAGTGTTGGATTCTGTGCGCGATATCAGGCATCCCTGAAAGAGTCACATTTACTTGCTCTAAAACGTATTATTAAATACGTGAGTGGGACTCTCTCATACGGTATTTGGTATTCCTTTGATACTGATAACCGTCTGTCTGCCTATTCAGATGCTGATTGGGCCGGGGATGTAGATGGTTGTAGGAGCACTTCTGGTGGGTGTTTCTATTTTGGTTCTGCTCTTGTCTCCTGGCTGAGCAAGAAGAAAAATTCCATCTCTTTGTCCACTGCGAAGGCTGAGTACATAGCCGCCGGGAGTTGTTGCACGTAACTCTTGTGGATGAAGCAAATACTGGAGGATTATGGGATTTCATAGGATGCCATGACCATTTCCTGTGATAACACGAGCGCAATACACATATCCCGTAATCCAGTCCAGCATTCGCGCACAAAGTACATCAGGATATATGAGCACTTTATACGACAGTTAGTTGAGGAGAAAGTCGTATCCCTGAGTTTTGTTCCCACCGACCGTCAGTTAACCGATATTTTAACAAAACCTTTAGATGCCTTTAGATTTGAGAGTCTTAGGAAGTCTTTGGGAATTTGCACAGTTGACTGAGGGGTTGGTCTATGTCTAGAATAGGATGCTTTTTCATGTTTATATCATATGCTTACTATTGCTAGTTTGTTTTATATGTATCATTGCTTTGTTGTACATCTATTTATTTATTCTTTTGAAAAATCCAAAAAGATTTTTATTTTTTTTGTATATAAATATTTCAGAAAAGCCCAAAAATATTTTTGTATTTTTTTTATGCACCTTTTATGGATGAACATTTAAGATAACCAAGTCACAACTTCATTCCATTTATCCCCGTGACAGTTTGATAGAGATTTGAGACGCTACATCATTTCATCCATGTGCTTTACATTGCTTGGAGTCTTTGAGATGTGATTTGTTATATCTTTTTTACATGTTTGACTCCTATCTCCTTTATTTCACACATACACGGCTTTATTTGATTATTGCACTTGTCTATCACATATTGGCTTGAGTGTTTCCATCTCAATTCTGTCTATAAAACGTTCAATATGCGACAAAACTTGACAAGGTTAGACTGCATGTAAAAACCGTTTTGGTGAGATTGTGTGTTTTATTGAGAACAGGGAGGGGCTTCGAAAGGTAATTATCTCTCCTTTGCACAAAATCCACCATTCAACAGGACCTAAAAAATGGAGGAATTTTATTATCCGAGGTCCAAAGAGGTTAAAAGAGCCCCCGAAAAATTTAAAGGTAACAAAAAGAAATCAATGCCAAATATGGGCCATTAGGTTTCATCATCAATTCTCCAAAGTTTGAGAATTTAGATTGCCTCTATTAAAAATATAAATATGAGGGCGTTTGGTTGGAGAATATAAACGGGTTTGCACTTCCTTGAAAGTTCTGAAAAAGCATTAAAATTGTTTTGGACATTATTGGTGTGGAAATCATTTTTAGCTTTGATTTGTTGATTTGATTGAGTCAATGTCTCATATTTCCATTTTTTTTACACCAAAGGAAGATTTTGAGTTCATTCGTTAGGAGTGTCCGATATTCATCGTGCACATATGTCATGTTTGTATGCATTGATTTTCCTATCGAATTTTATCACACCCATTCATTTACGCCATCATCGTCTTGGTTGTTTTGTGTTCATTCATGGTGTGCTTTAGTTCTTGTGACACCCCGGCCTTCTTAGCTTAATTTATTCTTCATTTTGTCTATTTGGGGACAACATAAAAAGGGGGAGAAAAGAATTATCATTATGGGGGAGTTTTGGTGTTGAGTTTTTGTTATCACAACAAATTGGTATATCTGTGTATCTCATTTCAAACTCGATACGTCACTTGGTATTTTTCTTTATCTCATGTGTGTAGGTACCATCTGATGATCTCTGAACTACACACCCTGATGAGAAAAGCATTGAGATTTCTGAAGATTCGAAGAGCAAACGATGAAGTCTTATTCATTTGTATCTTTCCAGTTTTGGGTTCATGGAAGGGTAGATTTGTACAGGCATTTTGATATTTGATAATTCGGATGTTTATTTTTATGTATGTACCGGCATAGGCATAGGGGGAGATTTGTAAGGAATTTTTTGTCCATTATTATTTGTTATGTCATACGCCGTTATACCATGAAGATATTCAAAGTTCATATCGTCATCAACGGATCCGAATATCAAAGAAGAGGAGGATTTAAAAGTCTGACAGGCAGAACCGGTCCGCCCAGAGAAAAAGAACCGATCCGACCCTCCATCGGAGCGATCCGCCTTTCTAAAGATCCAGTAGATCCCGTACCGGTAGCGAACCGATAATGCCAAAATTAAAAGAACCGATCCGCCCCCTCGGACCAATCTGCCCCATACCCGGACCGGTCCGCCTGGGATAATTTCGAACAAATCGTGTTCAGATTTTTTAGGCTAAAAGTTTCTTTTATAAACCCACTACGGGGAGTTTGTTTTCAAGACTTCTACACACGATTTTCAGAGTCCATAAACTCAAGTCTTCATCTTTGTGAGTTATAAAACTCATGTTTTAATTCACACAAATTTCCAAATCATTTGTGAATCGTTTTGAAACCCTAAAACACAAATTATTTTGTTGTTCATACCATTGTGAAGAAGACCGTCCTACTTCTTCATTGCTGCCCTCTTGGAAAGGGAAACTTCCAGCTGCCGACTACAGATCCGACGCCTGAGGGTAATTATGTGTCACTTTTGTATTTTATTGTAATCCGTGTAAATTGTACTTTACAAAATTATAGTGAAATAAATGGTTTTGCCCCTTTGGGGGATTTTTCCTCATTTGTGTGTGTTTGAATGTTCTTGCATGCGTTACATCTTATTCAATCACACCTAGATGCATGTTTAGAATTTAATTGGGTTAAACTATGTTTAATTATATAATTCCTTAATTTGAACGCACGTGCGACTCTTTCACTTAACGAAAACTCGGGACAGAGACCCGGGATGAGGGAGTGGTTACCATGAGTAACTCCTCATCATAAAAAGTCATTGTTTTAAAGACCAGTGGTATTAACACTTTTCTTTCTTATACAAGTAGCCTAGTTGAGCAGGAAGGGCTCAAATAGTCCAGTTGGGATCTTTTAGGAGTTTTGGCTCGACGGCTGAGGAACAAGGTTTGTTGGGCAAGCCCAACTACTTAGCACTTTAGGATTGAGATAATACTAGTAGAAAGACCCACAAGTCACTCAAGACCACACACATCTCACACTTACTCACAAGTGAAGTGAGCAGCCGAAGGGATGTCCACTAAGAATAAGCTTTTACAAAATGATTTTCTTATAAGAGAAGGCCCCCGATGCCCCTCTCAAGTAAAAATGATTTTAAAGGAGAGGGGTCCTTAAGACCCTCCCCCTCAAGATTGACAGTTTTAGAGAAGGAGGTCCTCAAGGCCTCCTCTCTCAAGTTTACAAAGTTTGTACCCCAAGTTACCGTTTCAAAATATATTTACCAAATCACATATTTTATCTCTATTAGGAAACATATTTGCTTTTTGACTTTTGTTTGCACCAGGTGGTACCTGTTTGAGGGGACAGACTGCTACGCACAGGTAGGCACAAATGGTACATTTCAGACCTTGTCCCTTACCAACCCTCCCAATTTTGGTTCTCAAAAGTGCTAACTCATCCCTAGTGCCTAAGTATAAATCAAAAGATAGAAAAAAAACTCAATAGAACTGTTACTCTGTCAAAATCACATCAGAACTTCCTAGTATTCTCTCCCTGCTCTCTCTTTAGTGATAAGTGCCTTGTTCTTTCACTCCTCACTGACATCCATCATTCTTAGGAGTTCTTCTTGAGAAAATTACTATTATTGTTGTGGAAGTTCATCTTCTTGCAAGGAGGGAGTTCCAACTTAAGCTCAATTTTTACCAAAAGGAGAAGGTTTCATCATAAGCTGCTCCAGAAATTTTTGAGAACCTTGCAGACAGTGTCCATTGGAGTGGGTCATGCCTCACCCTTTCCTGTTATTTATAGACCCCAATCTCACTACCCTCCTACATTCAAGTTAAACAAATTAACATATTTTATTAATCTTAACAGATTTTTAAACAATCTAAAAAACTTAAGTTGGTTATAATATCTAAACAACCTAAAACCATTATAGTAGAAATAAGATGGTATAGGATTTTAATGTAACAAACTTTTTAACGTTCTTATTGACAACTGGCATGTAATCCAAACATACTATATCTAATACACCAATGGTCAAAGCTCTCAACAAAGTAGAAGAATCTTAATTGGATCCTAACTGCTATAATCTATTAACCAACGGTTAAAGTGGGACAGCTATGAGTTGACCTAAGGCAAAGAAGGTACTACAGCTAACAGGTCTACGCCGTGAAGCACCTAATGGTTATATAAAGGCTCCTTATGTTTAAAACATAATAATAATATAATAATAACCTATTGGGACAAGATAAAGTTTAAATGAATAAACCTACGAGGACAGCTGGGATCTTATACCTACATACATCTAACACAATTCGGTCATAACAGGTATAGGTAAGCGAATGAGAAGTATAACTGTCAAGGAAAGGGTGAAACCATTTAAGGTTTAAAAATTAAACCAAAACTTCTAATAGTTATGGACTAAAAAGTCTCGGGCAAAACAAACAGGTATAGACTATATAAGGTCTAAATCTTGGATAACCAAAATTTAAAAAATTAAACCTATAATAGGTATCATAGTGTTCTTATAAGGTTAAATCACTAGTACAAGTTGTACACCTGGGACGGAAAGGTAGCTAAGGCTATAAGGTCAAGTCAAGTAGCAGGTAAGGTAGGATAGCTAAAGGATAGTCTTTAGGGTCAAATCGTGTACAAGGGTAACACAGACACCAACAGTTATTCTAGCACCTAAGACCATGTGTTTTAACTTAACCATCACATGCATACAAACATATTAATATACATGGCATGTTTATCCAAACTTTTGTTGGAGATTTTTAAAATAAGAGAGTAAGAGTTTTTTGGGTGTAAAAGCCTTAAAAGCTTGTCCCACATTGGAAGTGTGTGGAAGAGGTGGGAAGCTAACCCAAATATAAAAGGGGATAGTGTCCCACATTGGAAAATGTACAAAGCTAAGTGTCACCACTAAGCTATAAAAGGGGTGGGCAACCTTTGAGTCCCACATTGGAAAAATGTTAAGAATTTGTACACTTAATAAGTACAAATGGAAGATGAAGAGTTAATTCATCTAGCATTTAAGAGGCTATTCAAGAGACCTCAATACGGTGCGAAGCACCGTACGCACACGCACACGCGCGCGCGCGCGCGCGTGCGGGTGCGGGGCAGTGGGCTGTAGAGGCGCTAGTGGCGCACTTTGCACTTCGCACGCCGCGTGTCCGCAGTGGTAGCGGGTTGCCGGGATTCGTCCGGGTCGGATCGCGGTAGCTCGGGCGCGGTCACTTTTTGGTTGACCCGTGCAAAACCGATTCGGTATTATTATACCTGTTCGGAAAGGACTTAAGACTGTTGGTAATTAACAGTCATACCTGTTCGGAAATGACTTAATTCAACAGTCATGACTCTTGAAGACAAAGCCTTTCATTTTCTATAAATAAGGGCTGCCTAAAAACGGAATTACATTGATACCAAAAACCAGTTTCAGATTTCCATACCCTGCTATTACTCTCTTACAGTTTTCAGGAGATATAAATTCTCTTATTCTGTTTTGTGCACATAAACAGAATAAGAACTTGATTGACTGTTCTTCGCTGCTACATCCAAGGGCTGTCTTCAAATATACAAGTTGCAGACAGTGCAAGTGCTTCATTGTATCTTGAGTACGGATTTGCTGATTCCCGTTTGTATACCGAAATTCTTCGTGTGGGGCAAATACTGTATTTAGGAAAGTGACATCACGCCTTAAAGTTTTATAGTGACTATTCAGAAATCACATTGTTGTATTCAAGTTGACATTTTGAGATATATAAAGAGTTCCATTTCTGTATTTGCATTCATAATTTCCAACAATCTAAATACAGTATTTTGGAAATGGCCGACTCTTCCAAATCACTTCGACAAATAACAGAAAGCTTTGTCAAGTTGGACCGTTTTGATGGTGGTAATTTTCTGCGTTGGCAGAAAAAGGTTCATTTTCTTCTAACAACATTGAAGATTGTATATGTCTTGTCACAACCGAAACCAAATGAAGATGAAGATGAAACCGTGGAACAGACTAGGCAACGCACAAAATGGGAGACCGATGATTACTTGTGTCGTGGTCACATTCTCAATGCACTTGCTGATAATTTGTTCGACTTGTACCAAAATGTTGGGACAGCAAAAACTTTATGGGAAACATTGGAGACCAAATATCTAACGGAAGACGCTACAAGTAAGAAGTTCCTTATCGGTCAGTTTCTAAGCTTTAAAATGCATGATAATAGGCCTGTGCTAGAACAATTTCATGACATCCAACGCATCATAAATCATTGCAAACTGAAAAAATTAAATATGGATGATAATGTAATTGTTGCTGCCATAATTGAAAAACTTCCTCCTTCTTGGAAAGACTATAAGAAAGAACTCAAACACAAAAAGGAGGATCTTTCACTTGAAGAATTAGAGACTCATTTAAGAATTGAACAAGAGTCTCGAATTCTAGATGGTAAAGAGGAACAAGAAAATTCTGTTTCTAAGGTCCATGTGGTGGAGGAAGGAAAGGAGCAAAAATATGGCAATCATGGAAAAAATAACAAGCGGAAGAATTTTTCAAATAATTCTAAAGCAAACAAAAAGAAGAAAGGAAATTGTTTTCATTGCAACAAACCAGGTCACTTCAAGAAGGATTGTCGTGAGTTCAAGAAACTAAAGGAAAAAGGAGGGACATCAGACACAAAGCAAAAATTTGCTGCTATGATATCCGAGGCTAATATGCTTGGAGAAGACAACTCTTGGTGGGTTGATTCTGGTGCCACAAGGCATGTTTGTAAGGACAAGAACTTGTTCTCTGCCTATGAAACAGTGGAAGGAGATGTTCTCTATATGGGAAATTCATCTACAGCTGCGGTTAAAGGCAAAGGGACAGTGGATCTCGAATTCACTTCCGGGAAAATCCTTAGCCTCACCAATGTTTTTCATGTTCCTGATGTTAGGAAAAATTTAGTTTCTGGAAGTCTTCTTAACAAATTTGGCTTTAAGCTTGTATTTGAGTCAGACAAATTTATTCTGACTAAGAATGGTACCTTTGTAGGCAAAGGATATTTGTATGAGGGCATGTTTAAGCTCAATATCAATGAAAAGGATTCTTCTGCTTATATCGTTGATTGTCTTTCATTATGGCATAGTCGTTTAGGACATGTTAATACAAAGAAAATGCATTTCATGGTTAATTTAAATTTGATTCCTAAATATGAGAATGATATGAATGAAAAGTGTAAAATATGCATGCAAACTAAAATAACAAGATTGCCTTTTCCTAAAATAGAAAAAACTACATCTTTGTTGCAATTAGTACATAGTGATGTTTGTGATTTGCATGGAACACCTACTAGAGGTGGTAGTAAATATTTTGCTACATTTATTGATGACTTTTCAAAATATTGTTATGTATATCTTCTAAACTCTAAGGATGATGTGCTTAATAGATTTAAGACATATAAAAATGAAGTTGAAAATCAATGTGATTCTAAAATAAAATGTCTTAGATCTGATAGAGGTGGTGAATATCACTTTCCTCAATTTTGTGAAGATATGGGAATTATACATGAAGTTACTGCACCTTATACACCACAACAAAATGGAGTAGCAGAAAGAAAAAATAGGACACTAACTGAAATGGTTAATGCTATGCTTTCTTATTCTGGTTTAAGTAAAGGTTTTTGGGGAGAAGCACTTTTAACTGCATGTCATATTCTGAATAGAATACCTGTTAAAGATAATAAGAAAACTCCTTACGAATTATGGAAGAATAGAAAACCTAATTTAGGTTATCTCAAAGTTTGGGGTTGTAGAGCTATTGTAAGACTACCTGAAACTAAGAGAAAGAAATTAGGAAGCAAAGGTGTTGAATGTATTTTCATAGGTTATGCACAACATAGTAAAGCCTATAGATTTTTGGTTAGTGAACCTAATGATTCTGTTGAGGTAAATACAATAATTGAATCGAGAGATGCAATTTTTTATGAACAAAGGTTTTCTTCTATTCCTAGAATTAATAATGAAAAAGAAGTAAGCACTCCTTCACAGTTACCTATATCTCCACCAGTAGAACAAGAAGAGATTAGAAAAAGTAAAAGACCTAGGAAAGAAAAAAGCTTTGGTCCCGACTTTGTAGTCTATCTTGTTGAAGGAACTAGAAACACATCTTGTAATCAATATGCTTTGACTCTTAGCGTTGAAACAGACCCACAAACTTATAGTGAGGCAATTAAGTCTGTAGATTCAGCATTTTGGAAAGAAGCTATAAATGATGAAATGGATTCAATTTTGGGAAATAAAACTTGGAAATTAGTAGACTTACCTCCAGGATCTAAACCCATTAAGTGTAGATGGATTTTTAAAAAGAAAATGAAAATAGATGGAACAATTGATAAATTCAAGGCTAGATTGGTTGCTAAAGGTTTTACACAAAAAGAAGGAATTGATTATTTTGATACCTATGCACCTGTTGCTAGAACCGCCACTATTAGAATTTTAATTGCATTAGCATCTATATATAATTTTGAGATTCATCAAATGGATGTGAAAACTGCCTTTTTAAATGGTGACTTAGAAGAAGAAATTTACATGGAACAACCTGAAGGGTTTGTTATGCCTGGACAAGAAAACAAAGTATGTAAACTTATTAAGTCCTTATATGGCCTAAAACAAGCACCTAAACAATGGCATGAAAATTTTGATAAAGTCATTATTTCTTATGGTTTTAAAATTCATGAATCTGATAAGTGTGTTTATAGTAAATTTGCTAATGGTAAAGGTGTGATCATTTGTTTATATGTAGATGACATGTTAATTCTTGGTACTGATTTAGAAAGCATTAATAATACTAAGAGTTTTTTGTCTTCTAAATTTGATATGAAAGATATGGGTGTAGCTGATGTCATATTAGGAATGAGAATAATAAGGAAAGATAAAAATATAATTCTCACTCAATCTCATTATGTTGAGAAAATTTTAAAGAAATTTAATCAGTTTGATTGCACACCTGTTAGTACACCTTTTGAACCACAGCTAAAGATGATCCCTAATAATGGTAGAGCTATTTCACAATTGGAATATGCACGAGTAATTGGTAGTTTAATGTATGCCATGACATGTACTCGACCTGATATTGCTTATGCTGTTGGTAAATTAAGTAGATATACTAGTAATCCAAGTTTATTGCATTGGCATGCTGTCAATAGAATATTAAAATATTTGAAAGGAACTATGGACTATGGTATATACTATAGTGGATATCCTTCAGTATTAGAAGGGTTTTCTGATGCCAGTTGGATAACTGAGCGGGAGGATCATTCCTCAACAAGTGGATGGATTTTCACTCTTGGTGGAGGAGCTGTTTCTTGGGGATCAAAGAAACAAACTTGTATAGCTGACTCTACTATGGCAGCTGAGTTTGTAGCATTAGCTGCAACTAGTAAAGAGGCAGAATGGTTAAGGAATTCATTGATTGAAATTCCAGTTTGGCCAAAACCAATGCCTCCAATATCTATACATTGTGATAGTGAGTCTACACTTTCCAGAGCTTATAGTAAAGTGTATAATGGAAAGTCTAGACATATTGGCCTGAGACATAGTTATGTCAGACAAATGATTACAGATAGTGTAATCACAGTGGATTATGTAAAATCAAGTCAAAATTTAGCTGATCCTTTTACAAAAGGTCTTGCAAGAGGACTGGTGTCTAAGACATCAATAGGGATGGGACTAAAGCCCATTAATAATAATAACTCTTGATGGAAACTCAACTTGAAACTTGATATATTCAAGTCTCAAGTTCAATGATTAAAGTACATCATACGACGTGATTGTAAGCACTATGAAATTTAACATCCCAAGGATAAGTGCTTAGAACATGTAATGAATAATGAAAGAGGATGGGTTTAACCTTAATAGATTTATGGTGTTTTAAGTTACATGGACACCTATGATAATCTACCTATATGAGTGTGGAAGTGGTGCCGCTTCCTATGAGTATTGGGCTTGACTCTAAAGCACTCATGAAATCAAGGTACAGACACAAGGCCTAATTCATGTGTCGGCTTATATGGATAATCAGTGACTAAAAGATTTGTGTGTGAAGACAAATCCGGATAATCAATATAGATTGATAGTTCAAAGACAAGTCTACTATACTTTCATGGTTAACCTTGACGAATCTTCACAGGGTATTGGTTCAAGTCGTGAGACACCAATGCTTATACACAGTCTTACAGACAATCAAAGATTTACAAAACTTATTTTGAAAATGGTGGAGGAATGTTGGAGATTTTTAAAATAAGAGAGTAAGAGTTTTTTGGGTGTAAACGCCTTAAAAGCTTGTCCCACATTGGAAGTGTGTGGAAGAGGTGGGAAGCTAACCCAAATATAAAAGGGGATAGTGTCCCACATTGGAAAATGTACAAAGCTAAGTGTCACCACTAAGCTATAAAAGGGGTGGGAAACCTTTGAGTCCCACATTGGAAAAATGTTAAGAATTTGTACACTTAATAAGTACAAATGGAAGATGAAGAGTTAATTCATCTAGCATTTAAGAGGCTATTCAAGAGACCTCAATACGGTGCGAAGCACCGTACGCACACGCACACGCGCGCGCGCGCGCGCGTGCGGGTGCGGGGCAGTGGGCTGTAGAGGCGCTAGTGGCGCACTTTGCACTTCGCACGCCGCGTGTCCGCAGTGGTAGCGGGTTGCCGGGATTCGTCCGGGTCGGATCGCGGTAGCTCGGGCGCGGTCACTTTTTGGTTGACCCGTGCAAAACCGATTCGGTATTATTATACCTGTTCGGAAAGGACTTAAGACTGTTGGTAATTAACAGTCATACCTGTTCGGAAATGACTTAATTCAACAGTCATGACTCTTGAAGACAAAGCCTTTCATTTTCTATAAATAAGGGCTGCCTAAAAACGGAATTACATTGATACCAAAAACCAGTTTCAGATTTCCATACCCTGCTATTACTCTCTTACAGTTTTCAGGAGATATAAATTCTCTTATTCTGTTTTGTGCACATAAACAGAATAAGAACTTGATTGACTGTTCTTCGCTGCTACATCCAAGGGCTGTCTTCAAATATACAAGTTGCAGACAGTGCAAGTGCTTCATTGTATCTTGAGTACGGATTTGATGATTCCCGTTTGTATACCAAAATTCTTCGTGTGGGGCAAATACCTGTATTTAGGAAAGTGACATCACGCCTTGAAGTTTTATAGTGACTATTCAGAAATCACATTGTTGTATTCAAGTTGACATTTTGAGATATATAAAGAGTTCCATTTCTGTATTTGCATTCATAATTTCCAACAACTTTAATATCAGACATTGTGTAATATATTAGAACCAATAGGCCACGCACATATCAACACACTAACATACTAATATATACGAATTAGTTTAAAAAAAATTAAAAATTAAAATTTAATTCTAAAAATTATTTTAAACAAAACTTATACTAATTTTATTTGAAAAATTATTTTTAACAAAAATAATCTAATTTCACTTTTTAATAAATGTTTAGGCACACAATAAATAATATGGATCAATATATATGCATGAATACCTAATGTGTCAAGTGCAAATGTACAACCACGGGTGAATACCTTTACTCGGATATGTTGTTGAGTAGAGTCGAGGAATGTTGAGAACTCGAGTAACGTTGCATGATGTACTATGGAGAAGGCTCGTACTAAAAAAACATATTTTGACACAATATCCAAACTAGTTGAAATGACTAAATAATATAGACTCAAGTAAGTCAAAGATTTAAGGTGTTTCATAACACACCAGATTCAGCACAATCCTATGAAGGCGACAAGCCTCACTTTACAACCAATCATTCTATACCCTTATCCATATACCAACCAAGCCACCAAGGCCTTCCTCTCTATTCAAAAAATTCTAAAAAACTCATTTTTCCTACTTTTTTCTCAAAATAATCCCCTTCAAAAGGGAAGCTCTTTTTCAACCAAGACTTCGAGGCTATCTCTTGCTTAAACATATTCAAAATTTTCCAAAAAAACACATTTTTCTTACACTTTCTCAATGCAAAAACTCAACATCAAATTAAAGTGCATGTAAAGTAAGCCACTAAAGCAACATAATTAAACAAAATATGTTTTTCTCTTTGCCTTGTTTAAGTTTCTTTTCAGGTACAATGTCGCTACATCTAGCATGCAACATGGTCAACGCAGAGCTCGCTCAGTCAAAATGATGAATCTATAAGAAAGAATCAGAATTAAATGTCACCTCATCTGCCTCATAACCCTCTCTCCTAAGTACGAGGCATCTGCGTATGCATACCCATCACCCTCATATCCCTAGGAGTCATCCCCCAAGTGTTCAAGGTCACCTGCAATCACCAACTGAGAATCAACATCTACTTAAGATGCCAAAAAATGCTAGAAAAATAAAAAAAATACCCAAAAAATTCGTAAAAATGCCAAACAAATATTGGAGGATCTCTTCATTAGAAAAAACATTTTTTGGAACATTAAACCCCTTACAGACACCCAAAGTCCCCAATAGGATTAATGCTACTCCCTTACCCCTAACATAAAACCTAAACATATTTCCCAAACAGAACCAAGTTCAACTATAATTCCCTAGTGGAATCTCAAATCTCAAGTCTTCCCCAGCGGAACGTAAATGCCTCCCGAGCAAGATTGAAAAATAATACCTTCCCAGCTTCCCCAGCAAAACTATCCTCAACCGAATGTCTCAAAGGGTATAACCTTCTCCATAAGAGTCTCAAAATAATACAACCCTCAGCAAAACAACAGGTGCATTTGCATCCCTAAGGAAATTCAAAAATTCCATAATAAAATAACTCCCTACGTCTCAATCTTAGGTCCTCGGAATTGACCTCGATCCTCAAAATCAGTTGTCACAACTTTCGGTCCTCATAATTGACCTCGGCCCTCAGAATCAGTCGTCACAACTTTAAGTCCTGAGAATTGACCCCGACCAGCAAAATTGATCCCTTCAACTCAAAAATAACCTCGACTCATAGAATTAGTCCCTTTAACTTTAGGTCCTCAGAATTAACATCGGCACTAAGAATCGGTCATCTCAACTTTAGGTCTATAAAATTGACCTCAGCCAGTAGAATCGGTCCCAAAAACTTTATGTCCTCAAAATTAACCTCGACCCACAGAATCGATCATCCCCATCATGACCTTAGGTCCTCAGAATTGACCTCGGCCCTCAGAATTAGTCGTCATAACTTTAGGTCCTTAAAATTGACCTCGACCCGTAGAATCAGTCGTCATCAACTTAGGTCCTCAAAATTAGCCTTGACCCCCAGAAATAATTTTTACAACTTTAAATCCTCATAATTCTACTCTACCCTTAGAATCAGTCATCTTAACTTTAAGTCCTCAGAATTAACCTCGGCCTTCAGAATTGGTTGCTACAACTTTAGGTCCTCAGAATTGACCTCAACTCGCAGAATCGGTCCCTTTAACTTTAGGTCCTCAGAATTGACCTCGACCCTCAGAATTAGTCATCACGAATTTAAGTCCTCGGAATTAACATTGGCCCTCAAAATTGGTCGCTATAACTTTAGGTCCTCAGAATTGACCTCGACCCACAGAATCAGTCCCTTCAACTTTAGGTAATCGGAATTAACCTCAACTTTTAGAACTGGTTGTCAAAACTTTAGGTCCTCACAATTGACCTCGGCCCTCAAAATTGGTCATTATAGCTTTAGGTCCTCAGACTTTACCTCGATTCGCAGAATCGGTCCCTTTAACTTTAGGTCCTCAGAATTGACCTCCGCCCTCAGAATTGATCGCCACAACTTTAGGTTCTCAAAATTGACCTGGGCCCTCAAAATCGATCGTCTCAACTTTAGGTCATCAGAATAGACCTCGACTAGCAGAATTGATCGTTACATCTTTAGGTCCTCAGAATTGACCTCGGCCCGAAGAATCATTCGTCATGATTTTAGATCCTCAGAATGGACCTCGGCCCTTAAAATTGGTCATCACAATCTTAGGTTCTCAGAATTAATCTCGAATCGTAGAATTGGTCTCTACAACTTTAGGTCCTCAGAATTGACCTCGGCCCCTAAAATCGGCCCTTACGACTTTAGGTCCTCAAAAGTAACCTCAACCCTCAGAATCAATCATCCCCAGCATTACCTGAGGTCCTAAGAATCAATATTGACCCTCTGAATCGTTCATCCTCATCTTTTCAATCCGCAGGATTAACCTCTCTTTCCGAAAACATCCATACAGTGTCTATTCGATGGCCTTCACTTGTTCCAAGCTCGCCCGTCGTGGGGCTCTATAGACACCACATTCTAGGACCATTCTAATAATGACCTTAGGTCCTTATCACTTCCTTCTTTACCATAAACCTTAGGTCATACTCCGAGTACTGATTTACAGGCCGTCGGGGGCACTTAGGCCCCGTTTAACTCCGATTAACTTTCTCTTCAAAGTGAAAGCTCAATGAATATTCAAAGGGTTGTGAATTCCCTTTCCAATGTTCTGCCCTATGCACGAATCGGCCTTATGATTTGGACAAACGATCCGTTTTATTATTGAAATCCTATATAGAGGCCACCGGGCGCTCTCAGGCCCCATTTTGACCCTAATCAACTTCCTCGTCTGAGTGGAAGCTCAATGAACCTTCAAAGGTCTCTGAATCCCCTTTTTAATGGTCCACCTCTTGCACGAATCGGCCTTATAGTTAGAAAGACCGGTCTGTGTTCCCCTAAAAATTAATACAAAGGCCACCGAGAACTCTCAAACTCCATTTGACTCCCGTAAACCCTTCATCTGAAATGAAATAGAATGGATCTTCGAAGGGTTTTTAATACCCTTTCCAACGGTTCGCCCTGTGTGCGAATCAACCTTACGGTACAGACGAATGATTCGTTTTACTTAGAAGACTCACCAGGTGCTTTCGGACCCCGTTTGACCAAGGTTAACTCTCTGAACCAAATGACACAGAATGAATCTTTGAAGGTCTTTGAATACCTTTTCCAACAGTCCATCCCGTGAGAGAATTGGCCTTACGGTTTGGACGAACGATCTTGTTTCCTTTAGGAATGTCTTATCCAAAATATCATCGGGCACTTTCGAGCCTCGTTTGGCCATAGTCAACTCCCGAAATTAGAAGTGGCCTATGGATTCTTGAAGGGCTCTAAATACCCTTTCAAACGGTTCATCCCATGCGCGATTCGGACTTACAAATTGTGTTTTACAATCATTTTTTAGAAAAATATGCATAAGACTGTCGAATGGAAAACCCATTTCTCCACCTATTGACAGTGTGCCTGGGGTTTCCTATCGATAGGCATGTCAAGGAAAATGTTGATCGGCACTCCCCTCGACCCTATATAAAGGGATCATGAGCCCACTTTGAAATGCACCTCAGAAACATCCCTCTACTGATCTCAATAACATTTTCTCGAAGTCATATTAGTTTCCATATTAAAACCTCTCCCCCACTTTCCATTCCCATCCATTTCTCACCCAATTTAACAAACTCCATTCCCTCTCCTCCTACTAGCTCTATCCTCTTGCAAGAGCATCCCTTCAACAATCAAGATCAAACTTAAAGCTTTCGAAGAAGGTCCTAACCTCTCAATCTCTCTTTAAATTCTCTTATTTTCGCATTAGTTATTTAATTATTACTTTAACATTTCATCTTTGTGAGTTTACACATATTAATATCCAACTTTTTATTATTAGTATTGCACATACTATATTTTCTATCAAAAACCCAAAAACAAGAAAAAAAAGGTTTTCTTGTAAATTCCAAACGGGGATTTCTCACTACATCTTTTCACACTAAAACATCATTTTTATACACACATACATATAATAAAGTCCCCGATTGGATTTATGAAATAAACCCCACCCCCGAATTGTATGCAAACTATGCATACTTTGATGCCTTTTTAGGTTATGTAGGCATCTCGAGTAAAATTCGAGACTCGAGTCCTCCTTTATCACTTTTGTTTATATATTATTTCCACATATTATATTTGTGATTCATGCTCGCGAGTTGTCCAATTTATACCATCGTCCTTTCATAAATGATCGGTGACCGTACAAACACACACATTATATTTTTAATTATTAGTTTGGGAATACTCCTATGGATGACCTCACTCCACCTTTCTCCATGATGCGAGTCGAGGAATTCTATTCTCCATTTATATATACATGCACACACACTTCACTGAGTTATTTACGAGAAGAATAACACATGACTTTGAGAGATATAAAGGTCGGGATGGGTGCTTAACATCTTTCAATTTTGTAACTTAGCCCCCGAATCCTTGAACTAATTGGTTTCGCAAGGATCAGTATGTCTTTGATGCCGTTATCTAGAGGTAACAACATTTCCTTTGCCTGTTTTATGCAAAATAGATTGGCGAGTCTATCTCTATACACCACCCCACATTTGACGATGGTTGAAGCGCCTCGAGGAAAGGAGTGAACCCCACCACTACGCATGTGCCGACTAGGGAGACGGGATGTCCATAACCGCAAACCAAAATCGATGGCTATTGTGTAGAATACTTCAACTATTGGCGCTCTCCTTGGAGGGTATGGTTATAAAATAATATAAAGGTTGCCGTGGTGTCGTTTGGTTGTAAGTCTTTGTCTTCTAGTTATACTACTCTTACCATAGTGAATTTATCATTCTTGTCGGCCCGAGATTTTTTTGTTAGTGTATTTTTCCTCGTATAGTTGGTCTGGTGCCTATTTTACTTTTTCACATATTTTCTAATTATTATCTTAGTTAAGAAGATAAAAGTTGAATTCTAAAACCTAGTAAAATATTTTAAGCCATCGACTTTTGGAATGTAAGCCTTTTATTATGACAAATTAATGCTTCATTTCTAGATTTAGATGAATTAATTTTTATTTAGGTAGTTACTATCAAGAAGCACACTCTCAAATTTAATATATACAATCAAACCCCTTAAACCTAATTTTTTTATGATGAAAACTCATGAACAATGAGAACATGCTCTTCACCACTTTCATGATTATTAGCCTTGAATCTTCAATTTTCAACCTTTAAATCCCTAAATATTGGGTCCTCCCTAATAAATTATATTCTCAATAGTTACATGCATCAATATGAAAAATAAATGACCTCAAGTTCAATAATTCAACCCAAAAATATGTTCGATGTGTGAAAGCGATGTTAAAAATCGAAGGATAAAAAAGGCAATGGGAGCTTAAGATTTAACATAAGCATTTTTCACAAACATGTTTCCACAACATTAAAAGAAGGAATCAAAATAAAAATGGGTTTAAGGCTTATAATCAAATTTGTGTGGTATAAAAGGTCATACCTTAGTTTTTATCCCAATATCATCTTGCACAAATTCAGAGGAAGTAAACTCATACGAAAGACATGTCATAAATTACACCAGCCTGTCAAATATTGCCTCTAAAGAATGTCTCTCAAATATTCAAAATAATGAATAAATCCATGCTTTAAAGTTTTTTTATTCTAGACATTAGAAGATGGATCTAGATAGGAATTATAAACATCTCAAAGACTCAACCAATATAAAGAATTCGTGAGCTGATGGGAAATTTTATAATGATTTCAATGGCATTAAGAGGTTTCACCATTGTATGAATCCCTACAAATAAAATTCAAAATTGAGACACAGTGACTCAATCTTATAAGAGATTTCATCATAAAAAATATACCTATAAACGGGTCGTGTACGAGTTGGGCTAATAGGTCAAAACATCCTTGACCTATACACGACTCGTTAAGACTAGCTAACGGGTTTAATGACAATACCCAAACATCATCTGTTAATATTAACGAGTACACGATCAAAACCGTTAGCACTCGTTAATATTAACGAATCAGTTTGGATCTAAACGGGTAATGGGTTAGGTGACCCTATAGTACCCGTTAGTCTTCATTAGTTTAAAAATAATGAGTTTTAATGGTTATTCTTATTGGGTATAGGTTATGTGTCCGTTAATTTTGAAAGATTTAGAAATAATGGGTTTTAAAGATTATTCTTATTGGGTACGGGTTGGGTGACCCTATTATACCTGTTAGTGTTAACGGATATTAACGGTAGAAACGATAAAAATGGGTACAAGTGAATTTCCAAACCCGAACTGTTAGTTTTAATGGGTATACAGTGCTAACATGTTAATGACCCAAACCCAATGAAGGTAAACCTGTTAACTTATAACTTTGGGTCAGGTCAGGTCATGTTAACGGGTTATCGAGTTTTTTGTCAAGTGTAATAAAAATAAGTCCATGAAAATAATTTAACATTTAATTCTCATCCTTGAATCAACAGCCTTTCAATACTAAGACTTGGGGCTTATTGATAGATGATAATCTGAAAACATTTTCCAATGAGATACATGAAATACACCTCAACATTCCCTTGGGTAATTGAAATGAATAAAGTACAAGGTTGATAGACATCGGACAAACCTAGGTCTCGGATTAGACATACAAGTCTCAACTTATGTACTGTGGATAAACTTTAGCACTTGGGATCATCAGCCTCAGTTGTTCATTACACTTTCCTGTTGTCCAACACTATTACATACAAGGTCCTTCTTTAACGACCTAAGATATTCTATCAGGTCATGTAACCATCACGTAACCCCTTATCTGAATTCTATAAATATATGTCTCAACCCCCGCATTTAGAATTTAACATTTATTGATATTATGACGAAGCCCTGTCTAAGTTGGGGTTCTATTTCTTACATTAGACTTAATCTATACACTTCACCAAAAAATTTCTTTGATAGCCTTCTCAAAATGATTTTTGACCAGATACCTTGACCTCCTCTGAGTTGAACACCATTAAAGTCTCGACCTCCTTTGTATTTTAGCATTATTAGGCAGTTTTGTTACTACATTTATGGCTCATCAACCCCTATTTATAATCAACATAATATATATCATAGTGAAAAGGGAGCCTTACCCCATGTGTATAGTCTGAAATTGATTGAACCACGTGTATCTTATTTCATCCTCGCTCTTCTCCCTCTCTTTTTTACATCTATGCATATACGTAGTTTAGATGGCATGGTTTTAAATGAGCCCAAATATAAGCAAGAACAATAATCTTTCTTAAGTAGGGGATATGAAATTAATTCATTTCATTTACCATTGACTTGCTAGCCAACAAATAGATATTAACTCTAAGGCCACTTGTTTTGGAAAAATAATAGTATAAATACTCTAATTTGGGGTAAAAGTGGAGAGGAGGTATTCTATTGAACACAATCTTCGATTTCACTTAAATCCAAATACCAATAGGTATTATGGTCTTTAAGTGTATCTAGAATTTGGTAACACCAATTAGGACATCTTTCCCATACAACCATTCATCTACATACATGATTAACCTAGTATATGAACTAATTAAATACATGTATTTACCTAATACCAATGTGTTCAAATTAATTTCAAAAATATAAACTACTTAAACCACGCTTATTTTCAAACAAAAATAGGACTCGGGTTAAATATATTTCACTAATATGGTTCAATTATTTTAACCTACTTATAATCAAATCATATCTATTATTTTGTTCAAATCATATTATTCTCGAGTGTATATCCATCTACAATTCTGTACCAACACGTGTAAAATAGTAAATAATTTGAACTTCAAAAGTTGAACAAATACATATTTATTAATCAGGCGACTGATGCAATCGCAGGGCCTCGAATATTTAAAAAATACTTTATTGTCGTACTTCTTTCTTTAAATTTAGACCATTAAATTTAATACTATTAAATGCCTAAATGATGAAGATATAGTGTCTAAGCCTACAAATTTTAAGGGGCTAATTCACAATACAAAACGCTTGGCATTTTAGCTCCTTTTTTTACTCCCTCTTGCTTTTTTCTTTTCTGGTGCTCGATTTAAAACACAAAAAAGGCCTACTCAAAATGTGAAAAAATTAAAATTTACGTGATCCTTTACGTGATTGATTAATTATATGGTGCTAAATATTGGAGCATCCAATTCAAAACTAATAGGCAATGTGAAGGGGCCCTATGACCTTATATATTGTGGTGCAAGACTTTAATTTTTCCATGTGGGAAATTATGTCTCAACATACCTCCTCACATATGGCATTACTTGAGCCTTACACGTGGATATATTTACATTGGGTAATGCAGAACAATTGGGTCGTTTAACCATGAATATCCTGTTATGATACCATATTAAATATTTGAGTATCCAATTCAAAATCATTTAGCAATGGATGAAAGGGCTACAAAATCTTATATATTATAGTGCTAGCGTTTAATTTTCACATGTTTAAATTTTAATTTTCACACGTGAGGTGAGACTTTATGTCTCGAAACACTCTTTACATCTTCATTTTATTTACTATTTTATTGACTAACATTACATCTTGAGCTTGAAGTCTTTTTCTTCGAACTTGACTTCAGTTGGATTATAACTTCTAAACAATCTTTCGATCTCAGGGCCTTGCTTGCACTCTATCAGTTTTAAATAAGACTAGCATGGAACCCGGGCGATGCCCAGGTGTAAATGTATAATACGAATAGATTTGAATAGAAATATAATATATCATTATATCTAAAGGATATATGTGTTCAAAGAGTAATGATAGATAAAAATAATTGTGCAAAAGTTTTTCCCAATCAATATACTGTATTTTCGAAATCCCACTAAAAAAAATATGCAAGTCAGATTTTCGATATGTCTTCATCTTTTCAAGATTTAATGTATTCAATCAATCTCTTATATCGATTCCTTTTCTCCTACAAAATAACGTTATTTTATGTAAAAGTATAAAGACGGTTTAGATAGTAACTTTCTATTTATATTATTGATATTTTTTTGTATGTAATATATGGATACGCTTACCGCGTCTATTATATAATTTTAAAAAGGAATATACCTTTTTGCTTTGTATTTCAAATTATATGTAGGCATAATTTTTGCTGAGTAGAATTATAAATAAATTTCTTATCCCGTGAATTTTACAGGGAATCTATATTTTGAAAAAACCTTAAATGTTTGAATATAAAATTAAACCTTTCGATTGATCGATTAATGTTTTTAATAGTAACGTGGGGAAATAAATCAATGCACAACATCAAATCTTATACAAGGAAGATCTAGATTGCCAAAAAGAAAAATAATCAAAGAAACAATAGAAAGATCTCATTTTTTTAAATATAAAAGACGAAAACATAATCAGAATTCAATAGAAGCAAATCAAAATGAAAGTATAATTTAGAAGTTGTGTCAACCAAAATTTTCATAACACGGTGTGTTAATAACCTAGTCATTTATTTTCTTCTTCTTTTGCATGTAAAAAATTGATTTATCCGACAATAATAGTGAAAAAAAGGATATAAAATAAAACATATAGTTGTATTTTATGTTCTAAAAATGTACTTTGTCGTGGGAATAAGAAATATAGGACAAAGGTACCTAAAATTTAGTGGTTGTTGTGTTACGGCAATCATAGGAAAAGAAAAGAACTGCGTAATGATCATTTTGTGATTGACTGCCAACTAAGTTTGACTGCGGAAGAAATAAATCAGTTCCATACCATTCTGAGGAAGGAGACGAATAGAGTTCGGGTTCTTTTCATATTTTGAGGGAGATGAATAGTAGAGGTGAAAGAGAAGAGAGCATTGGTTTGATTTTATGATAAAGGAGAGGGAGACATATCTAGGTAGGTAGCAGTAATTATAGTTTGATTTATGAGGAGGGATATCGAGACGTATCTAGATAAGGAGCATTAATTATCATTTACACCTCTAATAGGTAGGGAGCATTAACTATCATTTGCGCCTCTAATACTATCGTATTAAAGGTATAACAATGCAGGGGCAATGTACAATAGACAAATATAATAATAATTATAATTATAAAAAATAGTATATATCTTAAATTCAATATCTTATCTTAAAGCCATTATAAAAGGTTAATTTTTTCGTAAATAAAGTTTATCTATTATTTTCAAATGTTTTTATTATATAAAAATTATATTTCATAAATAAAAACTTCAAAACAATTGTACGTATTTTATATAAAATAAATTGTACATATTTATTTGTTTTTAGTTTAAAAAATTGTATGTCATTTATAGTTACAAACTCAAAGTTTTTCTAATGTTTTATAACCAAAAACATTTTTATTTATATAACTGCTAGCCATTTATAGATGAGTTGCATGCTTTGCAATTCCCATGTTCAACGACAAGATACGAGCACGGGATTCGTTTTAGGGATAAACTAATAATGCAATCTAGGAGGTCCCTGTGTTTTGGAATTGAGTGAGCATATTAGCCATTATAATATAGAAATGGCAAAATCGTGTAGTATTTCAACTTCTTTTAATAGGGAATGCTGAGCTTTACTAACAAATCTTACAAAAGAATTTCAACCTAATCTTTATTAGGTAAATATTTTTTTATCTTACCAATTATAAAAAAAGTTAAGACTATCTTTATTAGGTTCTTCATTTCTACAATAAAAGAATGCCAAGCTTCTTCTTAGCCCTCTTCTCTTCCTACACGTTTATGGAAGAATAATGCAACACCTACAAATAAATTGAACAAACGCATGTATCAACAGTCAATGTTCTCATGGGACAACACATTTAATACTTTTAGTATTTTCTTATCTTTTTATTAGTGTCGCATCAATTTGTATAAAAAAATTATTCAATTTATTTGTTAGTGTCATTTTCCTTCAACGAATATATTTTTAGTAAAGATGTTAGTATGACGAAAGAGGAAAAGAAGATTAAATTAATCATATTGTGATTTTATTCAGTATATTATATATAAAAAAAATATCAATAAACGTACTATTAAGGAAATCACTCCATTTCCAAAACACGTTATAATTTGGGAAGCTCCCCTTACATTTAAATGATACCGACTCTACACTGAAAGTTACTTTGATTGCATGCCTCGAACCATCTTTTTACCTTCAATACAATGCCTATCAAACCACTTGCATTATTTATGTAGTTAGTAATTGCATGGGAGATAATATTAAATTAGTGAATTTCTTTCATTATTTGTTATGTGGATATGAAACAGATGTGATGATCATGTTGAGGTAAAGCATATAATGAACGAGCTCCACAGCAAGAATTCAGTAATCAACAGCTCCAAGTGGATAGTACATCAGTTTCTGTGGAAGCTGGGCCCAAAAGGTTAATATAAGAACAAAGACAGATTTGCTTTTGAGATTTGTGATGCATGTAAAATATCATTACTTGTTTATGAAGATAGGATTGAATGAGTCCAGCCCTGCCCCAGTAATCAGTTTCTAGATGATGGGTATACATTGTATTCATATCAATCATAAATATATCCGATAGGATTTGCTAGTCTTTTTTTATTTTGATAGATGTTACCATATGACCAAACTCGAAGGCTCGTGGGATATAATAAAGACTAATTAAATAGGGTGAAATCCTAGATAGCTTTCATAAGATCTCCTTCCATATAATATGGATAGATTTCAAATCATGATTTCACATGTAGGCATTAGTAGAAGTTTTTTTTTTAAGTTGCCTTCAGAGGTGATGAGCTACCTTTGTTTGCTGGCGGAATTCATCTTATTGGTAAATGATTCAAATTGAACTGTCTAGAAAATACAAGATGAAAAATCTTACGAAGAAAGAAAATACAAGCTGCTGACAAGTAACCGATTCTACTACTTCACTAATTTATAATCCCATTTTCTTTGTTGAGATGTCTCAAAATCAGAGTTCAACTTTAAGAAGCATATTCCAATGTTTAAGTTGTCATGTTGAAAAATAAATCTACATAATTTTTCAAATATATATTTTGAATTAATAGATAATTTTGTAAGTGTAGTCTTCTAGAATCCGTTTGATTGATGGTAAATTTGTTCATGAAAAATTTACTGTTGACTCATTTTAACTTTTACGGTGCTTAATTACCCAAATATTATATAATAGTCTGAAGTGTGGCATGTACACCATCTTCTCTCATGTTAATGAAAACCCTGTTTTATTAAACATATCAATAGGAGAATGTCTCACTAGGGTTTGTTTGTTTTTGCCTCTTAAGTTTGAATTTGAACCATTCAGACTTAAGAGGTACCAAAAAGTGTTTGTTTTTTTAAGTGATTAAGAAGCTAACGGCTATATTTGGCTTTTAATGATTAAGAGGTAGAGTTACGTCTGAAGTCTGAATCTGAAGTCTGAATCAGAAGTCTGAATCAGTCTAAATACATTCATTCAGAGGTACATTCAGACATAAAAACAAACATATTTTTCAGATTCAAATTTCAGACTTCAGATTCAGTCTTCAGACTTCAGATTCAGATAAAAAAACAAACGCAACTATTTTTCCGACTTCTAATAAATGAAGTTTTGTTTTAAATCTTTTTCTAGCTCTCTATTCAAACGCAATGCACCCCGTGTAACCATGCTCATTAAAATTTATAAGTTTTATGTACTAAGAAATTTTGTAAGTTGGACTTTATGAGGGGTTTAAACTAATCACTGAAGATTAAAATTTACTGTCTAACAGCAGAAATTTCTGATACACAACTTTCATTTAGATTTCTTGAATTGTAAGAACCCTGGTCAGTCTCACATACAGACAAAAGTGATTTTTAAGTGTGCTTTTGCCTAGAAAAAGGGATCTCATTTCCCTCTGTTCTCAGAAAATATACTGAAAGGAGTTTCAGGAAAATAACAAAATATGGATCTTGGAGTTGCTTTTTGGGCTATCTTTCTTCCTCTACTGATTATGCTGGTAATCTTTTCTTCCTTTACACATAAACTTATGTACTCGACTAGCTCACTTGTGTATGCACCATGCAGCACGATTTACACAGTATTATTAGTTTTTCAATCTACTTGAGATCGAGGAAACACTATAGTTGTTGACAAACTTTCTCCAAGAAATCTTTTTGCTAAACCTTGCTTACAGATTTAATGGTGTACAGTTCGTTTCGCAGTATGTTCATGGAAGCGGAGCCAGGGAGATGAGTGAGAAACAGCAGGGAATGCTAACGGATCACAATGGTATAAACAAACAGTATGATGATGGGTTGACTGCCAGGAAACATTCCATGATTGATGGTATCAACAAGGGAGCCAATGTTCTACGGCTGCATAGCATAGATGTTGAAGCCAAAGATGTGTTACATGATATGCAAAAACATGCTGCAGATGATTATGTTCAACATGGGATGGTACATACAGATAATGTCCATGGTCATCAATCATCCCACATGGATCACATGGACCCTTCAGTGATAGTGTTCTTCATTATGGAGGATCTGAAGGTAGGGAAAACAATGCCCATCTACTTCCCAAGAAGAGACCCATCTCTCTCCCCTCCATTATTTCCCAGAGAAGAAGCTGATACCATTCCTTTCTCACTACAAGAAGTCCCGAACCTTCTTCAACGCTTCTCCTTCTCAAAAGGTTCTCCTCAAGCCATAGCCATGGAAGATACATTGAGGCAGTGTGAGATTAAACCCATCAAAGGTGAGACCAAATTATGTGCTACCTCCTTGGAATCGATGCTCGATTTTGCGCGCGGCGTCTTTGGATTAGACACTCAGATGAGGGTTCTAACCACCACCCACCTCACAAAGTCCACCACCCTTCTACAAAACTACACCATTTTGGAAGTTCCCCAAGAAATCCCAACTCCGAAGATGGTTGCGTGTCACACCATGCCTTACCCTTATGCAGTCTTCTATTGCCATAGCCAAGACAGTAAGAGCAGAGTGCTTAAAGTTTCACTGGCAGGTGAAAATGGAGATCGGGTGGAAGCTATCAGTGTTTGCCATATGGATACCACCCAATGGAGCCCACATCACGCATCTTTTCGCCTGCTTGGAATCGAGCCGGGGACCTCACCAGTGTGTCATTTCTTTCCAGCAGATAACTTCGTATGGGCATCATCGCCTACTTCAGCTTATACGCAAGCAAATTCTGCCTAGTTATGTTTTGCTTATACAAGCTGTCTACCTTTAGCTAAAATTTCTACTCTTCATGTATTTGTCTTCATAATCACAGTTTATGTAATTTAATGTTTTGTTTGGTACAATAATTGCGGTATCATGGGTTTCCTAGATTTTTTCAACCACTTAGCTCACTCAATTTGTGTAAGACAAGAAAGATGGAACGGTATAGTCCTCAATGATATAAACTTATTGGAACTATCTTTTTTTTTCTTTTTTAATAACCCTTTATACCAAGCCCACTAAGTTTTATCCTCTCGAAAGAGTTTTAATGTTCTCATACAAACAAAATCAAGTGATTTTCGGTGTGATACCCACATGATTCAGTCAAACATTGAAGATCGTGCTTCATAGGAACTAGTTAAAAAACAACTCCATTCATTGTTTGCAAATTAGTGTAAATAGAGTCATTGAACACAGAACCAAGTCAACGACCAAAGTTGTGTAAATATAGCTAAAAGTAGTAAAGCGAATTTCAATCACTGTAATTATAAATTAAAGACGTCTTCATGAGCAACTGGATGTTATAATTGATTATCTCTTCTAGTGAAATCACAGAAAGTAAGATATTGTTTTACAACGAAAAAACTAAAATATTACATCTCTCGAACTAGGAAAGCTTCTAATCTCAATTCCATGCCATGTCATACATATATTATATGCTAACAGTTCCGAACTTGAAGCACCCATTCATATGTTGCTCTGGGGAAAATCAACATGTATGAAGCTTTCTGCAATAGCTTAGTCAACCCATTCACTCTGCAAGATTGTTGCTCTTGCGTGACCGCTTCCTTTTCTTACTCCTGCTTCTCATAGTTTTCTCATCATCCTTGCTTTCCTGCATTCAAACTTCCACATCTCATCAACAAGAAGATGAACAGTAGAAAACTCTTAACAGAAAACCACATTCTTAACTTGTGTTCTCTCCATTGTAAAACTATTGTTTTTAGCAAAGAGTTTTTCACTTGCGTCAGTTAGAATTGTGAATGTAATTTTCTGTTTTAGTACTTCAGTTTGTAGGTGCTAGAAAACATGGGCAGACAGTTCACAAGAGCACGGCATCAGATGACAGTGGACCAAATCTAGTCAAATATTATTTCATGTCCGTATGAACCAAACCATAAATAAGAATAAGCGTGCATTTTTTTTTTTAATCTGTATGTGAATTTTAAAAATCTGAAGTTTGAAATCTGTACGAATGAGACCTCTGAATAGTTGTTATTTAAACGCCATCCAGATTCTTCTCTCTCTTAACCGTTAAGAGCAATAAATTACTGTTAACCCCTGGAGAGTTTAAAAGAACAAACACTACTTTGTTACCTCTGAAACCTCAGCATGTTCATATTCAGACTTCATATGCACTAGGCAAAAAGCAACATCCTTAAAATTACATAACATTGGGTAGATCTCCATTTCAAATGATAAAAGAAAGCCCAACAAAACCCAAAAGAGCCATCACAAAGACAATACTATATTAGAAGAAGAAAAGCATGATCTAAAAATTGCAAATCCGTTGGATTTAATGTTATAACCACTTTCCCACTAAAGAGATTCTTTGACACCAAACTCCTCAATCCTCACCCCCCCTCAGCCCAAACCTAACAATATCCTAACTAACAACAAAAATAAAAAATAGAAAATAAAACTCTTTATTATTCACCACTTCAGACCGGAACACGCTGATAATATTCTAAATAAATGCTAAACACACTTTTCCTCAATGTTGTTAAAAACGACCGATACATGATACGTATCGTACGATATGTAGTCGCGGGACCAAAACGTGTTGTATAGCTGAAAGTATCGGATTGCGGCATGTAGCGACTATACAGTACTAAATATCATGTGATACATATGTATTGCCCAATACATAAGCATGGCCTTATTTTACACGAACGACACCATTGGTACAAAAAAAAAGACTTGTACGAAGAAAATAGACTATGAAGCACCGATTCTTCAAAACACTTGTTGCACCTACACCCGTGCCTTATTTTGTAGAATCGCTGCACCCCTACCCCGCACCCTCATCCCGCGACACCCGTATTTCATAGAAATAGAAGAAACAGAAGAAAACAAGAGTGATCTGGGATTCCAATTTTGTAAAAAAAAGGACAAAGGGCACTCACTGAAGGTGGGGAATCAAGTGACACCAAACACTTGTCATTCGCACTCTTAACCTAACTTGTAACACTAGGGGATGTGAAAGAAATTGGAGCATAATTGATCATGTATAAATTGATTTATTATTTATAATTTATAAGACATTAATTATATATTGGGTGTTTTTATTTGCACCCTAATTATCTTTCCACGAACCCAATTTGTATTTTTAAAATTTTAAAAGAGGATTGTGTAAAAAGACTTCGATATGTGTTTTATTGAAACTGTGATTTGACATATATACTATTACAAGAACAGAAGATCTGAAATGGAATACCTTTCTCTTTCAAAAACACAATGTAAAAAAATTAAAATCTAATATTTTGCTCCTTCATACGCTTTTAAGCAACAACTATCTTACCATAAGAGAATGTAACTTGAGTCTTCTTTTGGGCCTTTCAACGAATAGCCTTGGTCGTTTTAATTTAGTTTGAATTCAAACATTCCTTTCTTGATAAAAGTTGTACAATTCGAACAGTTCTAACATTTGCTGCTGATTTCCTCAAGTAGTCACAGTATTTCATCAACAATTAATAAATTTAAGATTCCCCACACAATTGCCGGTATGGGGCTCGGTTGTTCACATTACCAGTATCGCGCCAGTAACACAAAAAAGAATGTAATTTTTTTTGGTATCATTGAATGATGAGAAGAGGAAAAAGAAAAAAAGAAAAAAAACAATGACTTCAATAGAAACGGACCCTTGTTTATGTATTCAAGTTGAACTCTCAGATGTTCTCAAATGCGATTGTTGTTTTGTCTGAGTGGTCCTTTATTTCAGATGGGAAATTGAGATTTTCTCAAACTTCTTATGCGAAAACATAGATAGATTTTATGTTTTGCTGAAATTATTCAGTAGACCCGAAGGGTGGGGTAGGTTAACTGATTAGAAACCCATTTGTGTGTGGTTAATTAGAGTGGGGGTTCTTAAAAGGAAACTTGGGTTAGAATAAAAATACCCTTATATATTTTATTCAATCTTTTATTCTTTGAATGATTTATACAAAGGTACATTCCAAGAGGGGAAATCATTTGGCAACACAAGAATTATGAAAGGTGTTGAATCTTTTATTCTTTGAATGATTTATAAAAAGGTACATTCCAAGAGGGGAAATCATTTGGCAACACAAGAATTATGAAAGGTGATTTGTATGATGTGGAATTCAATGACGAATGGATCTCCGACAAAGAAGATTTTGTTTTACCTTTGGACCTTGCAAGACTAGGTGCAAATGATGTTGAATGTTTTTAAATGGATGAAGAAAAAGAATGTAGCAAAAAGAAAAGAAAGAGAGGTATATTAGACTATTAGAGATTTAGTGTAACTTAACTTTTAGTTTAATTAATTATATATTAACTCGCTCATTTATACTCTTTAGTCCCAGAGATCTTTCATACGAGAAGAACATAAAAGGAAAGCAGTAATTGGTGATGAAGAGCAAGATGAAGATGATGAAGTTCAAGAGGTATAAAGCGTCGAAGAAATAGATGGAGATGAAGGAAGTAAGGAATTGTTGGCCGGTGAGGATATTGAAGGCATTGCCCTTGATTATGAGGATTGACATTGATGAAGATGGAGAATCGTTTTTTGTTGACATAGAGCTTCTAACCTTATTTCGTAGAATTTTGATGGAAGATAAAAAATTCTAGCTTTTGGAATTATGATATGTTATCACGAACATTTGGTTATATTTTGAATTGATTGACGTTTGAGACATTATTTAATCCTTAATATTGCATATAATTTGTGTTGAATTGTCTTTTATATTATTTTATACACCATACGCATATATACCAATGTATATAAAGTTATTTATATAATTATTGGAAACCAAATTGTATCTTACGATACAATACACGATACGATATACAATATTTTAAGAAAACAATACGGCCCCGATATGCATTTTGACAGAAATAATTGACCGACAAGAGAGGATATAAGGAAAAGAACAAGAAAACAGATAGAACAAGATCTTAAAAAATTTCTTCAGTTTACATTCATCATAAGAAACTGATCACAGTTTACACCCGTAAAGCATATTCATAGTCCCTGATCTATGTGAAACTTGATGGGATAATAAATGGACTTTCTCATGCGCCATGAAAGATCAAAACTTATTTTAGACTGAGCAACCTCAGGTTCTAGGGATTGATTTTAGAAGCATTTTTAACCTTTTCTAATATTGAAATTGATTAGTTTGGTAATAACTATTAGTTGACATTTTTTTGGTAAGCTTTGTTCTATACCCTCTCTTTAGGATTGCCTACTTATTGGGGATGTTCTGTAGTGGAGTATTCAGCATTATTTTATGAAATATTGGATTTACAAACCTTCTCTCTCTCTACTCACCTCTCTCTCATGCTCTGTTTCTCTTCTCATCATCTCTTTCCCTCTGTTCTCTTGCCCACATTAACTTCATAGTCCTCTCTTATTTTCTTATATTCCTCACTACCAGTTCTGATATCAGAGCCCAATTCTGGGCAACCGTCTATCGCTCATGACAATGCCTGCTGTCGATCACTCTGGTATTAACTACCACTGTCCTGCCTAAAATTAGGAAAACAAATGAATCCCCCCTCTTGTCCTTAATACAATGCCAAATACAGTATACACATTTCTGAACAGAGTTGGTATATTAATACTTACAGCGATCATGTCCCTTTTAATGGTTTGGATAACATTGTTCGCCATAGTTTAGGCATCATACGAGTGGCAAATGGACATATTAAGGAGATGGATAGGAAACGTGAACCAAATGAAATAAATTGCATAACATCTTGCAAGGTTTCCGACTTTCACAACTCTAATTCGAAACCTTCAAAAGAATATCGCATGCTTGCAGCACATCTTTTGAGTCGAACCCCACTTAGAATCCTTTCAAAATCATGTTAAAAATGTAGCTGCGCCTACTGGGAACCCAAACTCCTAAAAATCGTCACACGGAAACACATTCCATCACAGGTCCAAGCTCTCTCGCCGTCTCTGTTTTCTTTTGCCCTACTGGGAATAATTTCAAAAGAATAAAAACTATATTGTTATAGGTAGCGTTTTGTCCTCCTAGCCTTGATCTCTGTTTAAATAGTAATTCAATTTCAGCTTTGTTCTTTGAGAGGGATTGTAATTTTGCCTGATATAACTAACTTCTCCATATACAGTAAATTTGGTAGTCCAGAGACCAAACTCAACTATGGTGGATTTCTTATTCCATCAACTCTCTCTGTTTCTCAATGGAAAATAAAGATAATTTCTTGTAGATAATTTATTTTGTTGTATAATATGTTAGTATACATTCTTTGTGAATTTAATATATTTGGATTGTGACTTATTCAGATTGAGAGCGAATTTATTCGTGTTGTGTTACAAGTATATTGTTTATTATATACTCTCTTTTCTCTATTAAATTATTATTACTATTAATAATAAGAAATAAAGACCCAGATTGCTTATGGAAAACACTACACTGCTTGCACAAGGCGAGCCTAGAACCAAGAAGCGATGCAACACACAATTGCGACATTCAGCTATCCACACCAGACAACCAAGCAAAACCACATATTTGCATCGCTACTTTCAAAAATTGGGGGAAAAATATGTACTCTATTGAAAAATTTGATTATGACACAAGATCAAGTTAGTTTCTCAAAGGTATCCCTTTCACATAATATATTGTTTCGGATCCCACAAAATAGGAATTGATGCATGGGGTATATTGCACGAACCTTACCTCTTGTCAAGTATAATCATAAATAACCCTACTCTCGAATAAAATATTGCAGACCTTCCCTTAACAAATAGTTAAAGCTCAAATTGGTCTCTTTGTCACTAGTTCTGGAAAAATTAACCAACAAAAACACATTTTGGTACAGATTTGAATGACACTGCAAGATTCTTGTTTGTAATATAACGAACTCCAAATGAAGATCCATCAAAACTGATGCCATAAGCAATATGCAACTCAAGCAAAGCAAACAAAATGGTCCAAAGTCAAAATCATTGTTGTGTATGACAATAATGACATTACCACAATCTGTCTGCCCCTAGCCCATACCCGATAAAAATCAAGTAAAAGGAAACAGTATAAGCAAATTTACCTTTTCTAGGACAGGCTTTTGGTTCTCATGACTCTTTTTCCTCTTGCATGAGAGTGGGTTTGGACCCTACAAAGTACAAGACAGTAAACCATATTAGTGGAATAGCCACCCTAAAAAAAGAATTACTAGTAACCATTATGGCTAATAAAACAAAATTACAAGTAACCATTACGGTACGGAACGAAACTAGACTTTGCTTCAATAGCTAGATTAGAACCCTTTATCCCAATGGCATCCAGAGTTTTGGTCAAAGGTAATCAATAATAATAATAATTCCCACGAGATAGGTAATAAGCCAGTGGGACTGCAAGGTATAATTTTAAGGAAAAAGTTTAAAATGTCATACGGACTGTAACATACTTAAATGCAAACAGGGAGAAATTTATAGAAAGAAAAAAAAAGCACGGTCACAGTCTGCAGCATCAAACCAAGACTGGAGGAGGGGAAAGGGAAAACGGATCATGACCTTGGCTTTCTTTCTCTTAAATTGAACTTTATCCTTCACGGCTGTTTTCTTTCTCGCACTATATGTCTTGACAGCCAAAGACCCTGAAATTTGACCTCCATTGACTTCATCTGCATCATTGTAACCCCTCGATTCCTCGAATGCCAGCCTGTTCTTTTTCTTCCTGTTTAACATTTTGTACTCCAACTCTGACATGTGCAAGCGTTCTTCTTCTGCAGATTTGGCAAACTGGTGTTGAAACGAAGATGGGGGTTCAAGAAGTAGAGCATTTCGAAGGCCAAATATTACAGGCACACCTGGTATCTGCAACCAGAAACAGATGACAAAAATAAATGGATGCATTCAAAAGAGACCAAAACATTCAGCTAAAAATAAGGCCAAAAGAGACCACCCACATCAGAAGACCATGGGGAAACATGCCAATACTATACAGTGTTTGTTTTGCTCCCCAGTTTTGCAATTTTCCAACTAATATTTCAAATGCACCTAAATATCCTAGCACCTTTACTTTCAAGATAAACCATTCACAAGTATACGGTTGTCTGACATACCAATTCTCAAATATACATATAGGAAGCAATAATGAGGGATGACCGAGATGTGCCCCGTGTTTCGGCCAAGGAAATGGTAAAATCAGAATGTCACTTACAAGCATACACAGGACCTCATTCGATGCACCGGATAAAAAGACTGGTTACGATAAAATATACTATTCTAACAGGATTAAATAATCCCACCTCGCAGGGATGGTTTTATCCCACAGAACATGGGATAAGAAACATGATTGGGATAAATTGCCCAACCTTATATCCCAACTGACTACCACTAAGCATGGGCCAAGATAGAATTACTCTATCCAACTCTCTAATCCTCCGCATCAAATGGGGACTGGATCTTCAAAGTAACCTATTAATCTTTCTTTGAATCTCCTTAGTGATATAATAATAATCCTTGAGCATCAAGTTAAAAAACCATACAGGTTGATGATAATTGACATAACATAGATAGCTATGAAATTTGACACCGGTAGATTGAATATATAAAAATAGTACATTTAGTGGTGGACCTTTCTTTTTGTTTAGAAAGTAAACTTTATATGCATAGAAGCTACGAGGCACGGGTGAGAAGGGGTGAGGGTCCGAGTGCGGGTGACATGCGCGCCTATTCGGCAAAATAAGGTACGAGGGGGGGTAAAGAAAACGTGCTTCATAGCATAGGAGTCAATACTGAAACCAGATAATACATCAGTTACGCATGTAATAGAAGTAATCAGCATATCAACATATATAAGAAGAAAAAGAAGTTAAACCTCCTGGAACTTCTTCCTCAAATCAGCATCCTGAGTAGCAACAAAGAAGTGTTCAGGATTCTTTTCCCCAATAATTTCTGTTATGCAAGCAACGGCACTCTTCCTCTTCTCATGGTCGCATCTGCAAATATATCATAGTTCCATCAAGGTAAAGAAAATGAAACCATGTCACTTGTAAAACAAATACTCAATAAGTAGGTTCTTTTACCCTTGCAGATTTTATATTCCATTGTGCTTTATGAAGTTGCGTGAGTAGGCTAGCATCTTCAAGTTACTCATATTTTTAAGGGTAAAGTGCCAAAAAAAACATTGAATTTTTCAGTTTTTACAAGCAAAATCCACTGGACAATCTTTAAGCGGGCATAGTTCAAGGGCGGACTCGGCAGGGGGACGGGATGGATGCTAGACCAGGAAGAATGGGAGAAAGAGAAAGAGCTGACCTTGCAGTTATAAGGTTTTGAGCAGCATTAAGAGATTCAACATAGGAATCGCCAAGGCTTTTCAACTCCGCTAAAACACATCTACAAGGCGAAAAAAAACGGAACGGATAATATCTTAGAACAAATAGATCAAAAGGGTTTATTGCAAACGACAAAAAGCTCCATGTCTTTTATTAAAAAGTATATTATCTAACAATCAAAAGCAAACGAAAAACAGCTGACCTTGTAGTAAAGATTTTGACGGTGGCACTTAGTATATTAGATAGGGCCGTATCAGCTGGAGTGATACGATTGACAAGGAGGTGATGTACAAAAGTTCCATCACACAGGATTTTGAAGGGCTCTCGAAAACCAAAGCAAGCGGTGTAAAATCTCACGATCTTGCGATGGCGCTTTTGCTTTTTCAATCTCATCTATTAAAACAAGGAAATTGTATCACGTGAATTCAAGTACACGAGACAAAAACATAATAGCATAAAAATGCAAGTATGTACATGTAGGCACAAACGACAAAAGAATAAATATTTCTAACTGTAACATCATTCTAATGCATGATCAATTTGACAAGGCCGTAAGATATCTACAGTAAGGATTTTCACATCAGATTGAAAAACTCTAACAGTACAAAATACATTGTTGATAGAGAATTGTAAATTAGCTGGCGATTGGTGAATATAATATCGACTGTGTTAACAGAGAAACAAGGGAAGAATATGATTATATAGATCAAGAACGTCAAAATGTCAAATATATGTGCATATATTGGCACTGAAGTAAGGGTTATGTATGCTTACAACACCACTCATTGCAGTTTTTTGTTTTTCAGAGAAACAGAAAATATCAATATGATCAAAGATACTATGCAAGCAAGACAAGAACAAGATGTACATGGTGCACCTAGATCGAAATGACAAAACAGCCCCTACAAAACCTGAATCAAGCACATCAAAACCATGGACTTGCAATATACACTCATTCCAACTCAAAAGACAAAAACAAAAAAGGAATCTGCCCAAACTGAAGACAAAAGAACCCCTTGAATCCAATGTTTTTAATTGCGGTCGCGCAAGGTGTCGCGTTTTGGCTCTAGGTCGCATCGCGCAAATAATTCGTGCATTTCAGCTTTTAATTAGAAAAAACTATAAAATAACATTTTAAACCTAGGTGCCCAATACGCAGTGCGTGTGCGGGTGCGCAAAAGCGTCGATAATCGAAATATGTACAAGTCAGTGCGGCACAAGTGCAGCGAGATTAATATAATTTTATAAAACGTCGTACCCAGTGCACAAGGCTCCCACTTAACTGCAGGGGTGGACTTACCCCCATATATACATATGACGAGACTTCTCCCATGTCTCGAACCCGAGACCAACCGTAGCTTAGGCGAGGGCACCTGCCATCGCACCAAGGTACGACCTCTATTAATATAATTTTATATATGTAAATGTATCCAATTATCTTCTATTTTTCATTTTAGTATAAATTATATTATAGCATTTTTTGAATTTTCATTTATGTATGCATGCAAAGTAATTGTGTGAGGTTGTTAATTGTTACCAACATTGTTAGCATTCCTCTCCCAAAAAGCTTCCCACATCATTAAGAAGTAGTACCTTTACCTCTTTGCCTTGGGATTAAAAGCTTCATCCTCACCACTCATCTCATTTACTATCTTAACATCCCACATCAGCTGGGAGTAAAATTCAGTCCCATTTCTAGCTTGTATAAAGTAATCGTGTTACCCTTCAATGAATGGGCCACTGTCTGTCGTTGAATGACACAAATTCGTACACACTTCCAATAAGTTCAAAGCTTTATTTTAAATGTCTAAAGTCTGCTCTAGTGTGAGATGTTAATCTATATTCCTGAGTCGACTATCACACTGCGCGATTTGGAGCCCGAATCATCAAATATAAACTGAATTTTCTAAAATAATTAACATTTTAACTGAAAATAATAAAATAATAACATTTTAAATAGAAATTTATAAAAACAAATAACATTTTAAACTGAAAATTATAAAACAACATTTTAAATTGAAAATTATAAAAAAAAATATTTGTAAATAATATCCATTTTAGACTAAAATTTATAAAACAAATAACATTTTAAACTGAAAATTATAAGAAAAATAATATTTTAAGCTGAAATTTTGCAAAAGAAGTAACATTATAAGCTGAAAATTATAAATTATTAACATTTCAAACTGAAATTTATAAAAACAAATAACATTTAAACTGAAAGTTATAAAAGAAATAACATTTTAGGCTCAAAATTCCAAAAAGTTTAAATTAAAAAAAGAAACTTGTGACAAAGTAGACGCACATTATTAAATGTGTATTAAAAATATTAACAATATCAAATGGAGAAAGCGGACCCTATTACGTGGACATGGCCACACATTATCATTAACATTATTAAACACCTAGTCTGCTCAGCCACGTGTTGAAACAAGAAAGAAAAAAAGCGAAAGAAGTTTGGTCAGAAGAAGGAAGAGTGACGACCAAGAATGAAAAGAACGAATGAAGAAACAAAGGGAAAAGAAGATGGGAGACAAGAGGAAGGAGATTCGCACCTGATCTGAAACCCTAGTTTTTCGGATTCAACCTTCGACAATTTTCTTTCAACCTAACGCTTCCAGACCCCTTCTTTCTCTTGGCACAGGCCTCTTCTCCTTTTTTTTTCCTTTTTTCCTTTTAAACAACAACATCGTAGGGTCTTGGGTTTAAAAAAACGAACAGTTTGGCTAAAAATAAAGCGCAGTTAACGCATCAATTGCGCACAATAGCGCGAAATAGGGCACTATTGTTTGCCACCTCACCCAAAAGAGGACACTTTCTATGAGTTCTGCAAAGAAAAGTGCGCAATATCGCATTTTCACAGTGCGAAGCGCAATTAAAAACATTCCTTGAATCTGAATATATTATCTTTTGCCACAGCTTTCTTTTCGACCCTTTTACTTTCTTATTTTAATTGTTTGGTAATTTCTTTCCGATATTTCTTATCCTTAAAAATTCTTGCATTTCTTACCAATGTTTAAAAATGCGAAAGTCGAGGCGAGGTGTTTTAGTCCAGCGAGGCGAGGCGTAAGCCTCGAGGCGTTTGAGGCGTAAGCCTCACCGAAAAGAAGAAAAAAAAGCAAAATAATATTTAAAAACACTAATAAAACCATAAAAATAAAATAACAAAGAAATATAAAATAAAACTAAAAAAAAAAAACATCCTTGAGGGCTTTCTCACATAGTTTGACATTTTTTTGTTCCCCCGAGATAACTTTTAAAAAAAAGTAATATGAGAAAATCAATTTTAACATATTGGTTATTTTACAATATGACAATAAATTAATCAATGCAAAATCGTATTGGCAAAATCATTTTTTTAGCTTCAGCTTCATTCACATATTGGTTATTTTATAATATGACAATAAATTAATCAATGCAACTTAACAAGCAAATTTATTAAAAAAACATTGATTTTGAAGCAAAGATTAAAAAAACAACTTTATTAAAAAAATAATAAAACATATCAACCTAAGTTTATTAAAAAAAAAAACAACCCTTAAAATATATTAGTCTAAGTTAAAGAAAACATATTAATCTAAGTTGAAAACCAAAAAACATAAACCTTATAAAAAAAAAGTCATATTGAAGTTAATTTAGTACATTTATTTCAAACAAACTATATATTTATAACAAAAATATAGTTTCAAACAAATTTATACACTTATTTCAAACAAATTAGTAAAGAAAAACAAAATTAAGTGCAATTTTAAAACAAACAAAAAATAAAAAAGAATAAGAGTTAGTAGATTAAAACAACATTTTTTTAAGTTTAGTGCAATTTTAGAAAAATGAAGAACTTTAACCTTTAAAAAAACAGACTTTGTGATGAAAGAAGAAAAAGAGGTTTTCTTTTTATTTTATTTTCGCGCCTCAACAAAAAGGCGTGAGCGCATCGAGGCGCAAAACGCTACTAAAACCTCGTTCGCCTTTTTAAACATTGGTTCTTACATTCCATATAACCAAAAACGCTACTAAAACGATGATCTCTATAAATTTATTTTTTTAATTTAATTTTTTTGATTTCTTTCTGATCTTCTTATCCTTAATATTTTTTGCATTTCTTACATTCCATATGAACCAAAAAAAATGCCAAAACTATGCATCTCCATATATATTTTTTTTTCTTCTTTATTACCATGATCCATCATCTCCATTGCGGATTTAGGGAGCACACTCAAGGGCGGCCCAACCAGGGGCCAACTTAAGCAAGTAACTAGGGCCCCATGATTGGAAGGGCACAACCTATATATACATATATATAACCATAGAAATTTTGTAAAAAAACTAATTGCGTTCTTATTTAAGTTACTGAAATTAAACTCGCTAATTGATGATGCTTAAAAGTCAGGGTCTAAATTTTAAACATATTCTACAGTATGAGGAGTTTAATTAATATAAAACACATCCTAAATTAAGTATAGCTCATTGAATATTATTTACATTGACTAGTTGCTTTTGTTGAAGAGGTTTTTCAATACTAAAATAAATAAAATCATACCCAAAATGGACTATGTCGTAATAACAGTTAAAGTGAATTAGCCAAACTATTCTATTGAAAATATCGTTACAAAATCTTGAATACAGAGAAGATGATCAATATCTTTGCATCTTGAAAAAAAAAATTAGTAGGTAAATTGTAGACTAGTTTACATTATTTTTTGAATTAGATATAGGATCAACGAAAAGTATATAATCTCGTATTATAGGGTGTCAATATTGCCAATCTTATTGTGTTTTCAAGTTATAAAAGTACTTTTTAGTACATTTTTCGTACCCTTTATGTTCTATTCCTTCTGTTTTTCTTCCTCTCACCTTTGTCATGCCCTTTATATTCCCCATCTATTTCAATTTCTACCAATAAACCTAATATTAATACCCACTAAGGTCCAAATTATCTCAAATATTATTGATGTACTGAATATGTGTATCTGTATGTAATGCAAACAATGGAGTCGGTCCATGGTTTGTTTGAAATTAATGCAAATCAAGGGCGGACCCAGGATTTTTTATCAATGGGTCCGGAATCTTTGTGACCGTAGCCGGGGGTTCGGGGGCAGGAGCCCCCAAGGCGAGTTTTGTAGGGTTATTTTTAGTTCTTTTTAGCAATTTTATACTTTTTATAATTTCAGGAATTAAATGACAGTAATTATAATCAGCAATTACATTTGGCAAAATATTCACCAATTTTTCAACAAATAAAAATTATCAAATAAATATTTCAGTAAATATTAAGTAACAAACAATAAAACAAAAAAGAAGAGTATTACTTTCTTGAGTAAAAAAATTAATCTAATTGAATTTTCAGCAACTATATGACAACAATTGAATTTTTGTGAAATTAAAAATTAAATTAAAAATTTCAGCAACAACAAATTTTATAACAAGTTTCATTCAAATTAAATTAAAGTTTCATACAAATTAGCCAACAAAATTTGAGCAACAAATTTCATACAAATTAACTAATTTTATCAATATCCATAAAATTTTATCAGCAACAACATATCAATACCCATATAATAAAACAAATTGAAACAAAAAATTACCAGTGTTCTATGCCGACCCGAGAGGAGGAGAGGGAGAAGGAGCTACGCAGTGGGCTAGTGGGTGGCAGTGTCGAGAGACACAAAAGAGAGGTCGGTTGAAACAGAGAGGGTGAGAATAGGTTTAGGTTTTGTGTTTAAATCTCTTTAGTCTATTTACATATCCGCACCCAAAGTTTTAAAAACGTTATCTGCTTGCCTTATATTTTAAAAACTTACACATAGGTCCATAAATTTTTTTTAATAGTATACACATCAAAAATTTCGAAAAAAGTTGTGGGTGTGGCTGCCCCCATTCAGGATGGGGCGGGTCGCCCCTGATGCAAATGATGGTGGTGCTCCATCAATTGTTTGGACCAGGTTCAAGATTGAAGAATAAATTTGTATTTTATTTGGTTAATTTTCTTGCTTTAGCATTAGTTGTATAAAAGCGATGTTCTTCAAAAATATTCCCACAATTAATTGAAGGGTAATTGAGTTCGCTAAGCCTATGAGGATTATTTATTTACAGCCCAGTAGATGGGCCCTATATATTCTTTTATGATCCCCATTGGATTTAGACAACATTGATATGAGAATAAAATTGAGAGATTGTGTGTACAAGTCTTCCGCTGTGGTGGTTTTACATCAAATTAATAAACCACAATTATTCTTCAGTCTTGAACCTCCTCCAAACAACCCAACATTGCCATTGTTCGCATCAGTATGTTGTCTGGATGTTGGCAGATGTGTCTTTATCATTAACTTTCTAGTAGAACTCGTGGTGCTGGTGCCTATTGCAGGGGAAAATATGTGGGGGAGGGTGGAAACAAAAAAAAAATACGTTGTCGTAATTATACTTCTCAAGTTCAACATGTTGTCACATTGCATAGAAAGATTTTCATTCCGGTACAATATAAGATATATAAAAAGAAACAAACGATGCAAGTGCAGCGGAAATACTCAATACAGAAACAATATTCAGAGATAAAGGCCTCCCTCTCTCATTCATTCATTCTAATAGTAAAGCGATTACAATGGATGGTCAAAGGCCTTATTCATATTCATAGACTAAGTTATTTTGCTAGCAAAGTTCAAAAATAAATAAATAAACTAAAAAGGGCACGTTAAGAAGCTAAAAACAACTTGAAAGAGGGAACCGAAATAAAAATGTACAAAAAAAAGAGAATTACAATCAAGTCCTTGGGATCTAGCATACATATCACTCCCCCACTTTTGGGTGATTTTAATGCTTGGAGTTTCATCACTTTATGATGGTTTAATGTGATTTGTTGGGTTTAGTGTGGTTCATTTGTGAGGCTGGGTGTGCAACTGTTTTTTAGGTGTTCAGACCAGTTTTTCTTTACTGTGGTAAGCTGTTTGTTGCTGTTGTTGGCTGTTGAATGCTGTCTCAGTTCCTTAGAATTTATTTTTCCATTTAGAATTTATTTTTCCATTACTGGTAATCTGTTTCCACGTTATGGCCTCCCTAGATGATGTTAAAGTTCATGTTCTCGATGATTCAACACGGTTTGTTAATTCCGTTAAGTCAAATGGACAAAAAGCATCAACTACCATGCATGGCCTCGCACATTTAAAGGTTTTTCTACACGCAAAGAAAAAGGTGAAATACCTTACCAGAGGAATGATAAAAAAAATGGAATATTGGTGAAGTGAAAATTCCTTAAAATGACTTGGTTTTAGTACGGAACCTTACATTGCTTCCAATGTTCAGCTTCTTGATATAGCTAAGAAAATTTGGAACTCAATCGCAGAGATGTCTTCCCAAGAACATAATGTCGCTCACAGAGCATTGTGGTTATTTGAAAGGACTGTGGGAAGAGCTTATGCTTTATAGTATTGATTTGGAGGTTCAGCATCATCTCAGATTACCCTGTTTTTGTCCACTCAAATCAGAGTATAGTGTTTGTAAGGATCAGTTTTAGATTCGCTTTCAATTGCCATCAGTACGTACTCTCGGCTCCAGCGAGCTTCTCTTACTCACGGGACTACTTCTTCAGCAAGAGTCAACTCCCCTTGTTTGCGGTGATGGTTTACATTGTGGTCATAGTAGTGGCCGTGGTGGTGGCCAACGTAGTTACAGAGGTGGCCATGGTTTTAATCACGGTGGTCGTGGTACTCATTCAAACTGAAAGTGTGCATATTGTGGTGAACGGGTCATATTGGCATGAAGGGGGATAGCATGTACATGCCAACTAGACATCTGATGGGGGAGAGTACACATCTATTAGGAGTCATGCTACATCTTCTGGTTCTTATGAAGTTCATTTCTCCAAATTGATTTCCTACTTCGCAGCTTAGTCAACTCATTCAGCAATTGTCCACGTCCTCCCTCAATCTCTGCCCTATTGCTACATTGGCTAATCATATATTCACTCTTGGAAATCTCATATTGTGTTAGCTGATGGTTCTTATCAACCGGTACTTGGATTGGACCCGATGATATTCATCATACTGCATCTATATCTTTATCTTCTAGTCTATTTATTCCCCAAATGTTTTCTATAGTATTGGTACAAAGTGATGGAAATGAGCCCTATTTTAGGGTTATTTCTATCAATTTCATTTTCTTTTGTATTTCTTTATTTTTATTATTTGTATTTTCCTTTACTTCTTGTGTTATTTAGAGGTTAAGAGTAGTAATGACATTTTTGTAATTAGTGCCTTAGCTTGGAGCTTGAGCCTAAGCTACTCCTCCATTTAAATACCCATGTAGTCTTCATTTGAAGACACTTCTCCATTTTGAAATATAAGAAATCATTTGATTTTCTCTCTAAAGTTAGGGTTTGTTTATTTTCTTGGCCATTAACGTGTAGTTTACGTCAAATTGGTATCAAATCAAGGTGCCGCTTCCCGATTGGTGTATTGGTGTTCAGTATCAAAATCGTACATTACATCAATGACTCCCAAGAGATCCAAACAACAACAAGATGAGAATTTCGAATTGAGACAACAAATGGCGAGGTTGGCTCAACTCCTTGCAGCCCAAACAACCCCCACCATTTCCCACCCAAGTGGCCTAAATCCTAGCCCTCATATTCCTACTGCCCCAACCCCAAAACAGCCCCAAACCCTAGCCACCACCCTCTCGAGCCCTGATGTTGCCCTAACAGCAACCCAACACCCAAACCCTAGCCCTACCGCCTTCGCCACCAGCCCCCAAGCGTCAGCCGAGGCTGCCGACCCCCCCTCCCTCGTCGTTAATCACCCCCGAGCTCCTGAAACTGCCCCAGGGCTGTCGGCCGAAGCTTTAGACCCCCTCACCCGACCCAAATCAGCCCCGACACCCCCCACTGCCCCGCCACTCACCACCAGCCCCTCCGTACCCCTTCTGATCCCTCCCCCCTCCGCCCACTTACCTCCCGCCCTTTGCTCCACTCCCTAGGTGTTGAAACCCTAGTCCTCCCCCAAGCCAACCATCAAAAATGGTCCCAACCCGATTTGAACCCCCAACTTGACCCCCGACACCTACCTTTATACTCATAAATTCAACCCCACTACACCGGACTCAACCCACCCCCGTTCTTGGGGTCGTCCACCTCATATCTTCCCCGCCCCACTCTCGACCCTATCCGATCTTTATTTTTACCCTACCCTCACCAAACCGACCAAAAATTTAGCCCCCCTAACCCCTCGAGTCACGGGCCAGCCTTATATCCCGACCCGACCAATTTTTTTTATGCCCCCCAACCTTTGTGCCCCACCACTCTGTGGCTCCGACCCATCGTATGCCTACCTATCCCACTCTCCCCGAATTTTCCACATATCCCGGAGCTACTACCCATCATATGGCAACCCACGACCTTCAACCCACCTCCGACCCGTTACTCTCTCCCCCGTTTATGCACCCATGCCCACCTCCCCCACCATCACACCATACCCCTTCCCACCATGACCTCCCCCTGTCCTACACAAATGCGTCTTCATCTACCGACACCGAGGATAGCCACAGCAGCATCCTCGAGTGGATCCCTCCCCCGCCACTTGACCCTCCCCGCTTTGTCCCGCTTCGGGACCCACCAGTGCTTTTATTGTGGAGAGTACGGCCACCTGATTGGCACGTGCCCCTATCGCGGCCCCCCTGCACCTCTCGTGGTTCCACATGCTCATCCCCCTCATCCACCACCTGTTCAGCTGCCACCGATCCCAACAGATTTTGCTTCACCTGCACCAAGCGATGTGATGTGCCTCGAGGATCGTCAAGAGAGTGGCCACCTATCGACAACACTACAGTTACTCTTTCAGAGTCTTCAGGGAGATATACGGGTCGATGTTCCCATGTTTGATGGAAGATTTTTCCTGGATGTTATGGTGGATTGGTTAGCGGCAATGGAGACAGTTTTGAATTACAAGCGGGTTCACGGAGATACCAACCTTTTTGAAAGCAGTCGAGTAAGCGACTAAGATTGAGGCCTACCACACATCTTCAGCAGCTCCTCCGACCTCTCGAGCCCCACTCACCCCGGTCTCCGCTCCTGCTCCTCCACTATTGGCTTCAGTCCCCACTACCACCACTGCGGCACCACCTCCACCAGGCCCTCCTACATTCAAGTGCTACAACTGTGGCATTGTTCGTCACCGAGCTTCTGACCGCTCCCTTCCAAGACGCCGTACCCTATTGGCAATGGAGCATCCACACGACTATTTGGACGCATCTGAGGGACTTCCCCAACATGCCCTGATTATTGTTTGGAGGGCGACTCCGTGGGTCTCCCACTGTGAGCTCGCCTAGGCACCTACTTTTGGAATTTCCTCACAATTCCCGATTTTTAGCGCTCGAGGACGAGTTTCGTCTTAAGAGGGGGAGAGTGATGGAAATGAGCCCTATTCCAGGGTTATTTTTGTCAATTTTATTTTCTTTTGTATTTCTTTATTTTTATTATTTGTATTTTCCTTTACTTGTTTTGTTATTTAGAGGTTAGGAGTAGTAATGGCATTTTTGTAATTAGTACCTTAGCTTGTGGAGCCTAAGCTACTACTCCTTTCAAATACCCATGTAGTCTTCATTTGAGGATACTTCTCCATTTTGAAATATAAGAAATCATTTGATTTTCTCTCTAAAGTTGAGGTTTGTTTATTTTCTTGACCATTGACGTGTAGTTTACGTCACAAAGTATCAGTTGTCTTTTTTTATTTTGTTGCCAAGTCCAAGACACATCACGGTTTTGCACATTTATTTTCCAAATCCCAAATGTAATGTATATTTCCATATGTGTGTTTTTTTTTGTGTGTGTGTGTGTGTGTTTGGGGGGGGAGGTCCACTCGTCATTTTATTTCCCTCTACCAATTAGCAAAAGTTCAAAACATCATTGCATATTTTCAAAATCTATTCTCTCAAAAATTTGACATGAGAAACTATCCCAAAGTCTGTCATTTAAGAATCAATCCATCATTATTTCCCTCTTTAATTTCTTTAATGTATTATTATAGGATTTTCGTATAGATCCAAGCCCGATGGAAGGCCTTTCTCGCCATCGATATAAAAATCAAGCCATTTTCTCTCACCTCGATGAAAAGCAAGCTCTCTCTAAGTCACCATCGATGGAACACCACCTTCTTTGGCCTCTCTTCTACGTAAGACAATGAAGGCAACGAAAATCAATCTCTCTCTCTCTCTCTGAAAGCCATCAACAATAATTGTAGATGAAGACAGATTACAACAGGTGATGAAGAAAAAGACTGACATCAAAAAAATAAAAAATAAATGATGACAATATAAACATTAACTCCGGCAAGATTCCTCGGTTACGTACAGATCAGTGTCCATGATTGAGTAAATCGTTTGTTTTTCACTAGAACTTTGACGATATATTGGATTATTTGGGTTCGCCAGTGTACCTCCTCCCTCTGGGATCATGTGTTCTGGTTTGCGGACAAAAGGGAGACATATCGTCAAATTAGATCGTATATTTTCAAGCCTTCTCTCATCTTCTTTCCTTCTCTATTTTACATTTTATGGTTGCCTTCTCTTTTTTCTCTTATTTAATATAAAACAGCACCAGCCAAAAAAAATCTACAATAGCCGTGAGTGACTGAATCAATCAGTAAATAAATCTTACAAAATGCAAGAGGCCTTAATAATTGGATAAAACTATCAGTAAGGAGAGGTATTTAGGAAGGACATGATAGAAATACCTCAGATCTGTGATGTTGGTGAGTGTGGGTCCAATAACTTGAAGAGCAAAAGAATTGGTCCAAAGCCTTGGAGAGAAAGACTAGTGTACGCTAGATGATGGGGACCAACTGCACAGTAGAATAAATGAAAATGAACAAAAGTTGAGTACCATGTCCAAAAGAGAAAGCCTAACGAAAAAGAAATCTTCGAAAAAATCGAGGTACAACGAAATCACACAAGTTCATCAAGAACGCAAAGAGGAATAAATCTCAGAAAAAATCAAACACAAACCTGAAAATTGAAATAAAAGTGAAAAGAAACAAATATTGGGAAACCTCAAAACCCTAACATTAAAACCACACATATAACAAATGGCCAATACCAAGAGAATTGTTATATATGTAAACCATTACCCTAGGGCATTCAAACTATTGAACTACCCATCCAAAAACACGGTAAATAAAGATACTTTGGGGGGACTCAACCATGTGGTCTCTCAATTCAAGGTGTAAAATTAGGGTTTGATTTGTAGGGGGGAAATTTAGCGTGATTTGTGGGAACAAATTATAGCAAAGAATAAGAAATAAATTAACTGCTTTGACAAGGCAAACGTAAAACGTCAATATTAACATGTCCTAATAACAAGAGACGTTGTCACTTCAATTAACACAATAGCTATGTGTATGACATGGACAAGTAAACGTCCATAACAATATAACTAGTATACCGTTGAACAGCGAAAGCCGACCGTTCACCACATAACCTGCAAAATCAAAGAACGATAAAAAAAAAATCAACAATTGTAGTCCTTTTTGCAAAGATCAAACATGTATGTACACCTAAAACCTACAATAATAAAACAAAAAAGAATAGATCATATCAACTAAACGACTGGACATAAAGAATTGCCTTGCTAACACTTTGGCTAATTTATTTGCGTAGCTTTCGTTTGAAAAGAACATCTACAACTCCACCCAAACATGATATTTGTTGCACACCTAATCATAACAGCTTTGTTATCAAAGATCATACACATACTGTATTACTTGATTCTTATGTTTATAAAACGTGTTGCACATCCTTGGCATAACAAAGAATTAAACTATTTGTAGGTCACCATCTTAAAATAACTGCCATGCTATGCGGATTTGGAAGAACAATAAGAATAGGACTCCAAATTGACACACAATTTAAGTCGAGGCAACAATCCAACTGATAAACTCAACTTTCAGCAACAACAACTAATTTGGGGAACAATTTCAGCAACAACAACTAATTTCCGCAACAATTTCAGCAAAAATAACAACAATTTGAGCAACAACAACAACTAATTTCAGCAAAAATAACAACTAAAAAATAACAACAATTTCAGTAACAATAACTAAAAATTTCATCAAGTAATGAGATTTATTGGAAAAAAAAAACATACTCAAAAGGAATGGGGGCTGCTCTTCTTCCGGGTCTGCTTCGACAGCAACGTTTGCAAGTGAGGGAGAGAAGAGAAGAGAGGGATCAGGGGCGGGAGAGGAGCGGAGGTGAGGGAGAACAGGGGGCGGACGATGATGGTCCGTGTTTTTCTTAGGTTTTAAAAGTTTAGCTTAATAGTTTAACTGCCCCTATATTCTTAAAAACTTACAAATGGGTCTAATTTTTTTTGAGAAAATTTTCGAAAAACCCGTGAGTGTGGTCGCCCGCATTCAGGATGGGATAGGTCCGCCCTTGTCCCTGTAAGGACATTTTTGTCCATTAGCACTTTACATGTCGTACGCCGTTACACCGTTGAGAAAATTCAAGAATCATACGATCATCAACGAAATCCGAATATCAAAAGCAGAAAAGGAATCAGGGAACAGACCGGACCGATCCGGCCCAGATAAAAGAACCGATCCGGTTCCTCCGGACCGATCCGCATAAAGAGACCGGACCGATCCGCCTGCTGAGGTGAGGCCAGTGTACCCCGGATCCATAGCGAACCGATGAAGACAAAATGCAGAACCGATCCGATGCCAACCGGATCGATCAGCCTTCAGATAAAAGAACCGATCCGGTTCATCCGGACCGATCCGCCTAAAGAGACCGGACCGATCCGACGAGGATAATTCCAAACAGATCGTGTTCAGATCATGTTCCGAATTTTAGGGCTCAAGTTCTCCTATTTAATCCCACTACGGGAAGTGGTTTTTCTAAGACTTCTACACACGATTTTCAGAGTAGAGAAAGCCCCAAGTCTTCACCTATTGAGTACCAATACTCTAGGCATTTTGATTCACACAAAATCCATACATTTGTGAATCCCTTTTGGTAACCAAGGAACGCAGTTTTGCAGTTCAACCCTTGTGGAGGAGACCGTTCTTCTTCTCCATTGCAGCCCTACTGGAAAGGGATAATTCCAGCCGCGACTACAGAATCCGATACCTGAGGGTAATTCTTAGTCAACTTGTATTTTCATTGTAATCCGATTGTAAGCCGTTTTCTTACAAATTATAGTGAAAATAAATGGTTTTGCCCCTGTGGGGGATTTTTCCTCAATTATGTGTGTTTGAATAACTCTTGCATGATTTCATATTGTTTCAATCACACCTAGTTGCATGTTTAGGGTTTATTTGGGTTAAAAGGTGTTTTAAATATAATTTGATCATTTGAACGCGAGCACACACGTTCTCAGTCCCTAAACATATGTGCTCTATCATTTCGAATAAATGGTATCCTTTCATTTAATTTTTGGGTCATTTGACATTTGGCACCTATTAGTTATGACGTATATCATTTTGGGTGCCAAAAATTAACATAAGACCATTTTGGGTATCATTTTGGATGATAATCATCAAGTAAACAGTATAATAGTTAACTTGCATTCTTTTCAACATGAAAGTCACCAAATGACCTTAATTATATATGGTTCATTTGGCCTTTGGCCTCGGTCTAACTTTTTTTCCAAATTATTTACGCTCAACACTTTTTTTTCTCAAAACTACTTTCTTTCTTGTTTGTGTTTTCATATGTGGTAAAATCCTATTGTTGTAAACCTAAGCGTGATTAAGCCAGTCAAAAAGTAAAATCAATAGCACAATGATACAGTATATACGTGGTTCGACAATATGCCTATATACATGGGTTTGTTGTTTTCTCTCTTTATTAGTCAAATCTTGATAATAAATATTACATGCCCCTTTTTTCAAGGGGTGTGGGTTACATTGAAACACCCCGCGCGCCAGAGAGGACACGCGGCGTGCTACTGCGATAAAAATTAAAGTAAAACCATCAAGAATGAGTATAGAGCATCTAAATGTCCACAATTTAAATACAACAAATCCACAATTCTTCTATTTCCACAATAAAGATTACAATAAGGTTTCTCTCAAATACAAAATTCTCCAACTAAAATTACACCGCTAATTTATACATCAAAAATATAAATCTTCCAAGCACTGCTCTAAAATATTTCTCCAAAATAGCCCATAGCGTCCTAATCCACGCTAACCTGCCAACTAAAAGAAAATACGGGAGCGTACACAATATGACAGGAATAGATGCTCAAAAATAATTAGCAGGATGAATAAATCGCAACAATACGAATCGCATATACAAATCAAATGCAATACTCAAGCATTATATCAATATTAATTTCTCAACAACACATCAATGAGTCACCAGGGCTCACCTCACCTCCCCTATGCATTTTCGAGCATATCCGAATTTTAGACTAGTGGCGGGTACAGATTCTCCGTGTCATAATAAAATCTTATGGCACGATGCTCAAATCAACAATATAATATATCTCAATTAATCAAATAATAGATTCCAACAATTTTCAGATTTCAAATGAATATCATAATTCAACATGAGTGCAATTGACACAGAAAAACAAACGGAATACTCTCGAGAGAATTTAGGAGCATATTGTGTAAGTCACATACCTCAAAATCATCACATGAATCTACACATAATTTCAGCCTTTAAATCTGATCACACCACTACGTTCCTCTCGCGAAAATAATTGAATCACTTTCTAGCCCCAACACGAGACATCCCTAAATAGGCCTCCAAATCTAAGGTTGAATATTGAATAAAATAGGGACTAGGGTTTGTATAAAGAGGGGGAGGAAATATAAAGGGTCTACTGCATAATGGAGATGGTAAAAGGTTGGTTAAATCTCTCACCCACGACTTCTATATATAAGGGGAAAATAAGGAATTTGAAAGGAATCAAACTCTTCAAAAACAGGCTGCCAACTCAAAATTTGGGCATAGTCGATCGATCGACTCCCAGGGTCGATCGACCCTACAGCTCTGGCGATAGTTCCCCCACAAAATGCCTATAAGACAAAAATTAAAAACTCCACTAAAAATCCATTTTAAATCCGATTTCAATTCCGCTTAAAGTTTTATTCTTCTAAAATCATAACCAACATATTTATTTAATAAAAATCATTAAATTCAAAAAATAAACTCTCGAATATTCCAATATTAATTTAAAAATATCAATTTAAAAATCCGGGTTGTTTTAGATCCGATTCCAATTCCGCTTGAAGTTTTATTCTTCTAAAATCATAATCAACATATTTATTTAATAAAAATCATTAAATTCAAAATTTTATTTTTCTCGAATATTCCAATATTAATTTAAAAATACCCATTGTTGACGCAAAAATTCTCCATCTACGAGGACCAATCAGAAAAGGACATATGTCATCCTACGTGGCAATATTTATACTTACTCGGCACCTGAGGAGAGTTGGTCTGCACCCGAGGAGAATTGGTCGGCATACCAACCAACGCAAGGCATACCAAGCAACTCAATGAAGATCAACCATCCTAGAAGACCAACAATTAGATTCATTGTATATAGACATAAATGTCTGAATATGTATAAAGACATTGTATCTCTTTATCTCCCAGCACTATAAATACATGTATTCCCTTAGCCAAAGGGACGGACAACTAAGAAACACCATACACAAGATACACACTCTTTCTCTCTCTACGTCATATTGTGCTATTGTAAACCCCTAGGAATAAAATAACAGTAGACGTAGGCTTTATTCATAGCCGAACCACTTTAAAAACCTTTTGTCTCTTAGGTGTTTGATGTGAATGTTTATCTTCATCTTCAATATCATCCTCATCATTTATCTGCTGTTGACGCCACTAAAATGGCAGAGGCCATTTTCTGTCTTCAACAGATTGGCGCCGTCTATGGGAACGTGTTACAAGCATTGTTCTCCATCAAAAGCTAAGTTTTTTTATTTGATCTATGTATAATCAATTATATATTATACATACATCTTGTGATCCAATCATGATTTTTATGTTTATATACATAAATTAATTGTCCAATTTTTATCTGCAAAATATTGCATATCATGATTTTAAAATCATAATTGTTAGATTAATTCTTATTTAGAAATCTAAAAAATAGTGGATTTTATAAATCATAACTTTTTGCTTGATTCTCAAGTTTCAATTTTATATCATGGAATAAATATTTTAAATGATTACATATACCAATATATACGACGGTGGTAAGATTTGATAATTTTCATTGATAATTTTCATTATAAATTTTGTAAGATCTTTGATGTCTATTCAAATTCCCATCATATTTTTAATCAGAGAATGGGAAAAGTTAAAATCAAGAACAATTTTATCTCTTCTGGAAATCGCAATTCTGACCCAGATCTACTTGAAAAGTTCTTATCAATTTGATTCATTTAAAAAATATATATATATGTTTCTATTCAGTGTTGTAGACAATTTTCACCATGAATATCAGACGTCTATGACTCTTCTTGAAAATGTTGTGGGCAAACACGTTTATACAATGAGTTACATCAAGGAAGGAGATTTCACATATGTTGATTCCCATATTTCACATCTTCTACAAGGGAGTAAAAATTCAAAACCATTATCTTTCCTCTCGGATATTGATCATATTTTTTATAGATCTGATGATTTCTATTTATTGGTTATCTCTTAGATTTAATAATTTCGATTTATAGGTTCTCTCTTATACCTGATTGCCGATAATAATGTGGAAAATAGGGAGATAATTTTCTCTCTCCTAATTATCATAAGAAGCCGCCTCAATTTAAGGCACCAGATACAAAGCTGAGATGGCAATTTCTCTACAATCAGTCAGATCCCATTTTTCTCCTTTTAGAAAAACCTCGTCATGTTTACAAAACACCAGAAATTGCGAGCCAAATCAAGATTGGGTTGGGTGAGATTTTACCCCTACAAACACAATTCAGACGGACCCTTATTGGTATCAGAATCTGGGTATGGGATATCGATCAACTTATTTAGATGGTCAACTTCAAGAGGAATGTCAATTCCAAAATCACAATTGCGTGTTGAGTTTGGACATGGAGAATGCTTTGGTGTTGTTAAAATTGGTGTTTTGTACGCAGCTCTTGGTCGGCGACATCCAATAATAGTCTGCACTGATATATTATTGATCAGAGTAGGTCGGCATGCATTGTTCATCACTGGTCGCCCGCCCTTGTTACTGATCAGCGACTTAAAATTTATGGGTTTTTTTACCTCTTATCTATTGGTCGACGATCACTGAACGAAGACGGAAGCATTTTGGCGGTACATATACTTGGTCGGCGACTGTTATATCACAACAACATGTCATGGGCTACTTTACCTTGCTGGACGATACTCATATATTACAACAGAAATCTCACTGACATCTGATCATCAAGGTGGTTAGCTACTCATATAAGAAGAGAATAAGTTGGTCGGCATCATTTTTATGGGTTGGCGATAACCGATTTTACACAGGTGGATTTTCCCGACCAGCTATACTGCTCTGCTAAGTCTATTTCTGGTGAACGACATACTCAATTGTTGATCGTAACTGGTGGTCGGCACAGATCGGCCCCATCCAGCGTTGGTCGAAACTAGGTAAACAGGTCGACGAGCTCCTATGGTTGGTCGGCTACTGTCAGCAATAATAATTCTTGGTCGGAAGCAACTGTCCATGGTCGGTGTAATACCCAGATTTTACACAGGTGGATTTTCCCGACCAGCTATATACTGCTCAACTAAGTCTATTTCTGGTGAACGGCATACTCAATTGTTGATCAAAATTGGTGGTCGGCACAGATCGGCCCCATCCAGCGCTGGTCGAAACCAGGTAAACAGGTCGATGAGCTCCTATTATTGGTCGGCTACTGTCGGCAACAATAATTCTTGATCGGAAGCAACTGTCCATGGTCGGTGTAATACCCAGTTGGTCGACATCAATTCCAGACCACATTTTTGTTGATCAGGGGAAAATCAATTCGTGTACGACGAACAAAGTAGGTCGGCAGCTCCTTTGCAATAGGTCAGAAACTTCAATTTGTTGATCAGTGGAGCCAGGTATGGCTGATCGACAACACATATATTTGGTCGGAGGAGATTATTACTACTCGGGGATATCAATTATTGGTCGCCGACTTGGTTACGATACTGGATCGAGGTTCCCGACCAACTATATGTTGGTCGGCGACATAGTAAAAGATATTGGTCAGCAGAAGATTAGACAGATATAAATTTCTTTGACTCTGTCAAAATCACCACAATAATGATAAAAGACGAGAACCCCCTTATCATTTTCTAATTCCCAAACAATTATCTTTTAATTTAATATTTGCGTGGAGAAAAATTAAAATGCATACTTGATTATTTGCTCATTTATTAAATCACAAAAACTTCATGTGAAAAATATTTTGAAACCAAACACGGATAAATTTCTTAAGTCCTTCACTTCGTTGAAAAAAAGATTTTGATATTTTTACCGTGAGAATAAATTTAAAACCAACTTATTTTTAATATTTGTTGGGATTGTAAGTAATTTTACAAAAAACTCTAGATTAAATAATTATGCCTTACATATGGCACGTACTTGATAAAAAATTGCTCATATGATACACATTTGGCACAAAACATATTAGTTCATATTTTGAAATTTTTATTGCTTTATGCTGATACACATCATATATTGATTGGATCACTAAATTATTCTCATGACTAAGCTCGGCCACAATCTTAAACTTCTGGAAACTGTTATTGCTCGACATCAGGCAATTTTGCCTCGACAGATCAGTCAGACATATATTATTTCATATTTTTGATATCATTATTACCCGAGCTTATATATATCATATATATTGATTAGTTGACTAAATTATTCTCATGACTAATAAATTCAGCCTACACATATGGTAGAGCAAGTTATTAATTATTATAGGTACAAGATTCAACGCCGATGAATGCTCGGAAATAATCTTAAACTTCTGGAAACTATTATCATTGCGCAGCATTATGAAATTTCACCTCAGCAAGGAACTATATATTTTATTATTGCTCTGATTATTCTATATATCCGTTCGGATTCATATTCTATATTCATCTCATCATAGAGCTCAGTGAAATACTTATTATCATATTCAGCTCCGAGAAAAAGCTACAATAGTTATTATATTTCACCCCCAACGGATAGTTGGTCGGGGTAATTCTTATTTATATTCAGGCCCAGATATCGGCTCAAGCACAAATTATTCTATATATCCCTTGGGATTCATATTTTATATTCATCTCAACATGGAACTCGGCGAGATACTTATTATCATATTCAGCTCCGAGGAGAACTATAACATTTATTAGATTTCACCCCCAACGGATAGTTGGTCGGGGTAATTCTTATTTATATTCAGGCCCAGCAAATTTCTCGACCATATTCTTATATTGAAAATATTATTCTTATTCGGCATTATGCAATTTTGCCTCGACAGATCAACAAGACAGTTTATTATTCTTCTAAATCATTCTTTATGTCTATGCATGTTTTATATTTATCTCACTATGGAGCTCGAAAAATTTCTTCTCTCTATATATATTCAGCTTCAAGGAAGTCTTCAACATTTATTATCTTATTCCCAACAATCTGTTGGTCATCTCCGAGGAGGTCTCCAATATTTATATTATCTTATTCCCAACAATATGTTGAGGAGGTCTCCAACATTTATTATATCTTATTCCCAACAATCTGTTGGTCATTTCTGAGGAAGTCTCTAGCATTTATTATCAATTACCACCAACTCCGATTAGTCAGAAACTCAATTACCACCAACTCCGGTTGGTCAGAAACTCAATTACCACCAACTACGATTGGTCGAAAACTCAATTACCACCAACTCCGATTGGTCGGTCATCTATCACCACCAACTCCGATTGGTCGGTCAATCAGCAAATAGCAACTCCGGTTGGTCGGACAGCAGACAGCAGGTGGAGCAAATCTTATTGTCTATGCAAAATAAGAAAATTTGTCAAATAACATACTTCAAGGCCGAAAAAGCACTCAAAGTTCATATTCCACACTTGGGGGCTTCTATTACAGATTTAGTTATTCATTCGGTGGCACATTCTCATAACATCATGCAGTCGAGCATCAAATTCAACTCCACAAACTCACACGGTCGGGGCCCCGACCAATCATTATTCAGGAGTTATTTTTCTTGCTCAGGAATTAGTTTTGATATTGAAGTTCAGGAGGCATATTGAAGTTCAGGAGGCATATTCAGGAGTTATTATGCACATTCAGGAGTCAGATTCAACATCTACGTCACTGAGATCTTTACTACTACTGTCCCGACCAATATTGAAGAAGAAGTTGTATGAAAATGTTTCGAAGTCCACCACTAGCTTGGTACTAATCATATTAAAGAGTTGGGTTCAAAAACTAGTATGTTGCTCGACGAAGTATTCAGAGGAGCATAAATCAGAAAAATCAAGCGCGTGAAGTTAGTACTCAGTTGCTCGGCACAGGAGGCAGTTCGTCGGCTAGCAAACCAATCAACATACTTGAAGATTATGACAAGCTACAAGCTGCATACTATGGCATGGATGCATCCAAATTCCCAGGGGTGATACATAACACACAGAGTTCCTCAAAAGAAAGATTAGCAACTACCGATCAGCCTGCATCATATGTTGTTCAGGAGATAGTGCACTTTATGTTGAGCAAATTAAGAAGGCAGATCAAGAATTTCACAAGACAGAGCAACACTGCAGAATAAATACTCCATCCTTTCAGTAAACCATCAAGCATGGAGCATTGGGGGCTTCTGTTGATGCAAAAATTCTCCATCTACGAGGACCAATCAGAAAAGGACACATGTCATCCTACGTGGCAATATTTATACTTACTCGGCACCCGAGGAGAGTTATTCGGCATACCAACCAACGCAAGGCATACCAAGCAACTCAATGAAGATCAACCATCCTAGAAGACCAGTAGTTGGATTCATTATATATAGACATAAATGTCTGAATGTATAAAGACATTGTATCTCTTTATCTCCCAGCACTATAAATACATGTATTCCCTTAGTCAAAGGGACGGACAACTAAGAAACACCATACACAAGATACACACTCTTTCTCTCTCTACGCCATATTATGCTATTGTAAACCCCTGGGAATAAAATAACAGTGGACGTAGGCTTTATTCATAGCCAGACCACTTTAAAAACCTTTTGTCTCTTATGTGTTTGATGTGAATGTTTATCTTCATCTTCAATCTCATCCTCATCATTTATTTGCTGCCATTTTAGTGGCGTCAACACCCATTTAAAAATCCGGGTTGTTACAAACTTTCCCGCTAATAAAAAATTTCGCCCTCGACATTCGACGAAGCTTAACGCTCAAAAATCAGGTCACACTAACAATAAATCTCGTCTCCAAAAATCAACTTAAATACCTCTCATCTAACCTAGATGTAACACCCCGCCCGCCCGTATTTTTGTGATATTTATTTTATGGGATTAATTTAATTAAATGCGTATTAATTGGAAATTAATCCGGATTAAAAATACTAGCGAGATGCGAGTTGGTATTTGATTATATGTGCATATATGATTATATATGGATATTGAATTATGAAATTTGTCGTGAGATTGAAATACGACAATTTGGAAATTTTGCTGAGACGCGTGTGACAGTCGCGTCAGGGAAATAATTATGATAATTAAAAAGTGAATTTTATTTCTATTATCCGTATGGTCGTTTTGAGTGCGCCAACGCGTCCGGAAGGGTCGTAATAGTCAGAAAACACTAGCCGGGAGTTTGGTTTGGGTCCCGGGGCATTTTTAAGCCATACCGGCAACGTATAAGGGTAATTTGGTAATTTTGAATTTTGAGGAATTATAAGCTACGAAAATTGGGAATTAAAATCTGATTAGGCATTAACCTACTAAGCCCACTATTACCCAAATAGACTACGGAGGTTATTGAAAGCTTCCTAAGACAAAACCCTAGCCTCCATAGCCACCATTAACCTTGGAGAAGAGAGCTTGTAGAAAGAGAGGAGAGGAGAAATCTGCAGAGGAGAGAGATCTATTCATCAAATTCGTCATCAAATCCAGAGTTACCATTAAGGCAAGTGATTTAATTTCGTTTTTATAGAGAATGCTTCTTCCATGTGTAGGAATTGTAAAAAAATCTGATTTGTTCTTGGGAGTTAATGGAAAACCCATTAAATTGGAAATAGAAATCATATTCATGATGAGGAAATTGCATGTAGATTTGTAGTTGATGATTATTCTGATGATATTACAATTAGTATGAAACCAAAAACGGATTTAATTAGACTTCTAGATGACTTATAAATTCTAGGGTTCATGTGTTTGAAATTGGGGAAAATATGTGGAGATTTGATATTTGGATGATGGTTATAATGATTTAATCCCCACAAAAACGTTAGTAGGTGACCTATGTATGTTGAGAGACGATTAGGAACCTTGATATATTGTTGGACTAATGTTTAGAGAAGATTAGAAGTGAAGAAAAGAGGAAAAAATGAAATAAGGAATTCTGGGCTTGAAACTGGCCACTCGTTAGAAGACCTGCCCAGGTCATTCGAACGAGCTCGTTCGAACGAGCTTCTAACGAGTTGACCATTGACTTCTAACGAGGGTGAAGTTCGTTCGATAAGATCGTTCGAACGAGATCTCGTTAGAAAGCCCACTTCGCTCGAACGAGATCTCGTTAGAAAACTCAGTTCGTTCGAACGAAGTCTCGTTCGAACAGCCTCGTTCGAACGAGACTTCGAACGAGTTGACAGTTTAGGATTTTTAGCCTGTTTTGATCCCGATTGCCCCGTAACCTTGTGTATAGGTAGAGAAAGCCTTTCCTTGATGAGTAATTGATATATTTGGGATGTTTGGGATATAATGAGGAGTCAAACCTAGAAGTGTAGTTTGAACCTAAGGGAAAATATGAAGTAGGACGTGAGTGTCTATTACGATGTGAGCTAGTGACGGCCTAATTAATTATATTAACCGGAAACATATAAATGGTGTAGTATTATGTGTCCGTACGAGAAGAGTTATGTACCAATATATTATGGTGACTACTAAGACGTGTGCACACTTAGTATATGTATTGATTTTATGTGTATAACATACCTAACATACTTGCTATCACGGGAGGTTCGCGTTCGCTTAGGGCCCTTTAATCCTTGTGTTGCCCGGATTTAGACTGGTTACCTCGATGAACATAGGTCAGAGAAGGACTTATTGGGATGTTAATAAGTCTGCTGATCGTGGGAGCGCAGGTATGTGCGTGACCCATGTGATGTGACTGTGTTCGCCTCCATTATTTGTGATGTTGTTATCTGTGAACTATTCCTGAGAGATTCGGAATATGTGATCCTTATGTACGTGATGTACCGGGATGGATAGCAGAGTATGTGTGCACCGCAGCTAGTCTCGGGGTGCTTGTATTGTATATTTATGACGTGAATAATATACACTTAATTAATGGGAACTTTCATGTTGTCTTGTGAACATAATTATGGTAATGTAGTGAGAGAACATAACAGGTTAACTGATAGTGAATTATGTACCTAATTGAGAATCTGAGTTTAAGTGAAGCCTCTACTTATTTTGATAACGCTAGAATGTAATATGGGGATCGAGTAGTAAGGGGTAGAACTTATTACGGTTTGGTTAGATATGGATGTCTTATAGATGGGTACGGTACGTTAGGAGTGCACATGTAGTCGAGAGGTGAGAATTTCATGTGAGTGCACGTCCTAACATGTATTTTGCATTTAATGTTTTAATGATATTAAAACACTTGCTGTTTTTAAAATGTTTTCCACTTTCGGGCTCTGACCCATTTGCTTCCAAATCTATTTTTGTAAAAAAAACATTTTAGGTGCCCAGCCACAAGGACACCATGCATAGGATTCTCATTCGGGTGACGAGCTGTAGCTGTTTGTGGAAGTTACAGGACTTTGCTTGTAGACGTTTCATCGATCTTGACTCGATATTTATCAGTTATCAGTTGTAGGTCATGTCGCCCATTTCTTTTAGAGACTTTGCATTTATTTCAGTTATTCAGACTTTTGGCATGTAATTATTCAGGATTCAGACTTGTAGTATTATTTCTATTTGTTGGGATTATTGTGAGGAGTTTTCCTCCGGATTTCTTAGTATTGTTGTTGGTTATTTCATTACTTCGTATGGTGAATGGATTATGTTGACTCTTCCATTATTCTTTTACTGCTTGTTAATCAGACTTAACTTAAATTTGGCACTTACTTTTAAATACTAGGTGGTTAGTAATTATAAAAATGTTTTCGACAGTGATGCTATTAACTGAACCAACTTGGCATTTTGAATTAATTTAATAAAGGAGTAGCTACCCGGTATTTAATTAGTCGGGGTGTCACACTAGATTCCTAACACGACTTATCACCAAAAAGTTTTCTATCTCCCCAAAAAATATGTCTAACCCGCATGCTAGACCCAAAATCCAAGACCCGGGGGTTTATTGTATACCTAAGCTCTGATATCATTCGTAACACCCCATGCGCCCGAGAGGACACGCGGCGTGTACTGCGATAAAAACTAAACTAAAACCATCAAGAATGAGTATAGAGCATCTTAATGTCCACAATTTAAATACAACAAATCCACAATTCTTCTATTTCCACAATAAAGATTACAATAAGGTTTATCTCAAATACAAAATTCTCCAACTAAAATTACACCATTAATTTATACATCAAAAAAATAAATCTTCCATGCCATGCTCTACAATATTTCTCCAAAATAGCCCATAGTGTCATAATCCATGCTAACCTGCCAACTAAAAGAAAATACGGGGAAGTACACAATATGACAGGAATAGATACTCAAAAATAATTAGCACGATGAATAAATCGCAACAATATGAATCACGTATACAAATCAAATGCAATACTAAAGCATTATATCAATAGTAATTACTCAACAACACATCAATGAGTCACCGGGCCTCACCTCACCGCGCCTATGCATTCTCAAGCATATCCGGATTTTGAACTATTAGCGGATGCCCATTCTTCGTGCCATATTAAAATCTCATGACACGGTGATCAAATCAATAATATAATATATCTCAACGAATCAAATAATAGATTCCAACAATTTTCAGATTTCAAATGAATATCATAATTCAACATGAATGCAATTGACACAGAAAAACAAACGGAATACTCTCGAGAGAATTTAGGAGCATATTGTGTAAGTACCATACCTCAAAATCATCACATTAATCAACATATAATTTCAGCCTCTGAATTTGATCACACCACTACGTTCCTCTCGCAAAAAGAATCAAGTCACGTTTTATCCCCAACACAAGATATCCCCGAATAGGCCTCCAAATCTAAGGTTGAACATTGAATAAAATAGGGACTAGGGTTTGTATAAAGAGGGAGAGGAAATATAAAGGGTCTACTGCATAATGGAGATGGTAAAAGGTTGGATAAAACTATCACCTACGACTTCTATATATAAGGGGAAAAAAAGGAATTTGAAAGGAATAAAACTCTTCAAAAACAGGTTGCCGACTCAAAATCTGGGCATAGTCGATCGATCGACTCCCAGGATCGATCGATCGACCCTACAGGTCTGGCGACAGTTCCCCCACAAAATGCCTATAAGGCAAAAATTAAAAACTCCACTAAAAATCAATTTTAAATCCGATTTCAATTCCGCTTGAAGTTTTATTCTTCTAAAATCATAACCAACATATTTATTTAATAAAAATCATTAAATTCAAAATTTTATTTTTCTCAAATATTCCAATATTAATTTAAAAATATCGATTTAAAAATCCGGGTTGTTTTAGATCCGATCGCAATTCCGCTTGAAGTTTTATTCTTCTAAAATCATAACCAACATATTTATTTAATAAAAATCATTAAATTCAAAATTTTATTTTTCTCAAATATTCCAATATTAATTTAAAAACACCCATTTAAAAATCCGGATTATTACATACATTTATAGAGAACATAAGGAAACTGATTCGCGTGGGACTCCGTGACCTTGAATTTCTGTTGTGAATTAATCAGGTGAATCCAATTTCGAGAATTATGTTTATTGGTATTCTTTAGTTCTCATGCCTAAGTTGTGATCACTTATCAAGATTGTCGGACATGTGTCAGCTTCTCTTTTCAGGTCAGATAATCATCCTACAATTGCCCCCAAAGCTTTACAGACGAATGGGGTGCGGAGGTTTGGTTACTCGCTGAGGATGGTGTTAATCGACAATGAGATTTGATCACCCATAGAAGCTATGGTCGAAAGATATCAACACTTTGTGTTTTTTAAGATGAAAATCAATTTTATTCTGACCGTTAAGCTTTAGGGCACGCTCGCAATTTGCCCCACTGTTTCAGGGGGGCGCTAGTAACTTTATGTTGTTTAATAAAAGGGTGGTAGTCTGTGTGTGTGTGTGTGTCGTTATTTGGAGGCGTGTCTTGCTAATGATGACTTTGTCTTGGGAGTTAAATATTTCTAGTTAATGACTCATCTACTAACAATTTGAGACGTATTTCATTTATTAATCTTTTTAAAACCAACTCAGAGTCCTTTGCCATCTCCGTTCATTATAAGTCTTTTTCTTTCTTATTTCTTTGTAATTTTTCTCTCTGTTTTTCCCGTCTTTTTTTTTTCCTTTTTTAGTTACGAAAACGGTATATTCAGTCAGTGAGAATTCCATAGGGGAATTTAAAAGATGTCTCTCTATCCCCGAGTGGGTAAAGATAAAGTTTAAGGAAACCCCCAGGAATTACTATAATATTGAGGGATGACATTTGATGTTCTCCCAATTCATTGTTGAGGCTGACATAACCTTTCATCTGAACCAACTCTTCTTAGAGTTTTATGAATATCTCAACATAATTACTGTCCAATATACCCCAAAACACTTGAAGAATAGGCAATGGGGTCAACAGGGTCAACGAGTTGTATCAAACCCAGTTAGGAATCCTAGAGATCCGACGATAATACCTTATATCTAAAGGTAAGGAAGGCAGAGAAGTACTGATTATGAACTTGCCTGATTCCAATAAAGATTATTAATCTCATGGATTTGTTGTGAAATAATGGGAACACTGAAAGAACAAATTTGGTGACATTATTCATAGCATATAGTTAGGTTAGTTTGGCCTATTCCGTTACAAATCGTCACGCACCGAGAAGACAAACCGAACTCAAGTATCACTTCCTGCAATACCGGAAGGTATAAAACGATTTAGAGTTTGAATTAATTCATATAATTATATTTGGGGTGTTTAATTTTTATCAAAAAGACAGACAAAATTTTTTATTGAGTCAAAATATTTTTTCTAAGTCATGAGGCGAAGTTTTATAAAATGTTTTTTTACGTTCAGATCGTTCGAGCGACAAGTCATTGTCGTTCCAGCGACATGGAAATGGCGCGCGATGTCCTCATTCGAGCGACATCAGATCTCGTACGATCGATATCGCGTTTTCATTCGACCAACGCAACGACTCAACTTTTGTATAAATACCTATTCAGTGAATGAGTTTTCCAAGACTTTTGCAAAAGACGTTTTTGTATATCACCAGCAAACGTTTATCATATTTTTTATTTTCTAAACACCGTTTTAATTCACAAAAAGCATCCTTGAATATTATTCTTGTGAATTAGTTTAGAACCCTAGATAGTTTTGTATCTCTTGTATACACCTTGGTGGAGAGGCACTCCATTGCTGACTTATGATACCTGCAGGGATTCATTACTGAAGATGATGGCTGAGGCTAATTCGGAGGACTGCAATCATGTGACTCTTGCAAGTGTCATAGTTGTTCTTTAGAGATTTTCGAAGAATAACACGTTAAACTTGTGGGGGATCAAGTAGTCTGTAAGTCGACTTTCATGTAAATTTCTAAGTGAATAAAGGTTATTCCCATTGGGTTTTTTTTCCTGAAACTTGGCATGAGTTATATGCATGGCTTGATTTATCTGTTTTATCACTCAGTTGCATGTTTAGGATAAACAAGATAAAATCTGTTTATAAGTCGCTTCCATATAATTAAAATTGGTATTGCATTTTTTGTTAAAACCACCCTTTGCGAGTGTATTCGTGCTTACAATTGGTATCAGAGCGGGTTGCACTAATTTATTGTGCTTGATCTTGTTTACCTGGTTTTTTGGTGTTTGTGTTTTCATCGCTCATGTGCTTATTTTTACTCTCGATGGGTTCTCATAGTTGTGACGATCTAAATCGTTTGAATATGACGTTTGCAAAGAAATTTAAAGTTTTGGAAAAGAAAATTATCATTTTAAATCCACCATGGATCTTGGTTCAAAATCAAAAAGATTTTTATCGTAAGAAATTTGTTGCTTTGGACCATGACTTTAATGCTTTAAAATTGTCCAAAAAGGAGAGTGACGATAGAGTCCTATTTTTAGAAAAAAAATTGGAAGACTTTAAAAATTCTAGGGTTTGTGTTTGTGCCAAAGAGGATAAAAATATTTTAATTGATAATTTTAAGGCACGTGAGAAGACTTTTAGGAAAAATGTTGTTTTTATTGAGAGGAAGCGTGATAACCTTCTAGGAATGATTGAACATATGAAGAAGGAGTCCCTAAAATTGGAAGAGTCTAATTCTTTGCTTGAGTAAAAAATTTTGAAGTTGAAAATGATTTAAAAGACTCGAGTAGGATGTGTAGTGATGGTAATGGCTCGTCGTGTTATAATGTTTCCTTTGTCAAAGCCAAGACCCTTGTTTGTTTTAAAAGGTCAACTAATTTCAAGGACGTTGGAAAATGTCAACCCATAGGTATTGCTCCCCGTGTTTACAAATGTTCACATCGTGGTTTGAAAGGTCACCTTAGGCATTTTTATTTTTATTTTCGAAGGAGGCCTAAGAAGTTGAAGTCTAATGTTCCCTTGGTTTTCGAAACCTCCATGCATCATTGCACATCTATTTGGGTTAGGAAATCACTTTCAAAGGCACTAGATGGTAGACTAGGTGACTCTCGTTTACTTGCATATGATTCTTCTATTATTATATCATATAGATGATTATATTTGCATGTTTGTCATACGCTAGTTGTGCTTCATGTTATATGTTTGCTGGTGTTATGACATGTGTACTTTTTGTATAATATTTATCTTCTATTGAATCATATTTGAAAAAAAATACAATTTTTGGTTTTATATATTTTTTGAAAAATGCACAAAGATTTTATTTTTTGAAAAATCCAAAAAGATTTTCGATTCTTTGTGTATTTTAGTTTTACACATTTAGTGTGGAATATTGGTGTCTTTGAATTAAATTCATTACGCAATTTCCATATGGCTAGGACATTTTGTTATGACTTTGGATACTTGAATTGATTTTAACCCTGTTTATAGAGTTGTTTCGATATTTATTTGCTTTATGGATTCGACTTGCCTCCACACACACATACACGAGCTTATTAGATTTTGACTTCATGATGTATATTTGAGCTTGGTGAGATGTTCTCCGATCAATCTTGTCATCTACATGTTTATTTGACTACGGAGAATTTGTGCATGTAAAAATCATTTATCGTGAGGATTGATAATGCTAAATTGAAAAAATGACGAGTGTTCACGGAAAGGGCTGCGAGAGTACAAAATTAACTTGTCGTGAAAGCCACCATGTAAAAGAGGCCAACAAAAATTATGACGATAAAAAGAATAATATGCCAAAAGGGGTCAGTTTGTTTAGATCGATATATTCATTCAAAATAAAAGAAAAGAATTAATTTGAGGGAGTTTGGATGGAAATATCAACGGTTTTACACAATGACAATGTATAGTAGTTTTACTTTTTTTGTCATGATGCTATTGATTTGTAGAACCATTAATATTATAAGGTTGTGTGTGTTGTGCTTGATTTGTTCATTAAGTTCAATTATAATTGTCACTTGAGGCTAAAGCTTAGTTTGATAAAATTTTGCGTTTATTAGAACTTCTTGAACATATTTGAGTGTTTATATTATAATTCTTTTGTTTCTAGTTCACACCCATTCATTCCATTCCACACGTTTGGACACATCGGTACTATGCTATTGTGTATAACTTATGTATTTTATGTCGTGATTTGTGGTCGTTTATACCTATATGTGTGACGGATTTGCATTGATATATTCTGCATATATTATATATGGTATGCATGTTGTTTTTATGAAATTTGCATTTTTTTGAGAAAAAAGTTGAAAATTTTCAAAAAAATAGTCGGTGGTTGTCGACCTTTAAGATTATCATTACATGTGCTAGATTTACATCTTTTGTAATGTTATGTTTACTTCATCGTGATGCTCCGTGTTTCTTATTTATTGTTTCTAGTTCTTTGTCTGTTTGTCTATTTCGATAAAAACGAAGGGGGAGAGCAAATTAAAATGGAGATTATGACGAGTTTGAATTATGAGGAATAATTTATTTATGCTTACTTTGTTTCAAACTCGATGTGTTATGAAGGTATATATTTGTAGTCTCATGTGTGTAGGTACTCATTTGCGAATTTAAAGACACACGGATGAAGACAGTGTTTGGAAAAAGGGAAGAAAAGGTTTGAATACAAAGAGACTTATGTCGTTCCATTATTCTAGGGTTGGGAATGGTGTTAGTAATTTTTGTAATTTGTAATAGGAGATTTTAATTTTAATTTGTTGTTCGGTCTATTTGTTTATTTTGTACCAGAATAGCCAAAGGGAGAGATTTGTAAGAATAATTTTTTTGGCATTGTTCATAGCATAACGTTAGGTTAGTTTGGCGTATCCCGTTACAAATCGCCACGTACCGAGAAGACGAACCGAATTCAAGCATCTCCAGGTTTGAAGACTTTTCGACATCCCGAAAGGTATAAAATGATTTAGAGTTTGAATTAATTCAAAGAATTATATTTGGGATGTTTAATTTTTATCAAAAAGACGAACAAGATTTTTTATTGAGTCAAATTATTTTTTCTAAGTCCATAGGCGAAGTTTTATAAAACGTTTTTTTTACATTCAGGTCGTTTGAGGCGACAAGTCACTGTCGTTCCAATGACATGAAAATGTCGCGCGATGTCCTCATTCAAGCATTAGATCTCGTTCGAGCGACATCCCATTTTCGTTCGACTGACGCGTCGACTCAGTTTTTGTATAAATATTTGTTCAGTGAATGAGCTTTTCAAGACTTTTGCAAAAGACGTTTCTACATGTCACCAACAAAAGTTCTTCATGTTTTGTGTTTTCTAAACACTGTTTTAATTCACAAAAAGCATCCTCGAATATTATTCTTGTAAATTAGTTTTCAACCCTAGATAGTTTTGTACCTCTTGTATACACCTTGGTGGAGAGGCACTCCATTGCTGACTTGTGATACCTACGGGGATTCATTACTGAAGACGAAGGATGAGGCTAATTCGTAGGAGTGAGGTCATGTGACTATTTCAAGCATCGTAGTTGTTCCTTAGAGATTTTCGAAGAATATCATGATATTCTTGTGGGGGATCAAGTTGTTTGTAAGTCAACACTCTTGTAAATTTCTAAGTGAATAAAGGTTTTTCCCTTTGGGGTTTTTTCCTGAAACTTGTCCTGAGTTATATGCGTGGTTTGATTTATCTGTTTTATCACATAGTTGATGTTTAGGATAAACAAGATAAAATCTGTTTATAAGTCGCTTTCGCATAATTAAAATTGGTATTGCATTTTTTGTTAAAACCAGCCTTTGCGAGTGTATTCGCGCTTCCAATTGGTATTAGAGCGTGTTGCACTACTTTATTGTGTTTGATCTTGTTTACCTGCTTTTTTGATGTCTATGTTTTCATCGCTCTTGTGCTTATTTTAACTCTCGATGGGTTCTCATAGTTGTGACGATCTAAATCATTCGAATATGACGTTTTCAAAGAAATTTAAAGTTTTGGAAAAGAAAATTATCATTTTAAATTCGCCACGGATCTTTTGCAAACGGTTCAAAATCAAAGAGATTTTTATCATGAGAAATTTGTTGCTTTTGACCATGACTTTAATGCTTTAAAATTGTCCAAAAAGGAGAGTGATGATAGAGTCCTATTTTCAGAAAAAGAATTGGAAGACTTTAAAAATTCTAGGGTTTGTGTTTGTGCCAAAGAGGATAAAAATATTTTAATTGATAATTTTAAGGCACGTGAGAAGACTCTTCGGGAAAAGGTTGATTTTATTGAGGGGGAGCGTGATAACCTTCTAGGAATGATTGAACATATGAAGAAGGAGTACCTAAAATTGAAAGAGTCTAATTCTTTGCTTGAGTAAAAAAATTCTAAGTCGAAAAATGATTTAAAAGACTCGAGTAGTTTGTGTAGCGATGGTAATGACTAGTCGTGTTATAATGTTTCTTTTGTCAAAGATAATACCATTGTTTGTTTTAAAGGGTCAACAAATTCCAAGGACGTTAGAAAATGTCAACCCATAGGTACAACTCCCCGTGTTTACACATGTTCACATCGTGGTTGGAAAGGTCACCTTAGGCATTTTTATTTTGATTTTCGAAGGAGGCCTAGGAAGTTGAAGTCTAGTGTTCCCTTGGTTTTCAAAACTCCCATGAATCATTGTACGTCTATTTGGGTTAGAAAATCACTTTTAGAGGCACTAGATGGTAGACTAGTTGACTCTCGTTTACTTGCATATGATTTTCTATTGTTATATCATATAGATGATTGTGTTTGCATATTTGTCAAACGCTAGTTGTGCTTCATGTTATATGTTTGCTCGTGTTACAACATGTGTACATTTTGTATAATTTTTTTTTTATTGAGTTATATTTGAAAAAATACAAAAAGATTTTTGGTTTTATATATTTTTTGAAAAATCTAAAAAGATTTTCGGTTCTTTGTGTATTTTAGTTTTACACATTTGGTGTGGAATATTGGTGTGTTTGAATTAAATTCATTACATAATTTTCATATGGCTAGGACATTTGGTTATGACTTTGAATACTTGAATTGACTTTAACCATGTTTATGGAGTTGTTTCGATATTGATTTGCGTTATGGATTCGACTTTGTTCATGCCTCCACACACACATGCACGAGCTTATTGAATTTTGACTTCATGATGTATATTTGAGCTTGGTGAGATGTTCTCCTATCAATCTTGTCAACTATATATTTATTTGACTATGGAGAATTTGTGCATGTAAAAACCATTTACCGTGAGGATTGATAATGCTAAAATAAAAAAGATGATAAATGTTCACGGGAAAGGACTGCGAGAGTACAAAATTAACTCGTCGTGAAAGCCACCATTTAAAAGAGGCCAAAAAAAATTAAGGCAATAAAAAGAATACTATGCCAAAAGGGGTCAATTTGTTTAGTTTGATATATTCATTCAAACGAAAAGAAAAGAATTAATTTGAGGGAGTTTGGATAGAAATATCAACGGTTTTACACAATGACAATGTATCCTAGTTATACTTATTATGTCATGATGCTATTGATTTGTAGAACCATTAATATTATAGGCTTGTGTGTGTTGTGCTTGTTTTGTTCGTTACGATTAATTCTAATTGTCACTTGAGGCTAAAGCTTAGTTTGATAAAGTTTTGCGTTTATTATAACTTCTTGAACATATTTGAGTGTTTATGTTATAATTCTTTTGTTTCTAGTTCACACCCATTCATTCCATTCCACACGTTTGGACACATTGATACTATGCTAGTGTGTATAACTTTTGTATTTTGTGTCGTGGTTTGTGGTCGTTTACACCTATATATGTGTGACGGATTTGCATTGATATATTTTGCGTATATTATATATGGTTATGCATGTTATTTTTATGAAATTTGCACTTTTTTGAGAAAAAATTGAAAATTTTCAAAAACAATAGTCGGTGTTTGTCGGCCTTTGAGATTATCATTACATGTGCTTGATTTACATCTTTTGTGATGATATCTTTGCTACATTGTAATGCCCCATATTTCTTGTTTATTGCTTATATGTGACACCCCTACTAATTAAATACCGGGTAGCTACTCCTTTATGCAAATTAATACAAAATGTCAAGTTGGTTCAGTTCATAGCATCACTATCGAAAAACGTTTTAACAATTACTAGCCACCTAATATTTAAAAAGTGAGTTGTCAATTTTAATTAAATCTGATTAACATGCAATAAGTATTAAATTATGGAATAATGATATCACAACCACATTACAGTCACATAACAATGATAAAGGAATAAATAAATCTGGAGGAACACTCCTCGGAAATAATCCTAAATACTGAATAAAACTGAATACAAAGTCTGAATCACTAAATAATTACAACCCAAAATCTGAAATAAAACTGAGTAAGTAAGATGTCTCTAAAAGAAAAGGGGCGACATGCCCTATAGATGAGTAAATTCGAAATAGAGTCAAGATAGAAAGTGGAGGCGTCTACTGTCGAGGTCCTGTAACTTCCACAGCAGCTACACCACGTCGCCGGAATGGGACTCCTATGCTTGGTGTCCTTGTGGATGGGCACCTAAAAGGTTTTTACAAGAATTTTTTTTTGAAAGCAAACGGGTCTGAGCCCGATTGTGAAAATAGTTTAAAATACAACAAGTGTTTAATATCATTAAATAGTGAATATAAAATACATGATAGTGCGTGCACTCACTTGAGTTCCTTACCTCTCAACTAATTGTGCACACCTATCGTACCCGTACCCGTTCTAATTATCCTACTATCAAGCTAGTCCAATTCAATATCTGATTTTTACTATACTAATCATGGTTTAATTCCCGACGTCTTACTATAAACTGAGAGTTTAACCTTCATTCCTCGGTATTAGTTACAATAATTACTAAGGGTTTTCCCATTTTTAACTCTACAAAGATATTATATTAATTCACACTTGTACTTATATAAACAGCTCTTTTCAATAATTCAGTATATCAATCTCATGATATACAATAATGGCACCCCTAAACTAAGCTGCGGTGCACACATACTCTGCTATCAAATCCCGGTACATCACGTACATAAGGATCACGTATTTAGAATCTCTCAGGAACCGTTTCGATAAGTAGCAAACACACATAATGGAGGCGAACATAGTTCACATCACATGGGTCACGCACATACCTACGCTCCCATGATCAGCAGACTTATTAACTCCTCAATAAGTCATTCTCCGACCTATGTCCTCGAGGTACCAATCTAAATCCCCCCGTAAGCACACAAAGATTAGATGGCCCTGATCGAATGCCGACCTCCCGTGATAGCAAGTATGGTAGGTATGTTATACACAGATAACCACATATACTAAGCATTCACACATCTTAGATAGCTTATAATATCAATAGAGGAATATTTTACATTCCTATACCATTATTAAATGTTGCACGTTTGCAAATCCCCGATTAATATACATAAAAAGTTGTCAACCCTTCTCATGTCGTAATTTTAGGTACTTATTTCCTAACCCATAAATGTCATTCGGTTTACCATAAAATTCTAAGTTTTACTCCTCAACGCACTCAAATATCACAACTACACCCACTAGTCAACAAGGGAAGGTTAACACTCAATTAAATAAGTCTACTGGAAGTTTGAAATAAAATCAGGCCTAAAAAGGCCATTCTATCAACTCGTTAGAAATCTCGTTAGAAATCTCGTTCGAACGAGGTTGTTCGAACGAGTGTCGATCGAACGAAGTCTTCGAACGAACTCGTTAGAAGGGACATTATCATCTCGTTAGAAGCTCGTTCGAACGACCTGGGCAGGTCTTCTAACGAGATGGCAGAATACGCCCAGAAATTTTCCAACTCGTTTTTCTTCATTTTTCCATCCTAAGGTCATCCCAATAACATTTTAATGTTCTTAAACTACTATAAGTCCTCCTAGGTTGCTTCTTAACATATTTTTGGGGTCAAATCCTCTTAATCAACATGCAATCATCATAAATCCCCAAATTTTACTCCAAACCCTATGAACATGAACCGAGAATTTTAATAGCACCTAAATAGTCATCATAAATCCGTTTTTAAATCGTCAAAGTTAAGTTTTAGGGAAAAAAAATTCATCCATAGTTATTCTACATGCAATCCCTAACCAAACTTTAGAGTTTCTATAACAATCCCATTAGGTTTTCCTCAAAACTTTCAAGACAAATACATTTCCTACACTAAACATGGAAGAAATATTCATTGAACTTAATAATATCAAATCACTTGCCTTAGATTTGTTCTTCAGATTTGTTTTCGGTGTTTCAAGGTTGATTCTTCCCTCTTTCTAGTCGCAATCCCTTCCAAAAATGATGATGGGGAGATGGTTTGGTATTGATTCTCCTTTAACCTCTCTTCTAACTTCTCTCAAAAACCTCCGTAGCCCACTCTCTCACTTTTGGCTGATAATGGCCTTAGTGGACCTTTTAATAATCTCTAATTTAACTCTAAAATTCGTAGGTTTTAATCCCTAAATTTTTAAAATTACCAAAATACCCTTATAGGTTGCCGGTTAGGCCTAAAAATGCCCCGTTACCCAAACTAAACCCCCGGCTAGTGTTTTCTGACTATTTCGACCCTTCCGGACGCGTTGGCGCACTCAAAATGATCATTCGGTTGATAAAAATATAATTTACTTTTTAATTTAAATAATTTCATTCCTGATGCGACTGACACGCGCGCCCCAACTAAATTTCCCAAATTATCGTATTTCTGCCTCGTGACAATTTTAATATTTTCAATACTCATATATTACCATATATACTCAGAAATATTGAATTTTAACATCATACTCAAATACCAACTCACATCTCGCTAGTATTTACATCCGGATTAATTCTCAATTAATTCTCATTTAATTCAATTAATCCCTTAAATAAAAATCAATAAAATTACCGGGTATTACATTATACTTCTTTGTCTGTTTGTCTATTTCGATAAAAATAAAGGGGGAGAGAAAATTAAAATGGAGATTTTGATGAGTTTGAATTATGGGGGAGAATTTATTTATGCTTACTTTGTTTCAAACTCGATGTATCACGAAGGTATATGTTCGTTGCCTCATGTTATAGGTAGTCATTTACGAATTTAAAGACACACGGATGAAGACAATGTTTGGAAAAAGGAAGAAAAAGTTAGAAGACAAAGGAACTTATGTCGTTCCATTATTCTAGGGTTGGCAAGGGTGTTAGTACTTTTTGTAATTTTTAATAAGAGATTTTAATTTTAATTTGTTGTTCGGTATATTTGTTTATTTTGTACCGGAATAGCCAAAGGGGGAGCTTTGTAAGAATAATCTTTCTAACATAGTTCATAGCATATCGTTAGGCTAGTTTGGTGTATCCCATTAGAAATCGTCACACACCGAGAAGACGAACCAAAATCAAGCCTCTCCAAATTTGAAGACTTCCTGACATCCCGAAAGGTACTTTTATTCCATAATTTTAGTGGGTTTTCACTAAAATTATCATTTAATATAGTATAAAGCCAATGAGTTTCTTCAAGGGCTTTGATTGATTTTGAATTAATTCAAAGAATTATATTTTGGATGTTTAATTTTTATTAAAAAGACGAACAAGTATTTTTATTGACTCAAAATATTTTTTCTAAGTCTTGAGGCGAAGTTTTATAAAAAAAATTCTCAGATCTTGTTCGAGCGACATCCCGTTTTCATTCGAGCGACACACCGACTTGACTTTTGTATAAATACAAGTTCAGTGAATGAGTTTTCGAAGACTTTTGCCAAAGCCATTTCTGCATATCACCAGTAAAAGTTCTTCATGTTTTGCGGTTTCTAAACACTGTTTTAATTCAAAAAAAGCGTCCTTGAATAATATTCTTGTGAATTAGTTTTGAACCTATATAGTTTTGTATCTCTTGTATACACCTTGGTGGAGAGGCACTCCATTGCTGACTTTTGATACCTACAGGGATTCATTACTGAAGACGATGGCTGAGGCTAATTCGGAGGGCTGCAATCATGTGACTCTTGCAAGTGTCATAGTTGTTCTTTAGAGATTTTCGAAGAGTAACACGTTAAGCTTGTGGGGGATCAAGTAGTATGTAAGTTGACTTTCATGTAAATTTTTAAGTGAATAAAGGTTATTCCCATTGTTTTTTTTTTCCTGAAACTTGGCCTGAGTTATATGCATGGCTTGATTTATCTGTTTTATCACACAGTTACATGTTTAGGATAAACAAGATAAAATTTGTTTATAATTCGCTTCCGCATAATTAAAATTGGTATTGCATTTTTTTGTTAAAATCACCCTTTGCGATATTATTCGCACTTACAATTGGTTCAGAGCGTGTTGCACTAATTTATTGTGTTTGATCTTGTTTACCCGATTTTTTGGTGTTTGTGTTTTCATCGCTCCTGTGCTTATTTTTACTCTCGATGGGTTCTCATTGTTGTGACGATCTAAATCGTTTGAATATGACGTTTGCAAAGAAATTTAAAGTTTTGGAAAAGAAAATTATCGTTTTAAATCCGCGAGGGATCTTTTGCAAACGGTTAAAAATCAAAGAGATTTTTATCGTGAGAAATTTGTTGCTTTGGACCGTGACTTTATTACTTTAAAATTGTCCAAAAAGGAGAGTGATGATAGATTCCTATTTTCAAAAAAAGAATTGGAAGACTTTAAAAATTCTTGGATTTGTTTTTGTACCAAGGAGGATAAAAATATTTTTATTGATAATTTTAAGGCACGTGAGAAGACTCTTAGGGAAAAGGTTGTTTTTATTGAGGGGGAGCGTGATAACCTTCTAGGAATGATTGAACAAATGAATAAGGAGTCCCTAAAATTGGAAGAGTCTAATTCTTTGCTTGAGTCATAAAATTTGAAGTCGAAAAATGATTTAAAAGACTCGAGTAGTTTGTGTAGCGATGGTAATGACTAGTCGTGTTATAATGTTTCTTTTGTCAAAGATAAGACCATTGTTTGTTTTAAAGGGTCAACAAATTCCAAGGACGTTAGAAAATGTCAACCCATAGGTACAACTCCCCGTGTTTACACATGTTCACATCGTGGTTGGAAAGGTCACTTTAGGCATTTTTATTTTGATTTTCGAAGGAGGCCTAGGAAGTTGAAGTCTAGTGTTCCCTTGGTTTTTAAAACTCCCATGAATCATTGTACGTCTATTTGGGTTAGAAAATCACTTTTAGAGGCACTACATGGTAGACTAGTTGACTCTCGTTTACTTGCATACGATTCTTCTATTGTTATATCATATAGATGATTGTGTTTGCATGTTTGTCGTACGCTAGTTGTGCTTAATGTTATATATTTGCTGGTGTTATGACATGTGTAATTTTTGTATAATATTTTTCTTTTATTGAGTTATATTTGAAAAGCATACAAAAAAAATTAGTTTTATATATTTTTTGAAAATGCAAAAAGATTTTATTTTTTGAAAAATCCAAAAAGATTTTCGGTTCTTTGAGTATTTTAGTTTTACACATTTGGTGTGGAATATTGGTGTGTTTGAATTAAATTCATTATGCAATTTCCATTTGGCTAGGACATTTGATTATGACTTTGGATACGTGAATTGATTTTAACCTCGTTTTTTGAGTTATTTCGATATTGATTTGCTTTATGGATTCGACTTTGATCATGACTCCACACACACATGCACGAGCTTATTGAATTTTGACTTCATGATGTATATTTGAGCTCGGTGAGATGTTTCCTATCAATCTTTTCATCTACATGTTTATTTCACTATAGAGAATTTGTGCATGTAAAAACTGTTTTTTCGTGAGGATTGATAATGCTAATTTGAAAAAATGACAAGTGTTCACGGGAAAGGGCTGCGAGAGTACAAAATTAACTCGTCGTGACAGCCACCATATAAAAGATGCCAAAAAAAATTAAGGCAATAAAAATAATAATATGCCAAAAGGGGTTAATTTGTTTAGTTTGATATATTCATTCAAACGAAAAGAGTAGAATTAATTTGAGGGAGTTTTGATGGAAATATCAACGGGTTTACACAATGAGAATGTATCCTAGTTATACTTATTTTGTCATGATGCTATTGATTTGTAGAACAATTAATATTATAGGCTTGTGTGTGTTGTGCTCGTTTTATTCGTTATGTTTAATTCTAATTGTCACTTGAGGCTAAATCTTAATTTGATAAAGTTTTGCGTTTATTAGAACTTCTTGAACATATTTGAGTGTTTATGTCATAATTATTTTATTTCTAGTTCACACCCATTCATTCCATTCCACACATTTGGACACATAGATACTATGCTAGTGTGTATAACTTACATATTTTGTGTCGTGGTTTTCGGTCGTTTATACCTATATATGTATGAGGAATTTGCATTGATATATTTTGCATATATTATATATGGTTTACATGTTTTTTTTGTGAAATTTGCATTTTTTTGAGAAAAAATTAAAAAATTTCAAAAAAATAGTCGGTGTTTGTCGGCCTTTGAGATTATCATTACATGTGCTTGATTTACATCTTTTGTGATGATAGATTTGCTTCATCGTGATGCTCCATATTTATTGTTTATTATTTTTACTTCTTTGCCTGTTTGTCTATTTCGATAAAAACGAAGGGGGGGAGCAAATTAAAATGGAGATTTTGATGAGTTTGAATTATGGGGGAGAATTTATTTATGCTTACTTTGTTTCAAACTCGATGTGTCACGAAGGTATATGTTTGTTGTCTCGTATGTGTAGGTACTCATTTGCGAATTTAAAGACACGCGGATGAAGACAATGTTTGGAAAAGGGAAGAAAAAGTTTGAAGACAAAGAGACTTATGTCGTTCCATTATTCTATAGTTGGCAAGGGTGTTAGTACTTTTTGTAATTTGTTATAGAAGATTTTAATTTTAATTTGTTGTTCGGTCTATTTGTTTGTTTTGTACCGGAATAGCTAAAGGGGGAGATTTGTAAGAATAATTTTTTTGACATAGTTCATAGCATATCATTAGGCTAGTTTAGTGTATCCCGTTACAAATCGTCACGCACCGAGAAGACGAACCGAACTCAAGCATCTCCAAATTTGAAGACTTCCCGATATTCCGAAAGGTATAAAACGATTTAGAGTTTGAATTAATTCATAGAATTATGTTTGGGATGTTTAATTTTTATCAAAAATACAAACAAGATTTTTTATTGAGTCAAAATATTTTTTTTAAGCCATGAGGCGAAGTTTTATAAAAAAAAATTTACGTTCAAGTCCTTCAAGCGATAAGTCACTGTCGCTCAAGCGATATGGAAATATCCCGTGATGTCCTCATTCGAGCGACATCATATCTTGATCGAGCGATATCCATTTTCGTTCGAGAGACGCGTCGACTCAACTTTTGTATAAATACCTGTTCAGTGAATGAGTTTTCAAAGACTTTTGCAAAAGACGTTTCTGCATATCACTAGTAAAAGTTCTTCATGTTTTGTGTTTTCTAAACACTGTTTTAATTCACAAAAAGCATCCTTAAATATTATTCTTGTGAATTAGTTGAGAACCAGAGATAGTTTTGTATCTCTTGTATACACTTTGGTGGAGAGGCACTCCATTACTGACTTGTGATACCTGCGGGGATTCATTACGGAAGACGAAGGCTGAGGCTAATTCGGAGGGCTGCGGCCATGTGATTCTAGCAAGCGTCATAGTTGTTCCTTAGAGATTTTCAAATAATAGCATGTTATGCTTGTGGGGGATCAAGTAGTCTATAAATCGACTCTCTTGTAATTTTCTGAGTGAATAAAGGTTTTTCCCTTTGGGTTTTTTTCCTGAAACTTGACATGAGTTATATGCATGGTTTGATTTATCTGTTTTATAACACAGTTGCATGTTTAGGATAAACAAACTAAAATCTGTTTATAAGTCTCTTCCGCATAATAAAAATTGGTATTGCATTTTTTTTAACATCTCCCTTTGCGAGTGTATTCGCGTTTACAATTGGTATCAGACTAATTTATTGTGTTTGATCTTGTTTACCTGCTTTTTTGGTGTTTGTGTCTTCATCGCTCCTATTCTTATTTTTACTCTCGATGGGTTCTCATAGTTGTGACAATCTAAATCGTTTGAATATGACGTTTGCAAATAAATTTAAAGTTTTGGAAAAAAAATTATCGTTTTAAATTCGTCGGGGATCTTTTGTACACGGTTATAAATCAAAGTGATTTTTGTCCTGAGAAATTTGTTGCTTTGGACCATGACTTTAATGCTTTAAAATTGTCCAAAAAGGAGAGTGATGATAGAGTCCTATTTTCAGAAAAAAAAATTGGAAGACTTTAAAAATTCTAGGGTTTGTGTTTGTGCCAAAGAGGATAAAAATATTTTAATTGATAAGTTTAAGGCACGTGAGAAGACTCTTCGGGAAAATGTTGATTTTATTGAGGGGGAGCGTGATAACCTTCTGGGAATGATTGAACATATGAATAAGGAGTCCCTAAAATTAGAAGAGTCTAATTCTTTGCTTGAGTCAAAAATTTTGAAGTTGAAAAATGATTTAAAAGACTCGAGTAGTTTGTGTAGTGATGGTAATGGCTCGTCGTGTTATAATGTTTCCTTTATCAAAGCCAAGACCATTGTTTGTTTTAAGGGTCAACCAATTCCAAGGACTTTAAAAAATGTCAACCCATAGGTACCACTCCCCGCGCTTACACATGTTCACATCGTGGTTGGAAATGTCACCTTAGGCGTTTTTATTTTGATTTTTGAAGGAGGCCTAGGAAGTTGAAGTCTAGTGTTCCCTTGGTTCCCGAAACCCCTATGTGTCATTACACATCTATTTGGGTTAGAAAATCACTTTTAGAGGCACTAGATGGTAGACTAGTTGACTCTCGTTTACATGCATATGATTCTTCTATTGTTAAATCATTTAGATGATTGTGTTTGCATGTTTATCATACGCTAGTTGTGCTTCATGTTATATGTTTGCTGGTGTTATGACATGTGCACTTTTTGTATAATATTTTTCTTTTATTGAGTCATATTTGAAAAAATACAAAAAGATTTTTGGTTTTATATATTTTTTGAAAAATGCAAAAGATTTGATTTTTTTAAAAATATATGTAAAAATCCAAAAAGATTTCTCGTTCTTTGTGAATTTGAGTTTTACACATTTGGTATGGAATATTGGTGTGTTTGAATTAAATTCATTACGTAATTTCCATATGGCTAGGATATTTGGTATTATGACTTTGGATACTTGAATTGATTTTAACCATGTTTATGGAGTTATTTCGATATTGATTTGCTTTATGGATTCGACTTTGTTCATCCCTCCACACACACATGCACGAGCTTATTGGATTTTGACTTCATGATGTATATTTGAGCTTGGTGAGATGTTCTCCTATCAATCTTGGCATCTACATGTTTATTTGACTATAGAGAATTTGTGCATGTAAAAACCGTTTTCCGTGAGGATTGATAATGCTAAATTGAAAAAATGATGAGTGTTCACGGAAAAGGGCTGTGAGAGTACAAAATTGACTCGTCGTGAAAGCCACCATTTAAAAGAGACAAAAAAAAAATTAAGGCAATTAAAAGAATAATATTCCGATATGGGTCAATTTGTTTAGTTTGATATATTCATTTGAAAGAAAAGAAAAGTATTAATTTGAGGGAGTTTGGATGGAAATATCAACGGGTTTACACAATGACAATGTATCATGGTTTTACTTATTTTGTCATGATGCTATTGATTTATAGAATCATTAATATTATAGGCTTGTGTGTGTTGTGCTTGTTTTGTTCGTTAAGTTCAATTCTAATTGTCACTTAATGCTAAAGCTTAGTTTGATAAAGTTTTGCGTTTATTAGAACTTCTTGAACATATTTGAGTGTTTATGTTATAATTATTTTGTTTCTAGTTCACACCCATTCATTCCATTCCACACGTTTGGACACATACTATGCTAGTGTGTATAACTTATGTATTTTGTGTCGTGATTTGTAGTCGTTTATACTTATATATGTGTGACGAATTTGCATTGATATATTTTGCATATATTATATATGCTGTTCATGTTGTTTTTGTGAAATTTGCATTTTTTGAGAAAAAAATTGAAAATTTTCAAAAAAATAGTCGGTGTTTGTCGACCTTTGAGATTATCATTACATGTGCTTGATTTACATCTCTGTGATGATATCTTTGCTTCATCGTGATGCGCCGTATTTCTTGTTTACTATTTATTATTTCTAGTTCTTTGTCTATTTGTCTATTTTGATAAAAATAAAGGGGGGAGAGTAAATTAAAATGGAGATTTTGATGAGTTTGAATTATTGTGTGTGTGGGGGGGGGGGGGGGGGGGGGGGTAGGGGGGAGAATTTATTTATGCTTACTTTGTTTCAAACTCGATGTGTCACCAAGTTATATGTTTGTTGTCTCATGTGTGTAGGTTCTCATTTGCGAATTTAAAGACACACGGATGAAGACAATGTTTGGAAAAGTGAAGAAAAAGTTTGAAGACAAAGAGACTTATATCGTTCCCTTATTCTAGGGTTAGGAAGGGTGTTAGTAATTTTTGTAATTTGTAATAGGACATTTTAATTTTAATTTATTGTTCGGTCTATTTGTTTATTTTGTACCGAAATAGCCAAAGGGGGAGATTTGTAAAAACGACCCTGGCAGCGATCATCCAACCTAAGGTGCCAACTAGGTCCGGGGTCGAAACACCCATCTGCGTCTTCCTTCTGTTCATCTCCCTGCCAGGTCCGAATCTCTATCATTTGTATCCCCGTCAGCCGGATCAGAAAAGGTTGGCTCATAACATAAACTCAAAGATGTAAGAAAAGCACACTTAACGCGGTTCATCAGGTTGTTCAGAGGCTCCTTCCTGTCCCGCCCACCACCCTGCTTCAACATATCATTTGTCATTAGTAACGAGAAGCAAATGGCTTTTGTGTTTGTGGTCCTGTGTGAAAAGGTGTATCCAATTACAAAACGCACCGAGAAGACGAATCGAACTCAAGCATCTCAAAATTTGAAGACTTCTCGACATCCTGAAAGATATAAAACGATTTAGAGTTTAAATTAATTCATAGAATTATATTTGGGATGTTTAATTTTTATCAAAAAGACGAATAATATTTTTTACTGAGTCAAAATATTTTTTCTAAGTCTTAAGGCGAAGTTTTATAAAATGTTTTTTTACGTTCAAGTCAATCGAGCGGCCGTTCAAGCGACAAGGAAATGTAGCGCGATGTCCTCATTCGAGCGACATCCCGTTTTCGTTCGAGTGACGCGCCGAATCAACTTTTGTATAAATGTCTGTTCAATGAATGAGTTTTCGAAGACTTTTGCAAAAGACGTTTCTGCATATCATCAGTAAAAGTTCTTCATGTTTTGTGGTTTCTAAACACTGTTTTAATTCATAAAAAGCATCCTTGAATATTATTCTTGTGAATTAGTTTAGAGCCCTAGATAATTTTGTATCTCTGGTATACACCTTGGTAGAGAGGCACTCCATTGTTGACTTGTGATACCTGCGGGGATTCATTACTGAAGACGAAGGCTGAGGCTAATTCGGAGGGCTGTGATCATGTGACTCTTTTAAGCGTCATAGTTGTTGCTTAGAGATTTTCGAAGAATATCATGTTAAGCTTGTGGGGGATCAAGGAGTTTGTATGTCGACTCTCTTGTAAATTTCTAAGTGAATAAAGGTTTTTCCCTTTGTTTTTTTTTCCCTGTAACTTGGCCTGAGTTATATGTGTGGTTTGATTTATCTGTTTTATCACATAGTTGCATGTTTAGGATAAACAAGATAAAATCTGTTTATAATTCGCTTCCGCATAATTAAAATTGGCATTGCATTTTTTTTTGTTAAAATCACCCTTTGCGAGTGTATTCACGCTTACAAACACCCACCCATTTATAAGGGTGGTGAACCCTACAAGGGATACAGGTTCCCCACTAGAGGTCGTAAAATAGGTTAATTACTATTTTCAATTGTCTTTCATTTTAGTGTACCGGATCTTATATAATTCTCTACTGATGCATTCTTTCTTTGCCTTGTATTAAAGCTTCCGAGAGGAAAGAGCCCGACCAACACTTTTCAGTATTGACAAATTGAGCAAGGTCTGGAAATTGATGAGACCTATATTAGTCGGTATCGACCATCTGAGGTTGACTTCGTTATTGCTAAATTATATCTACAACACTACTTTATTTGATTTCAGACCAGTTGATAAAAGGCCCGAGACCGTTATTCCTTTTACAAGAAGAAATAGGGACCGAAGTGAAATTGAGTACCTCCTACCACTCGCAAATCGATGGACAGACAGAAAGAGTCAACCAAATGTTGGAGGACATGCTTATAATGTGCGTATTTGACTTTAAAGGAGGATGGGAGCAATACCTTCCCTTGGTCGAATTTGCCGATAATAATTCATACAAATTCACAATAAGTATGGCACCTTATGAAGCATTGTATGGCCAGCCGTGTAGATCACCTACTTGTTGGTTGAAAGTAGGAGATAATAAGCTCCTTGGAACTGAAATGATCCAAGATACCTTTTCGACGATTGACCTTATTCGGAACCACATTCGAATTGCCCAAGACCGTCAAAAAAGTTATGCCGATGCGAATAGTAGGCATGTAGAATTGGAGGTAGGAGACCAAGTTTTAGTACGGGTGTCACCAATGGAGGGTATAACGCGATTTGGGAAGAAAGGTAAGCTTGTGTCGTGCTATGTAGGCCCTTTTCCCGTTATTACAAAAGCAGGCCCCATAGCATATCAACTCTCTTTACCGGAACGCCTACAGCAGATTCACAACGTGTTCCACGTTTCATCCTTGAAGAAGTACAAAAGGTGTGAGGAAGCTCACTAGCACATTCCTTTGGATGATATCGAACTATAACCCGACATTTCATATGAGGAACAATCGATTGTTAGTTTAGATCATGGAGAGCGTAGGCTAAGATCGAGGGTGGTGCCCTTGGTTCGTGTCCAATGGGGACATCACAATGCCGAGGAATCCACATGGAAGCGTGAGGATGATATTCGAGAGAAGTATCCACCCCTCTTTTTACAAGGTATGCCTGAATTTTGAGGGTAAAATTCCCTTTTAGGGGGGAGTATGTAATACCCTTTATTTATGAGTAATTATTTTATATTAATTTTTCATGCGGGTTAATTATATAAAATAAAGGAAATTGGAGTAAATATTACTTAAAGTGATTTAAGAGATAATATTTACTGTTAAGTGATTGTAAATAGCATCATATTATGTTATGTTGCATCGTTGTGCCTTAAGCGACAACTATGATTTAAAATGATGTTGGAACATGAAATAAAATATGTTATCCCGGATGCCAATTTAGAGGGCGCGATTAGTCCGAAAATGGTTTAAATAGTTAAAATGAGTACCAAGTTGTATTTTTGGGTTCCGGGTACTTTTGACCGGTTATGACTTAATTATGTTGTTGCGAGTCATTTTAATTGTGTAGTAGCATTTAAAGTTAGATTTAGTGTTATTGGGCATTTAAGTCTTCCAAGGACATTTATTTCTCATTCATGTGTTCTAAACCTAGAAGGAAAGAGAGAGAATTGAAGATTTGAGCTAGGAATTGTTGCTACCAGAAGATAGTCCGAGACTACGATCTTAAGGCATGTTTCTAACTTGCATATGTGTGATTTAGTGTGGATAATTTGTATTTATAATTGTGTTTTTGGAGATTTAAACCAATTGTGGATTTTGAAAACTTTTGGTGTTTAAACCCTTAGATTTTGATGTATATATGATTTGAGTTAGATTTTTAGTTGAAATGATTTGGTATTAGTATGAGTTGATTATGTTGGGATTTGAGGGAAGAAAAATAGGTTTTGGGGTATTTAGGGTTCATATAACCCATAGCCAAAATTAGGCAATCTGACCCAGACGAATCGATTCGCTAAATATGTAGGCTACAAGTCTGTGTTCGGTGAATCGATTTGGACAGTCCGAATTGATTCGGCAAACAAATAGAAAGATTGTCTCTCTTAATCGAATCGATTCGAATAGAGCGAATCGATTTTCTTCCTAGACCGAATCGATTCGTCCAAGGCGAATCGATTCGAAAATCCTGTTGTTTTAGGATATTTTTCTAACTTAGTTTTTCACCCTTTTCTTTTAGGTTTAAGGCCTAGTAACCTTCTCTTATGAAGTAATATAGAGTACTAGAGTCTTATATTAGGGATATGAATACCCTAAATTAGAATGGGGGTAATTGGATTTGTTTCAAGGACTATTAAATAGAAAATAGGGTAGTTTTTTCCTTTAATAAGCTAGTCTAGGACTAGGGGAAGGTAGGGTTATAGGGTTTGGACGGTTAGAGATTATGATGAGTTAAATTACACTTAATGACTCATAGGGATGTCGTTAACTCTCTGAGACTAGTATGGGGACAATTAAATGTTGTGGTTTATGTTGTTAAACACATATGGTTCCGGTTATATTGTAATACACATTTTAAATTGGCATATCTTGTGAATTATGACTGGTATATACATACCTCTCTAAATGCTATCAAAAGGGAAGTTATGCGAATGAGGTGAAGTCCCCTGGCTAGTGAATGCAGGGTGAATATAGTCCTCGGCCATAGGACCGGTGGTTATATTGTGTTGTTATTTTATTCGAAGTGAGGTAATTTCAGGTATGGTTATGACTCATTGTTGTAGGTATATGGCCGTTTCCCACGCGACGCGATTTAGGATGCCCTAGTAGTCTTGGTTATAGGCCCTGGAAGATGATAGATATTTAGGGGGGGCATCCAGTAGGGTGACTCCTGGAAGGATGTTCTTAGAATCGTTATATGTTGATTGTAACTATTCTCTCGATTGGGGCATTTCATAAATGGCTAATGCATTTATAAATCAATTGTACGTACTGAGTTTACGAAAGAGGAATGGATTTATGAAGTTGTATTTTATCAAACTGCAATTTAAGTTTATTAAAATGGATTTTAGTTAATTCTCTTGCATTGACGAATAGTTAATATTAAATGGCCTTTCGTTAGGATGTGCACTTAGATAAAAGGTGAGAAATATCCTTATCATGAAGAGCGATTTAAATTTGTCTATGATGTTAGAAATTCATAACTGTCATGCATTTTATTCACACGTATATCATATCAAATCGGGCCCTGACCCGTTTATATTTCTCTATTTTGTATGGATCCTATTTTTGCCTAGGTGCTCCGCCGCAAGGACGCTCGTGTTAATCTCTCATTCTCAGTGTTAGGGAGCTACAACATTTTTGCGGATGTTGTAGGATTTTTGTTATAGACGCATCCATCTTTTGAATATTCTAGTTATGATCAGTCTGTACATTCGGGTGTGTTGGCCAAGTCTTGTAATTGTACTCATATTAATTTAATTCTACTGTAATACTCGGTGTAACCAATTTGTAGTAGCTTGTTAATCGACAGCTTATCCGGTTATTATTTTTGTGGAATCGTTGTTGAGTTGTTATATGTCTTTTCATGCTTATCCACAACTTTTTAAAATTGGATTGTCTAAATGGTTTTATTTAACTTGCAAATTTTATTGACATCCGTTTTCTAAAATATTTAGTGGTTATCTCGTATTATTATTACTACGACAGTGATGCTAAGAATGAACCATCTATGACTCCTGTATTTATTGGAGTATCGGGCTGGCCACCTCTTATTTTAATAATCGGGGTGCCAAAGATGGTATCAGAGCCTAAGGTTCTAGAGTCCTTAGGATCTATGCGGACTTATCACGTTCTACCGTAGCGTTCTTTGATATAGAGCCCTATTATTTGGACTGTTTTGTTTGTGTATGCTTGCAACCTTCTATAAAGATAAATTATTTTAAATTGTATTCTGATCCAGTTGTTTCTTCGTCTCAGATGCCGCCTAGAAGAGGTCGCCCAACAAAGAAAAATCGAGTTGTGGAAGATAATGTAGAACCCCCACCACCGCAAGGAACGAATAATGCAGCGGAGGTGGCTAATATTGTTGCCCAGGCAGTCAACGCTGCAATGACTGCTATGGCCCAACAGTTTCCCCAAGACCAACAACCGTTAGTATCGGAGGTGCAAGCCCATAAGGGGCCCTCACCATGGGAGAGAGTTAGAGAATATTTCTTAAAAGGTCGCCCTCTAGAATTTTAAGGTGGCATTGATATGATTGTGGCGAACCAGTGGAAAAAAGATATGCCACGTCATCTCCGAATGGTGGAGTGTAGTGGGGAATAAAAATAGATTCTTGCCACTTTTAAACTAGTAGGAGCAGCTTTACATTGGTGGGAGTTGGTGATAACTCCGGAGCAGAGGGATACCATATTTATATCGGACTCCTGGGTTTTGTGCGATCGAAAGTACTTTCCTCCTGCAGTCCTGAAGGAGATGAGGAGGAAACTCCAGGATGTTGTACAAGGGGAGCGGTCAGTTGCGGAGTATGAAGAGGAATTTACTCATCTAGCAAATTTTGTGCCGGATGAAGAAATTTCGAAGGAAAGGAGGATATCAAAGTTTATTGGGGTTTTGAATTGGCGAATAAGGCAGTACTTGTTGGGAAATCCAACTTTACAAACATTTGGGGACGTGATGAATGCAACCTTACTCCATTGTTAAGATCACCGTCTTCATGTGAAAGGGAGTAAGAAGGTTTCGGATTAGGGTCAAACTAGTAAGCAAGGAGGTAATGGTGCCACTGGATCACTACCCTCATCATAACAGTCGGGAAGTAAACAGAAAGAGAGGGACACCCGGCAGGGGGATTCGTCCAAGAGATAACATTTTGGGGCTTTTAATTTTGGTGGAGGTGGTTTTTGGCACGGTCAGGGTGCCCAGCAGCAGGAGCAGGTGGGCCAATAAGGCCAAGCAGGCCGAGGTAATAATGGGGGTCGAGGCCAACAGGGCCAAGGTGTGAGGCAGTTTTGAAATAATAATCGGGGTCGTTATTCGGAGAATATGGCGGGCCGCTGCTTTCAGTGTGGTGAACAGGGTCACTTTAAGAAAGCTTGTCCAAAGTTGATCGGGGGACAGTTTTCGTGAGGTCCTCAACATCAGCAGGCGAATTTACAGCCTCCAGCGCCTATTCCTGTCGTCCCTCGACAACAGGGACAACTTTAGTATGGGGGTGTGTATCATATTCAGGATGTTTTACTTCCTCCAGCCCAGCCCGCACCGCCAGCTATTGAGGGTAAGTTTCCCATTCACGGGTATGTGGGTCCTGTGTTTTTTGATACGGGCACAACGCACTCGTTTATTGCTAGACATTTTGCTCAATCGACAGGGTTGATTAAGTCTGCGGAGAGTACTTTTACTAGTGTGGAATCTTCCATGGGTGATATTTCGCTTATATTCTTTGTTTGTAAAAGGGTAGGAATAGACCTTGGTAATTTACATTTTGAGGCCGATCTACTCGTCCTGGATATGGTCGGGTATGATGTTATTTTGGGTATGGATTGGTTAGTGAAATACCGAGCCATGGTAATTATTGTGGGAGGATTATAGTCTTTGCCATTCCGGGGAAAGAAATTTTTCTAGTGGTTATGCCTCTTTCGGAGGGAGGTTCGAGCACGTACCTATATTGTATTACGGAGGAGACTTCATGCGATATATTCGTTTCCTTAGAATCGATTCCCGTTGTTAGAGAATTTGAGGATGTTTTTAGGGAGATTCCGAGTTTACCCCCAAGTCACGAGATCGAGTTTGTAATTAATTTAGCACCGGGAACTCGACCGATTGCTAGAGTCCCATACCGTATGACTCCTGTGAAAATGAGGGAGTTAAGGGATCAAATTCATCAATTGTTAGAGCAAAGGGTTTATTCGTCGTAGCACTTCCTCATGGGGTGCTCCTGTGTTATTTGTGAAGAAGAGAGATAGCTCCCTCCGGTTATGAATTAATTATCGAGAATTAAATAAGGTCACCATCAGGAATAAATACCCGTTACCTCGAATCAATGATTTGTTCGATCAACTATGGGGAGCATCGTACTTCTCTTAGATAGATTTGAGGACTGGGTATCATCAGTTGTGAATTCGAGAGCAGGACGTATCGAAGATTACTTTCTTGACTAGATATGGGTCCTATGAGTTTTTGGTCATACCTTTTGGGCTAACCAATGCCCCTGTCGTATTTATGGACCTTATGAACAGAGTGTTTCGGGACATCCTAGGCCAGTTTATCATAGTGTTTATTGATGACATTCTAGTCTATTCTCGGACTGAAGCCGAGCATGCTGAACATTTACGATTGGTCCTGCAAACGCTACAGGATCATCAATTGTATGCTAAGTTCGAGAAGTGTGGTTTCTGGTTGCAGGAAGTGCAGTTTTTAGGGCACATTGTGTTAGTGGAGGGTATATCAGTAGATCTGAGTAAAGTTAGCACGGTAAGAGATTGGGGTTAGCCCACGACTCCCACTGATATTCATAGTTTTTTGGGTCTAGCGAGTTATTATTGCCGTTTCATCAAGGGTTTTTCCAAGATTGCTAGCCCTTTGACGAATCTGACCCGGAAGGGAGTGAAGTTTGTTTGGGATGATTCCTGTCAACTAGCATTCGATGAATTGAAGGATAAGTTGACTTCTGCTCCTGTACTCGCATTACCAAGATCGAGAGTGGACTATTTAGTCTTTAGTGATGCGTCTCTACAAGGATTGGGAGGTGTGTTACAACGGGAGCATCGGGCCATTGCTTATGCATCTTGCAAGATAAAGCCCCATGAGAAGAATTATCCTATGCATGATCTGGAGCTTACCGCGGTAGTGTTCGCCTTGAAGATATGGATACATTACCTCCCGGGGGAGAAATTTTGTCTTTTTACGGACCATAAATCATTGCAATATTTGTTCTCACAAAAAGATCTGAATATGCGATAACGTCGATGGTTGGAGTTCGTGAAAGACTATCAATTCGATATTAATTATCACCCAGGTAAAATTAATGTTGTAGTAGATGCGTTGAATCGAAAACCCGCGGGGGAGCTAGCAAAGGTATGGAAGGTTAAATGGAAAGAGCTTAGCCAGGAGAATGCTGCAGCAAGGACATTTATGTCAGTTCTGACCGTTACGCCTACTATTGTGATGAGAGTCGTGGAAGCGCAAGGAAGGGACAAAGATTGCCAAGACCGAATACGTCAATTGTTAACTGAGGGATCAGAGTCCTACTCTATTAGTTCTGAGTGTGGGTTACGTTTCCATTGAAGACTTATAGTCCCGAACGAGGGAGATTTGAGACATGCCGTTATGACTGAATCGCATGGGTCTAGATTTGTAGTACATCCAGGTGGAGATAAAATGTACCAAGACATGTGCAGTCAGTATTGGTGGGCGGGTATGAAAAGGGACATTTCTGAATTTGTTTCCCAACGTACTACTGATCAATTGGTGAAGATAGACCACCAGCGACCAACAGGATAGGTACAACCGCTAGAGATATCGGTATGGAAATGAGAGAGTATCTCGATGGATTTCATTATGGGATTGTAGACGTCACAAAACGGTCATGATTCCATTTGGGTTATTATTGATCGTCAGATCGAATCGACACATTTCTTACCGGTGCAAATGGATTACAATACGGTACGATACGCTCGGCTCTTTATCGCAGAGATTGTGAAACTCCATGGGGTGCCTATCAATATAGACTTTGATCGAGATAAGATTTTTGTGTCCCATTTATGGCAAAGTTTCCAAGAAGCAATGGGGACCGAAGTGAAATTGAGTGCCTCCTACCACCCGCAAACAGGTGGACAGACGGAAAGAGTCAACCAAATATTGGAGGATATGCTTAAAATGTGCGTACTTGACTTTAAAGGAGGATGGGAACAATACCTTCCCTTGGTCGAATTTTCTTATAATAATTCATGCCAATTCACAATAGGTATGGCACCTTATGAAGCATTGTATGACCGACCGTATAGATCACCTACTTGTTGGTTAGAAGTAAGAGATAATAAGCTCCTTGGACCTAAAATGATCCAAGATACCTCTTCGAAGATTGAGCTTATTCGAAACCGCATCCGAATTGCCCAAGACCGTGAGAAAAGCTATGCCGATGCGAATATAAGGCATGTAGAATTGGAGGTAGGAGACCGAGTTTTAGTACGGGTGTCACCAATGAAGGGTATAACGCGATTTGGGAAGAAAGTTACGCTTGCATCGTGCTATGTAGGCCCTTTTCCTGTTATTACAAAAGTAGGCCCCGTAACATATCAACTCTCTTTACCGGAATGCCTACAACAGATTCACGACGTGTTCCACGTTTCATCCTTGAAGAAGTACAAAAGGTGTGAGGGAGCTCACTAGCACATTCCTTTGGATGATATCGAGCTACAACCCGACATTTCATATGAGGAACAACCGGTTGCTAGCCTAGATCATGCAGAACGTAGGCTAAGATCGAAGGTGGTGCCCTTGGTTCGTGTCCAATAGAGACATCACAATGCCGAGGAATCGACATGGGAGCGTGAGGATGATATTCGAGAGAAGTATCCACACCTCTTTTTACAAGGTAAGCCTGAATTTTGAGGGCAAAATTTCCTTTTGGGGGGGAGTATGTAATACCCCTTATTTATGAGTAATTGTTTTATATTAATTTGCCATGTGGGTTAATTATATAAAATAAAGGAAGTTGGAGTAAATATTACTTAAAGTGATTTAAGAGATAATATTTACCGAGTTTTGTATATTTACTGTTAAGTGATTGTAAATAGCATCATATTATGTTATGTTGCATCGTTGTGCCTTAAGCGACGACTATGATTTAAAATGATGTTAGAACATGAAATAATATATGTTATCCCAGATGCCAATTTAGAGGGTGCGATTAGTCCGGAAATGGTTGAAATAGTCAAAATAAGTACCAAGTTGTATATTTGGGTTCTGGGTACTTTTGACCGGTTATGACTTAATTATGTTGTTGCGAGTCATTTTAATTGTGTAGTAGCATTTAAAGTTAGATTTAGTGTTATTGGGCATTTAAGTCTTCCAAGAGCATTTATTTCTCATTCATGTGTTCTAAACCTAGAAGGAAATAGAGAGAATTGAAGATTTGAGCTTGGAATTGTTGCTACCGAAAGATAATCTGAGACTAAAATCTTAAGGCAAGTTTATAACTTGCATATGTGTGATTTAATGTGGATAATTTGTATTGATAATTGTGTTTTTGGAGATTTAAACCAATTGTGGGTTTTGAAAACTTTTGGTGTTTAAAACCTTAGATTTTGATGTATATGTGATTTGAGTTGGATTTTTAGTTGATGGTGGTGTAGAAATGATTTGGTGTTAATATGAGTTTATTATGTTGGGATTTGAGGGAAGAAAAATAGGTTTTGCGGTGTTTAGGGTTCATATAACCCATAGTCGAAATTGGGCTATATGACCAGGCGAATCGATTCACTAAAAATATAGGCTACAGGTCTGTGTTTGGTGAATCGATTCGGCAAACAAACATAAAGATTGGTTCTATTGACCGAATCAATTCGGATAGAGTGAATCGATTCGCTTCCTAGACCGAATCGATTCGGCCAGGGCGAATTGATTCAAAAGTCCTGCCGTTTTCGGATATTTTTCTAACTTAGTTTTTCACACTTTTCTTATAGGTTAAAGGCCTAGAAACCTTCTATTATGAAGTAATATAGAGTACTAAACTCTTATATTAGGGATATGAATACCTTAAATTAGAATGGGAGTAATTGGATTTATTTCGGGGACTATTAAATAGAAGGGTAGTTTCTTCCTTTAGTAAGCAAGTCTAGGACTAGGGGAAGGTAGGGTTGGACAGTTAGAGATTAGGATGAGGTAAATTACACTTAGTGACTCATAGGGATGTCGTTAACTCTTTGAGACTAGTATGGGGATAATTAAATGTTGTGGTTTATATTTTTAAACACATATGGTTCCAGTTATATTGTAATACACATTTTAAATTGGCATATCTTATGAATTATGACTGGTATATACATACCTCTCTAAATGCTATCATAAGGGAAGTTACGCGAATGAGGTGAAGTCCCTTGGATAGTGAATGTAGGGTGAATATTGTCCTCGGCCATAGGACCGGTGGTTATATTATGTTGTTATTTTATTCGAAGTGAGGTAATTCCAGGTATGGTTATGACTCATTATTGTAGGTAAATGGCCGTTTCCCACGCGACACGATTTAGGATGCACAGGTAGTCTTGGTTATAGGCCCTTGAAGATGATAGCTATTTAGGGGCGCATCTAGTGGGGTGACTTTTGGAAGGATGGTCTTAGAATCGTTATATGTTGATTGTAACTATTCTCTCGATTGGGGCATTTCATAAATGGCTAATGCATTTATAAATCAATTGTACGTAGTGAGTTTGCTAAAGAGGAATGGATTTGTGAAGTTGTATTTTATCAAACTGCAATTTAAGTTTATTAAAATGGATTTTAGTTAATTCTCTTGCATTGATGAATAGTTAATATTAAATGGCATTTCGTTAGGATGTGCACTTAGATGAGAGGTGAGAAATATCCTTATCTTGAAGTGCGATTTAAATTTGTCTATGATGTTAGAAATTCATAACTGTCATGCATTTTATTCACACGTATATCATATCAAACCGGGCCCTGACCCGTTTATATTTCTCTGTTTTGTATGGATCCTATTTATACCTAGGTGCTCCGCCGTAAGGACGCCATGTTAATCTCTCGTTCTCAGTGTCAGGGAGCTACATCATTTTTACGGATGTTGTAGGATTTTAATTATAGACGCATCCGTCTTTTGAATATTCTAGTTATGATCAGTCTGTACATTCAGGTGTGTTGCCAAAGTCTTGTAATTTTACTCATATTGTTTGTATTTAACTGTAATACTCGGTGTAACCAGTTTGTACTAGCCTGCTAATCGACAGCTTATCCGGTTATTATTTTTGTGGATTAGTTGCTGAGTTGTTATATGTCTTTTCATGCTTATCCACCACTTTTTCAAACTGGATTATCTAAATGGTTTTATTTAACTTGCAAATTTTATTGACATCCGTTTTCTAAAATATTTGGTGGTTATCTCGTATTATTATTACGACGACAGTGATGCTAAGAATGGACCATCTATGACCCCTGTATTTATTAGAGTATCGGGTTGGCCACCTCTTATTTTAATAAATGGGGTGTCACAATGCTTTGAAGGCTGCCAAGAAAGCCTACAAGGTTAAGAAGAAGGTTAGGGAGTTGGAGTTGACTAAGATAAATTCTAAAAATGAGAAGTTGGAGAGTGTTTCTAAAAAGTCTGCTAAAACCTTATTTGCGGCCTTAGAGACCAAGAACGATACTTACGACTAGGGGTGGGATGATGCCTTCGTTCAGGATAAGAAATAGTTAAACTGCATTCCTAAGTCTTACTTCAAGAAATGTCGAGGCGAAGACTTAGTCAAGGCTGAAATCCCTTATGAGTCCGCGTTCTCCAGCGAACACTACCCAAGTTCTCCTCAAGAGTTGGACGAAGGAGAAGGTGAAGCTTTAGGCAACATCTAGGAAAATGAGGGATTCGATAAGACAAAAGAGGCCATAGACCCGAACAATGGTTTGACCCACCAATAATACGTAAAAGAGAAATAAATTCAAGCCAATTAGATTAGTCGAAGAATTTTTGTTCTTTGTATTTCTTATATTTTAATTGTTTCCATTGTAAGGGCTTGCCCATCCTTTTGTTTAAATGAAGAAACTTGTCACTTTTGGTCTTGTTATATTTTGCTCAAGTATTTTAAATTATTGATGTGTGCTTGCTTTATATCTAGTTTTTTAATGCCTTTCTTCTTTGATCTTTGTAGTCTGATAGCAACTTAGCATTAATTCCACTAACCCAAGAAAATGAGGATCTGGACTTAATCCTTGGTTGGGAAGCTTCCAACTGATCTCGGGAAGCATTCTCTTATGTTCGGCCAGAACTTCAAAAAAATGACAAGTGCTTATGGAGAAAAAGCTAGTGTTATTGCTTCCCTCAGAGTCGAGATCAAAGACATATCAAAAGTTATTGTCATGTCAAAAAGCGTAAATAATTCTCAAAGAGAATAACTCGGTGAGACCGAACAGACTTTTAGAGAAGATCAGGTGACCAAGAGAAGTTTGCACCAAAAGGTAATGAGACTTAGATACCAATATCATTATGGGCCCCGCGAGATCTGGTCAGAGGGCTATGATAAGGGTTAAATGGATACTTTATCATATTAAGATGAAGTCGAGCGGTCGCCTACATACATAGGGTGACTGAATGCCTTGGCAGCTATGAGAGTTCCTTATGACTCTCAATTATGGTATTGGTATGGGGTTGATTGCCCATTTATTTGGCTCACTCCCTTTAGGAGTGAAGAATCATGGAGTCCTGCCGACGTCATTCCCATCCACCTAATTAAAGATTATCTTCTTGAGCATGATAGAGACGACGAGTTTCCTCCAAATTGAGATAATGTTCATCGTGTTGCGGTGATTTTGGGCTCGACCATTGAGGATGAAGTATTAGTTATCACTCTTTATATTTCTTTGTTTTTGTAATATATTGATCAGGCTACTTGCAATTAACTAATTATGAATGCAATTATCTAGTTAATTCCATGTTTGCATTTTCCCATATTCTATATCTAACATGTTTTCGTTGTTTGCCTTACCTTTTAGGATAGTTTCATTGCACCACCTAAGGCTTAGGACAAGCCATGGCGAAAATGCACTTAGTCGTAAAGCCATGCACATATTTAGGATTTTAGTTAACCAAAGTTAGGACTCTTGGTGCCTAGGGATTCCCCGTTAGTATTTTTCTTATTTGGGCAATTCTTGATGTTTTCGTGTTAGTTAATGACGAAAACATGTAACCTTAAGATATGAAATTAAGTGTAAGATTAAGGCATTAGAAGGGCGATCAGAACATGATTGGACAAATTTGAACAAAATTGCAGTGATAACGACTATACCATAATGAAAATTGATAATTAACAATGTTAGCTTAATATTTGGAGCAAATAAGAAAGTCAGTTGCATTAATTGAACTTATATCATCCAAAAAGTTAGAATGATAAAAAATCAAACTTTGTATAAAGCTAAAAACTTTAAGAAATAAAATTTACTAAGATTAGTCTCATTCCAGGCGCTAGGAATCTCCCTACCCCCCATTATTTCCAAATGTCAAACTCCTTAGAGGTCGTCCTTGATGATTTTGAATGACCCTTCCTAATTAGAACCTAGTTTGCCATTTGATGGCTTCCTCGTGTTGCGTATCACTCTCCTCAGCATATAGTCTCCGACTTTGATCTTCCTCGAATTGATGCATTTATTTTACTTCTTGGTCAACTGTTGTTAGTCAGAAGCTAGTTTAATTAAGGCTTGTTCTCTTATTTATCTATCCAGATCAAGCTGGATCCTTATGATTTGTGTGTTAAAGCTTTGATCAACAATGATCAACCTCATGGTTGACGAGACATTTTTAAGTGAAATTGTGGCCTCTATTCCATAGGCGAAGACGAAGGGCATTTCCCTAGTCGACCTCTTGGGCATTATTCGATATGGCCATAAGATATAAAGAAACTCATATACTCATGCACCTTTTACTTTCTCTAACCTTTTATTCATTCCATCGAGCATGGTCTTGTTATATGCCTCTGCCTTTCCATTACTTTGAGGGTAAGCCACCGAACTATAATAGTTCTTATGTTATGACTATTATGAAAGTCATGGAATGGTCCGCTTTTAAATTGCATTATATTATTAGTAATGATTGTCCTTAGAATGCTGAAAGGGGCCACGATATTCCTTCAGATAAATTTGATCATATCGGTGTCCCTTATATTCTTCGAAGGTTCAACCTCTATCCATTTGGTGAAGCATTTTATGCCCACCAGGAGATACTCTTGATTTCCTGGTATTGTAGGTAGGGGTTCAATAATATCCCCATTAACAGAAAGGACATGGATTAGTCAGTGACTTAAGTTCGCTAGCTGGATGATAAAGCATGGATAAAAATTCCTAACATTTCTTGCACCTCTTGCCGTATGAGACTTCCGACTCTCACATATTCTTTCGTACATCTCATATAATACTTGGTCAATATCGCTTGGATGTACATATCAGAAGTATGGACATGTGAAATATCGCCTATAGAGATTCCCCTCAGGTGATAGGTAGAACTAAATAACTTTCACTTTGGTCTGATGGGTTTGCTTCTTATCAGTAGATAGAATATCCTCTCATAATGCTATAATTGGGTTCATCCAGTTGGGAGATTATTGGATAAAGAGGACGTTCTCGTCTACCTTTGGCTTTATGATGCTTGGTTGGGCAAGGTATTCCACCTTAATTATTATTTTTATGTCGGAGTCAACAGAGGAACCCAAAGCGACCAAGGCATACGCATGGATATTATTTACTGAAGGAAACCATTGGATTTAAACCTTTGGCGACCAGATCCTGAACGACCTGTAATTATGTTGACATACGTTCATCCTTAATGTTATAGTCTACTGATATTTTATTGGATATCAACCTTGAATCACATAAGACTTTAAGGTGACTTCTTCTAGGGGATATAACCTTCTTCAAGTTGGGGATGAGCACTTCATATTCAACCACATTATTGGATGCCTCAAAGACAAGTATAATTACTTGCTCGAGCATAGTTTTTTTTATAGAGTTATAAGGACAATTCCCACTTTCGCCCCTTTTAAGTTGTAAGCTCTATCTACATAGAGCTTCGATTTATTGAGTTGGTCAAATTCATCCACAATGACTTGGTCAGAATGTTCCCGTTCGTCGAGCTCCAACCCTCTATTGAATTCAACGATAAAATATGCTTACATATGCCCTTTGATTATAGTTATTGATTGATAATGGATATCAAACCTCCCTACTTCCACCGACCATTTGGACATCCGTTTAGAGAGGTCGACCTTTTTGAGGACTGACTTGAGTGGAAAAGAGGTGATGTCTATGATTGAGTGGACTTTAAAATAGTGCTTTAATTTCCTTGAGACAATCAATAGAGAGAAAACTAGATTCTTGCACATTAAGGATGAGCTGACTACGTTATCGGACACTACGAGATATAAATAAACTGGATCTCCCAGATTTGGGACTACGAGCAGGGGTAGCCAACATAAATAGAGCTTTATTTATTCAAGTTCCTTTGAGCATTCTTCATTCCAGGTTAGGCCCTTATCTTTCTTTCTGAGTTGAAAGAATGGTCGGCACCTCTCAAAGGATTTAAAGATGAAGAGATTGAGCATTTTTAACATCCCTGATAATTTTTCAACATCCATGGCTATTTTTGGTGGCTAACACTATCGATCGCCTCAATTTGGTCAGGATTGACCTCGATTCCACTTTGGTTGTCTAGGTAGCCCAGTAATTTTCTAGACTGTATTGGGAAAGAGCACTTGGTTGTGTTGAGCTTCGTCCTATAGTACATGAGGATCTCAAACGTCTTCGTTAGGTCATGCAAATTATCGCTTTTCACTTTGTTTTAACAATAATGTCGTCTATGTAGGCTTCCTTGGTGTCACCCAATTAATGTTTGAACATCTTAGTGACCAGCCATTAGTAGGTTGCTCGTGCATTCTTGAGCCTAGATGTCATGACTGTGTAGCAGTACAAGCCAAGGGTGGTAATAAATGAAGTTTTCTCCTGGTCAGGCCCAAATAAGGGGATTTGATGATACCTTGAGTAAGTATTCATAAAACTCATTCGTCCATGGTTAGTTGTAGCATTGACCAACTGGTCAATATTTAGCTTAGGAAAATTATCCTTGGGAAAGGCTTTGTTCAGGTCGGTGAAATCTATACAGACTCTCCCCTTTCCATTACCCTTTTTATGATAATTATGCTAGAGATCTACGTGGGGAACTGGACTTCTTTAATAGACCTTGCCTCCGGAAGTTTTCTCACTTCTTTTTACATAGTTTTTGCCTTCTCAGGAATGTTCAACGCACCTTTTATGTGATTAGAGAAAATTTTGGGTCCATGTGAAGTCGATGGCAAATGACTTCATGATTAATCCCGAGCATTTCCTGATCGACAAGTGGTCTACTAATTAGAAATTTATTCTCTGGGTGTGAGACACCGAACATTATTTCTTATAATGGTTCCATGACTCTGTCCGCGGGGGACACCTTTGTTTATTTTACCCCCTGTCTCTCGTATTTTAATTAATACTTGGACGGGGCAACCCCATCTTTAGTTGCCTCATTAGTGATCACTTTTATCTCATCTTTTATTATTTAGGTCTGATTGTGGAGATTAAGTATTGTCGAGCAGCAACCTGATTTCCCCTTATCTCTATTATCCCATGATCGGTGATGCATTTGAGATTTTAGTGATGAGTGGAGGGGACAATAATCATGGAGATAAGCCACCCCCGTCCCAGAATAGCGTTGTAGGGGGTCTCAATATCCACAACTGAAAACTCGATCAACTTCAAGATACTCCTAGTTCGTACTGGTAGCACCACCTTTCCCAATAGCATTATAGGGATGGTCGTTTCCTTCAAATTTTCCATATTAAGGTTGAGCTTATTGAATAGTTTTAAGTACATGACCTTTGAAAAGCTCCCATGGTCTAATAGTATCTTGTTCACATCCCAATTGGCAATTATTACTAGCATATCTGGATGAAGAGTTATGACTCCTATCGGGCCTTCCCCAATAGAGACTATATGGTTGTTATAATCAATTTCGAGAGTGCGCTTGATCTTAATGGGTAGACTTATATAATTAAATGCCTCTAAACATAAATCCAAATTTTTACCAAATTTTAATATTTGAATAATTTAGGTTTGCATGTGATGATCATTCCAAACACAAAAAATAAGTTACGCATGCAATTATAAACAAATATGAGGAAAAATTCCCTTTGTACGGTAAAACCTTTATTCAGCACTTCAAAGAATTTACAAGACAACCGACTTATAAACTACTTGATACAGCCACAAGTATAGTGCGCAATCTTCGCAAAACCTCTGAATAATACTACTCGTTCCTGAGCAGGTTTCCATCGATCAACCTTCAGACTTCTTCTTCTGCAATGATCCCTCTGAGTTCATAAGGTCAGCAGTAAATATCTCTCTCCACAAGTATATACCTCAACTAAGGTTCAAAACGATTTATAAAAATATATTTGGGGACGTGTTTGTGAATCAAAAGATGTATTGCAAACAAAAATGTTGATAACTTTTGCAACAGATATGCATAAATTATTTTGGCAAAAGTACCATAAAGTTTATAAACGAAACATATATGTAGAGGTCGTGCATAAAATTCAAGGCGACAGCTCATTCGAACGAGAATAGCAGCTCGTTAGAACGAAAACCAAGTGCATTCGATCGAAATAACTATCTCGTTAAAATAAGCTTCTAACGAGATTCAAACGAATTCAAATAGTACGCCCTCATTAGTAGTTCATTCAATATAAGATCAAACGTCACTTCAAATGTAAAAGCAAATTCTTTCAAATGAGAAGTTAATCTCGTTGGAACGAGGTTGACAAATGGTATTTTAAAATTAAAAAATCCAGCCTCGATTTTATAGAAAAATAACCATCCCAAATAAATATTATGATTAATTATAAACACTATTTGAATTATACCTTTGTGGGATGTAGGTAAGTCTTCAATCTTGGAGTCGATTTGTCATGACGGTACGTGACGGTTTGTACATGGATACACCAAATGTGCGAAAATGGTAAATAAAATAAATATTAAGCCTAAGCTAAACTATTTGCCATTAAAAATCTCCGCCTTTGGCTATTTCGGTACAAAAACTAACTGAAACCCAAATTAAAAAAGATACCCCTATATGACAAATATCCTATTACCCTTCCCAAACTTAAAAAATGGAACGATATAGAGAAGCTTCGTCTTTCAATCTCATCTTGATCTTCCCTTGTGCAACGCTATCTTTATGCAGTGTAATTCTTCTTTTTTTAGATACCTACACACATGAAACAAAAAAATACCCCGTGATGCATCGAGTTTGAAATGGAAAATAAAATTGATCACGCAATAAAGCAAACTCCCCCATAGATCAAACTTATCAAATCCCCCCCTTAATTTGTTCTCCCCTTTTTTGTCCGAAATAAACAAGGGGGTAGAATTGAACATGAAGTATAAAGCATCACATAAAATAAGTTAGATATCATCACATAGATATGTAAAAAATGCACGTGCAATGATAAGATCAAAGGCATAAACCACCAACTATTTTTGAAAATTTTCAAAATTTTACAAATACAACACACCATGAATTAACACAAATATATGTAAGCGCATAATTTATGTCATTTACTCAATAGCTTGATCTTATATAGATTTTGATGTATCCTGTTACCACTTTGACTCGAGCTGTCACAAAGACCGAAATCCAACATCTTCAACTTTCAAGGATCTCCACATTATGAAGGTATAATGCTAATAAGAGTTTAAGTTTATTCATTAAATTTATTTTGGGATGTTCATTTCTATTAAAACTAAAACATGAATTTTTGTTTTAAAAATTGAGGCATTTTATTTAATAATATTTTTTCAAAGTTTGCTGACCTCGTTTAGACGAGATCAGATTCTCATTCGGACGAGTTGTCCTTGTCATTCGAAGGCTCGTTTGAAGTTTACATCAAACGTGTATTGAATGAGGGCGTACTTTTTTTGCTTCGTGTGAATGTCGTTTGAAGCTGGTTCACACGAGATACTTATTTTGTTTGAACGAGATCCATTTTTGTTAGAATGAACATCTATTCTCGTTCGAACGAGCCGTTGCCTTGAAATTTGTGAATGCCATATAAATACCTGTTTCGTGCTTATTTTCGTTAAGACTTTTACCATAAATATTTCTCTATATCCTTTGGAATTTTTTTTAGCTTTTTGAGTTTAGAAAACCTTTTTGATTCACAAATCACATCCCTAAAATATATTTATGTGAATCAGTTTAAATCCCATAGTTTTGTATCCTTGCATACACAACTCTTGTGGAGAGTTTCTTGAACGCAGACGATTGTGATTCTTGAGGGGATTATTGCTGAAGATAACGACTGATCGATGGATACCGAGCATAAAAGTTTGTGTGTGGACTGATCCTCACCGAGTAGTATTCTTTAGAGATTTGTGAAGACTAGCGCGTTATACTTGTGGCTGGTATTCAGTAGTTTGTAAGTCGACTGTCTCATAACATTTTTAAAGTGTTAAATAAAGGTTTTACCTGCAAGATATTTTTCTTAAAACTTTGCCTTTGCTTTTGTTGAATGCATGATATGTTTTATTACCTAGATGCATGTTTTAGGATAGAAAGATAAATTTTAGATTTGTGTGTGTTGAACATTTAATTATATAAATATTCCATTTAAATCCCGATAATGCATTATCAAATTGGTATCATAACACTTTTACCCTAACAAAATGTCTGAATCATAGAAGTGAAATGTAGGGTTGTGAACATATTCCATAGGCTAATCAACGTAGATAAACATAACACATGTGCAAAAAGGATTGAGATACCACTAACAAATGATCTCAAAATCTACCATAGGTGTAAAATTTGTGAACTCATGTGAAATTGACTTAACCTAATTAATAAATTAAGACCATAAGTGATTTTCACACTAATGACGCCCAAAACTATGTAATGTTTTTCCAAGATTTTTATAGTATGTGCAAACCCATTAATCTTCGACTTAACTCCCTCAAAATATCACATATATCAATTATTCTCTCAATTATTTGAAGAAATTAATGCTCATTTGTAGCAAAGCATAAATATTCTAAATTTGGCTTGGCATTTATGTTTTTATATGTCGTTAATCTTTTTGGCTCTTTTCATTAAAAATGGTGCTTTTCACGCAAAGACTTTATCTTTCACAGCCCGTTTCCATTGCTTTATATATAATAATTTTACCGTAAAAATGATTTTTAAAACCGAGCAATGGTTCTTACATGCACAACTTTTTATTATCTTGTTTTTTACATTTGGTTTGCTTTAAAGAAAAATTGAGATGAAAACACTATGATCGACATGGGATGGGTAACTACAATACTCTTATAAGTTTGTGCTCGTGTGCAATTAAGGAGACAGGGAGTCAAACAAGTAGCAAGTTATCATCAATTCACATCTTAATGACTCCACACACTATTAAACATATATATGAAATGATTTTACATCTCAAAACACTACAAAACAGTCACGTGGACATGGAATGAATGGGTGACTTATATATCTTTAATGTTCGTTCATATAAGGTGAAAAAAATTACAAATCATTTTTGTCTTTTTCGAAAAAAAATTATCAAAATAAATCTTTTTGCCTTTTTCACTTTTTCTTAAAAGAAATCGAAAAACAAAACTCTTTTTGTATTTTTCATAAAATATATCAAAATAAAAAATATAAGTACAATGATAGTACACACTAGCAATAGGCACATAGAATATGAACATGAAAAGCATCCTATGCTAGAAAACAAGTCTCTGCCTCAATGATTAGGCCCGTACGAGCTCTCAAAAGGAGATGACATCCTAAGAAATTCCTCCATCAAATTTTGTGAAGTCTTAACTAAATACTCTACTTGCTCTCGAAAACTCTCAAAATATCTCAAGTGATGTGCAGGAGTATGTGGAGTAACATGTGTGGGAACTCGTGTAGGAGCATACCGGGGAACATACCTATAATACACTATCCCTAGTTTGAAACAAAACTCTCTAAGGTCACTTCTTTATTTGCAATGGGAACAAATACACGAACTTGGGTCCACTTTTCTCAAAAACCTATGACGATATCTTATCGGTAGGTGAGGTCGAGGGCTATAAAGATCCAATACAAACTCGGTAATCCACTCTGGTGCGACATAGGAAGTGGATGCACCGTTATAACCTATTCCTTACCTCTCGATGTTACCTAACGCGGGACCAAGGAACATCTTTCCAACCTTCTTAGATACGTCATCTAAAGTGACCTTGACCTCCCGAACATATTCGAGATCACTCTCGAGTTGGGATACACGGGCTTCAAGTTTCTCACAAGTCTCCAATGAAAATTGAACATCTCTCATAAGACTAGCCACGGTGTTGGTCAAATTGGTCTTTTTCCAGCGTAAAACTATCAACTGCTCACATAAAGAACTCTTCACCTTCGCGAGTTGACTCACCGACGCCTCACACTCTCTTAAAATTTCACCTCTTTCTCCAAATCCAACACCCTAAGAGACAAATTTTTATTAACCTTTTCATATTCAAAGTCTCGGTGTAAAGATCACTAAATGCCTTTTGAAGACCACCTTCTCCCTCACTCAAAATCTCATCCTCACTCTCACTATCTCCCAAGTGAATCGAAACATTATCGAGGCTTTCACGTATAGATATGTCCTCATCGGTGTGGGGTAAACTAGAAGTGCTATTGTGACTAGCCATGAATGCAACACATGGTTCATGTGGTGATTTTCCCCCTGAATTAATCAACTCGACGTCTCTATCACTAAGAGTGGCTTTATTCGCAACTTTCTTGCCCTTTCTCTTAAGCCTAGTGGGACACTCAAGTGCCTTATGCCCTTTACCCTCACATTTATAACACCCTATCTCTTCCTCTTTCTCACTCTGGCTCGTTCCCTTATCCTTGTTTTTATTTTTCTCAAAATCTTTTCTTTGGAAGAATTTTTTTGGAAAATTTGAGAAACTTTTTAATTTTTTTTGCTAAAAGGGCCAAGTCATAAAAGTCAAAATCAATCTCAGATTCAGACTTATAAACTTTTTCTTCTTCTTAGTTTGAGTCTTTAAAGCAATCCCAACTTCCTTGGGTTTAATAGTTTTAGGGAACATATCAATCTCATATGTTTGAAGATCTCCTATAAGTTAATCTAACCTCAGAGTGTCTAGGAACCCTAACGAATATAGTACGATGACCTTAGGAATAAAGGGGGCAGGGAGTGACATTAAAATTTTCTTAACAACTCTCGTCTCAAGAATATTCTCACCTAAATTAATAATAGAATTAACTATGTCCCATAAACGTGCATAAAACTCATCAAAAGGCTCGGACTCTAGCATGGTAATAGTTTCAAATTGGGTGTTCAAATTTTGAATCTTTGATGCCTTACAACATTGGTTCCCTCGTGTGTGAGATGGAGGGTATCCCTTGCTTTCTTAGACGTGGTGCATGTCATGATGTGGCGGAACTTGTCAGGGGTGATGGCTCTAAAGATGGAACTTAAACCGCGAGAGTTAAAAGTACTCCACTTAAACTCGTTCTATAACCATAAAGAGACATGTTTAGGGCCAATGACGTTATCAACGGTGACAGTGGGTGGTGTCCACCCTATTTCACTAGCTAACAAAACATATTCATCAATAGCTTTTAGGGTTTACCTCATCCTAGCTTACCAATATGCATAGTTGGTACCATAAAAGATGGGCATTCGATTATATAAATTTTCCATTAAAATCCTGCCTTTTTCAAGACCAACAATTTAAAAAAAATGATATCAAGAAAAAAAAAATTCGAAAAAAGATCACACAATATTTTTATGTAACCTACTCTGATACTAATTTGAGAGTGCGCTTGATCTTAATGGGTAGACTTATATAATTAAATGCCTCCAAACACAAATCCAATTTTTTTTACCAAATTTTAATCTTAGATTTAGGTTTTCATGTGATGATTGTTCCAAGCACAAAAAATAAGCTACACATGCAAGTATAAACATATATGAGGAAAAATTCCCTTTGTAGGGCAAAACCTTTATTCAGCACTTTAGAGATTTTACGAGACAGTCGACTTACAAACTACTTGATACAACCACAAGTCTAATGCGCAGTCTTTGTAGAACCTCTAAAGAACACTATTCGATCTTGAGCAGCCCATAGGCAGAAATCCACTCTCGGTATCCACTGATCAACCTTCAGCCTTCTTCTTCAACAATGATCCCTCTGGGTTCATAAGGTCACCACTAGAGATCTCTCACCATAAATATATACCTCAACTAAGGTTCAAAACGACATATATTCAGGATGTGATTGTGAATCAAAAGGTGTTTTGCAAACAAAAATGTTAAAAACTCTTGAAATAGATATGCAGAATTTGTTTTGGCAAAGATTCCGTGAAATTTGGAAATGAAACAGATATTTATAGGTCGTGCACAAAATTCGAGGCGACGGCTCATTCGAATGGAAATGAAACTCGTTCGAATGAGAATAGCAACTCATTAGAACGAAAATCAAGTTCGTTTGAACGAAATAACTATTTTGTTTAAACAAGCTTCTAACGAGTTTCAAATGAATTCAAATAGTACGCCCTCATTAATAGTTTGTTCAATATAAGATCAAACCTCACTTCAAATGAAAAATCAAAGTCGTTCGAACGAGAAGTTAATCTCGTTTGAACAAGGTTAAAAAAATTATTTTAAAAATTTAAAAATCCAACCTTAATTTTATAAAAAAAATAACCATACCAAATAAATCTTATGAATAATTTTAAAAACTAATTGAATTATACCTTTCTGGGATGTAGGGAAGTCTTCAATCTTGGAGTCAGTTTGTCGTGATGGTATGTGACGTTTTGTGATGGAATACGTGCTAATGTGGAAAATAAAATAACTATTAAGCCTAAGCTAATCTATTTGCCCTTGCAAATGTCTTCTGGTCGACGATGCTTACCCATTGAGGTCTTGGTAGGGTTAATTTGTAAAGCATCATTGATCGCAATAACCTCTTCTAATTCCATTTGAACAACGTTACCTTGAATCTGGTTCAGTTTTGAAGCACCGTAGATGATCATAAATGCGTGCTCCATGCCATCATCATCTGGAATATTGTTAAGTTTCTAATCATGATATGTGATGGTTTTTGCACCCTTTTTTTCCACATAATCATCCAGGTGGCTCGCGTGGACCAAATCTTCCAAGTGGGATCAGAGTGCTTTGCAATTCTCCATTTTATACCCCTTCTCCTTGTAATTGGAACACCCCAGGGCAATGTTTCTCTTTGATATATCTCAAGTTATTTTCCTTGGACACTTGAAATATTGTTAGTTTTTAATCTTATTCAAGATTTTTCCGATCAACTGTTTGAAAACAGTATTGATCACCTGGTGAGCCATGGTGGGGTTCTCTTGGTCATTACTTTTGGAGCCACCATTTTATTTCTTACCACTTCTTGGAAGCTTTTTCTATGTCTTCATTCTTTATTGCATTTAACCCTTTCAATAGAAGTTTATCGACTTGATCATAAACGTGGCATTCATTTCGATCAAACTTTACTGCAAATTCTGCGTCGCACAGCTGGGTAATGCGGAATAAATTTGCTTTCAATCCCGTGACGTACAACACATTCTCTAGCTTAGGAAATCTTGGTAACTCTATTGTACCTCGTCCTACTATGCTAGACTTGATCCCATCTCCAAATGTGACTTTACCTTCCTTTCGATCCTCTAGGGAGCTAAACATAAAAACGTCACCAGTCATGTGCCTGGAGCACCCACTATCGAAGTACCATTGTATAGAATTATGTGCTTTAAGAGCAACATGAACAACAAGGGCTTTTGCATTGTGTTTGGGCACCTGGGTGTGGTAACTTTCTGTTTGCCCTTATTATTGTTGACTCTAGTCGGGATTTTAGAAGTGCCCTCTAACGGCATAGATATTCGTTGGAACTCTTCCACTATACTCTGAGATGTGGCGACTAGAAACTCAACTCACTCTCTAAGACTCTCAAAATCAGTAGCATGTGATGGAGCAAAAGTACGTCGTGTCCAACCCAAACTATAGCAAAACTCACGAACATGGCCTTTTCTTTTGCAGCAAGTACAAAAATATAAAGACTTAGGCTGACTTCGATTTTCTTTTCCAGGCCGAATTTTCTTCTAATTTTTAGGTGGGTGGCTATATGGATTTGTAATAAACTCGGGAATAGGTTCCAATGTCGTATGGGACGTGGAAGCGCCATCAAAACCTATTCCTGGCCTCTCACCTTAACCTAAAGCAAGGGCGAGGAGAATCTTTCCCATCTTACTAGATCGGTCCTTAATTCTTACCTTGACTTTCCGGGCTCTCTCAAGGTCGTGAGTGAGTTGGGCTACAAGAGCTTCCAGTTTCTTTCGAGTGTCTAAGGAGGAATGGAGCTCACTCGTCAGATTAGCCACTTGCTTAGTCAAGTCCCCTTTTCTTTCTCAAAAATGCTTTCTCTCTCCCTAAATAAATTTTCTCTCTCTACATAAACTTTCTCTCTTTCAACATAGGCGGTCTCTCTCTCTCTCTCTCTCTCTCTCTTAACGCAGTCGACATGGAGGTCTCTCTCTCTCTCATCTCTCTTAAATCCTTCTCTAGAGATGCTATCCTAAGATATAACACTTTGTTACGCTTTTTGGCCTTGAAAGTATCATCATATAAATCAGCGTACGCGCATTGGAGATCACTCTCGCTCTCAATTGTTTATTCCTCCCCCCGCTCACACCGCTATCACTGTCGAGGTGTCCCTGCGAGCTTGCATCCTCATCATCGTGAGGAGCATTGTTAGTACTCACATGACTAGCCATGAATGCGGTGAAGTTACATTCATGTGGTGACTCGTCTCCATAGTCCACCGACTCGACCTCGCTATCGTCACTAAAGGTGGTATTTAACGCGACTTTAGATTGTTCTAGATGTTTCAACCTAGTTGTACACTCAAACACCTTATGACCTTTATCGCCACACTCAAAGCATCTCTCACCTTCTTTCTTAGGGTGTCCTTTTTATCTTTCTTAAATTTCTTTTCAGATTTATTTTTCTCATAATTCTTTTTGTCTTTAAACTTCCCATTTTTCTTTAATTTGAGAATTTTTTGAAATTTTTAGCAAATAGGACCAAATTATCTAAGTCAAAATCAGAATCAGACATCTCTTCCTCTCTTTTCTTAGATGACTCACCTCTCTTTGACCCCTCACTCTTTCTGGTTCGGGCTTTAAAAGCTACCCCTTTGTCTTTTGATTTTATCGTGTTTAGGAACATGTCGATTTCACAGGTTTGTAGGTCTTCAACTAACTCTTGTAATTTCAGCCTACTCAAATTACCTAATGAATTTAACACAATGACTTTGGGGATAAATATCTTAGGCAGTGATCTCAAAATTTTCTTAACAACCCCAGCATCAGGAATGTGTTCACCTAAGTTGAAACTAGTGTTCACGATATCAGATAAGCGTGCATAAAATTCATCGAAACACTCATTTTCATGCATGGTGATAGTTTCAATTTGTGTAGTTAAGTTTTTCAATTTAGATTCTTTCACTGCATTTGTGCCTTCATGGGTAAGTTGCAGAACATCCCATGCCTCTTTAGACGTGGTACACATCATGATGCATCGGAACTCGTCAGGTGTAATGGCTCCAGAAATGGCACTAAGCCCACGTGAGTTATATGTGCTCCATTTAAATTCATCCTTAGTCCATGTAGTCATAGATTTTAAAGTAGTTACATTATCTACAATAACAGTGGGAGGCGTCCACCCTCTTTGACACATAACCCAAACACGTTCGTCTATGGCCTTTAAGTGAGATTTCATACGGGTTTTCCAATATGTGTAACTTGACCAGTCAAAAGTTGGGACTCTATTATATAAATTTTCCATTGAAATTGCGCTTTTTCAAAGATAAATTTTTAGAACAAAATTGATATCCAGAAAAATTTTACGGAAAAATTACACAATAAAATTGTGTAAATGGCCCTGATATCAATTTGAGAGTGCGCCGACAATCAATGTAAAACTTATTAATTAAATTCTAATTTCAGTCCCAACAAGAATTAACTCGTGCAAACAAATGTGATTGACTAATGAAATAATCTAAGCATGCAAGGCAATCACAAATGAGGAAAAATCTCCCAAATGGGGCAAAACCAACTTATTTCCACTATAATTTATAAATATTGGTTTACTCTGATTACAATGAAAATACAAATGACATACGAAATACCCGCAGGCGTCGGTTCGATGTCGTCAGTAAGAGATCCCGTAAGAAATCTAATTGGTCAGCAATGGAAAAGCTTCTTCTTCTCCACAATTGTACTCTAGATGAGTAAAACAATCTTCTTTGGGGTTTAGAGGATTCACATAAAAGATTGGGAATTGTTTATGAACCAAAAAGGTATGACAAACTTAGAAAATGAAGTCTGAAAACTGCTACTGTTATGCAGAAAACAAAGGTGTGCAGACTTCGAAAAATGTGCAGAATGAACACTGTATAAATACGCAATTTGAGGCGGTGGGTTGTTCGAGCGACATACGATGTCGTTTGAACGAAATGAGCTCTCGTCTGAATGACATACGATGTCGCTTGAACAATATCAGTGACGTGTCTAAAATTGCCTCTTCTTTTTACAAAAAGATATTACGTGATAAACATTTCTTCAGACTTTAAAATTTATTTAAAAATATTCCCAACTATTTATGCAAATAATAAAAACTCTAATTAAAATTATTTTACCATAAATACGTTGAGTAGAGCTAATGGTTGAAGAGCACGATTCTTGAGACATGCACGTACGAAGATGATGGATGCATGGATTCGGATCAAGGCCGTCGAGGATGATCGTGGAGACGTACCAAATGTAGTGGTATCAGACATATTAAATTGTGATCTAGGACACTTAGAAAATTCCTAGATTCTACCCCATACATTTATAAAACATGTCCTTAAATTCTTTAAGTTCTACTGGGGAGGTACTAACAAAGATCATCCTTACCAATGGACAAAGTGGGAAGAAACTTGTTTCCCTTTTTAAGAAGGTGGATTAAATTTTAGAAGTCTTGTAGATATAGTTATTGCATCTAGTCTTAAGTTATGTTGGAAATTCTAGTTTGATAAAGGCCTTTGGGCTTCTTTTATTAAATATAAATACCATAGATATTTAGCCATTAAAAATGGTTCTAGAGTATTGAAAAGGCGGACTAGTGTTTCTGAGATAGCAGGTGAGTTTATAGATGAGGAATCTCAAATATGGAAACTATCAAAAACAGGAGAATTTTCATTCAAGTCAGCTTGTAATGTATGTAGAAAGTCTAGGCCAATATTTTTAAGTTGGAAAATTGATTTTCCAATGAAATTATCCAACTTTATTTGGAAGCTTTGTTAACTTCTCAGTTCCTTTTAAAACAGATATACAAAAACCAGGAATAAGATTGGCTACTATTTGCAGGGTCTGCTAATCCAAACATGTTATCATAGATTGTATATTGGCTAAAGAGGTTTGGATGTATTTCTCTAAGCTCTTTAGTTTGAAATTTAACTTCTCAACTTGTAGGTCTATTCTGTTATCTTGGTGGATGATTAATCCTAAAAGAGATTATAAAAAAATTCTATAATCTATTATGCCTAATATAATCTTCTGGGAAATTTGAAAGGCAAGAAATATAATTTTTTTATAACATTAGCTCCATTTATTCAAACATTATTCAACAAGTTAAAAAGCTTGCCTTAGACATTATAAACAATACTAGTTGTTATGACGAAAGTATTTGAGAAGAAAATCATATAATAGATTGTTTTAACATCAAAATAAAGCCTAAGCAAGTGCAGATTATTAAATGCCCTTGGTCAAAGCCTCTATTGGGTCACTTCAAATTAAATATTAATGGAACTTCCAAAGGTAACCTTGGTGCTAGTGGCATTATGGGTGTTATTAGATACTCTGATGGTTTATTTATCGCAGGATTTGAGAAATCAACAGGCATTCAAAATTCATTTAATGCAGAAGCAATTGCTCTAGCAAAAGGCCTAAATCGGGTTTCTCAACTAAACATTCAAAATGTTACGTTGAATCATATTATAAATCTCTTGTTGATGTTGTTTTGAAGAAAGAAAAACCTCATTGGCAATCAATTGATATTATTAATAACATTCAAGTCACAAGTCATTTCCAATTCACTCACATTTGGAGATAAATGAATTCAGTAGGAGACCTTTTTGCTTCAAGGGAAGCTCTATGTAATATTGATTCAACATATTGGATGTTCAATTATCTTCCTCAATTTGTCAAAGGCCATCTCAATATGGATAGGCAACACCTTCCTCATATTAGAACTAGGATAAAAAATTATAATAGGGTTAGTTTACAAAACTCCAAGTTTGGATTGATTTGAAGTTTGCTATTATTATAATAGGGTTATAATAAAACCCCAGATTTAATTTTGAAATCTAGAGTATTGGGCCCAACCTCTAAATATAGGTAAGTTTGGGTTTGTTAAGCTATGGGGAGGTTTTTCTCTATGTTTAAAAATTAATAAAACTTGTGGGGGTACCGCCCTCTTTGATAAAAAAAATTGAAAGCTATATTGCAATTGTACTTTTATTTACATTTTTTATTTTTTTCCATGCGTGCATGTAATTGGAGAACAATTATTGAATCTTATCTAATTCTAGTTGTTTTCTTTATTCATATAATTTTACTTATATTTTCTTTCATATAAAATAGTCTTATATATATTTATAACTTCTTGGTTGACTCTTGTGGCTCTATTCACCCTTTCCTTAAGTAATTGTTATTTGGGTGAACACAAATCGGTAGAAGGGCTTTGTCGTATGGTGGACACATACCAATTCTAAGGTTAATTGAATTAAAATTAAGGTAAAATTAGACTTGAGTTGTTTAATTGATTAATTGAAAACCATTAATTACTTTATGTTGATATTGCGTGAATGAAGATTATTTTCACATAGAGGATGATCCTTCATTCCATTGAGAGTTTGTGTATTATTTTATTTTTATTAGTGTATATATCTTCTTGGTTGAATATTGTGGCCATGTTCACCCCCTTCCTTAATTGGTTGGTATTTGGGTGAACATAAATTAGTGAAATGACTTTGTTATTGGTGGACACATAGTAATTCTAGGATTAATTGAATTAAAATTGAGGCAGTAGAGAATATGTTTCGGTATCACAATCCCGATAATGCATTATCGTTAGTGACACTATTAGAGAAGGAATTAAAAGACATTCATCCATCATAGATAAAATTCCACAAATTGAGAATGAACCCATATTGGGATGTGTCACGACACATGCACACAACATTGGAGTCTGACAAAAAAAATTAAAGAAGAAAGGACTTCGAGTTCCCATTGTGGACATATATAAGGAAATCATAGATATTCTTTCACGTAGTTGTCCAATTCAGGATTTCCACTGATTTTTAAAAAATAATCCCACGTGGATGGAAATCAAACACATCCAACTTATATTAAAAGCTCATGTATATATATATATATATATAACCCTCTATTGTACGCTCCCTATTTAGTCTCCGTGCTTGTCTTAAATTAGTTAAAACATGTGTTGGGTTTTAATAGTCAGTAAAAAAACTCATAATAATACCTCGTTTCTCTCCCTTACTGCATATACCCCTAACCCCTCACTAGCCCCCTCTCTTCTCAGTCACACCTAAACCCCCCCACCAACCACCACCAGTTACCGATGACCTTCTCACCCCAACTCGTTTCTATCTCTTCTTGGACGAAACCCATTTCTCTTTATCCTTCATACGAAACCATATTGATTATATTTCCGATTTTGACTCCTCTTATTCCGACAATAAAATACTTTTGGCGACTCCTATGATTTTAAAGGTGTGTAAAAAATTTAACAAAACATTTTACTCCTCTGATTCTGATAACTAAATTAGGTGTAGTGTAAATGAATTTGATTGGAAACTTTGTAAAAAGTCTTATGCTTCAAAAGATGTTACTTTACTAAACAAAGTTTGTCATTTTTTTTATTAATGGGGGGGCATAAACCAAATAGTCACTCGAACATTTTTTTAATACACGTTTAATCCAAAACTTTTTATTAATTTTTCTCTAAAACGTTCTTCAACCTGCCACTGGTGCGAACCTTTAAAAACAAGAGAATATTAGTTCAATGGGTGTTTGAGGGACTTTTTGGTACAAAATAATAGCCTTGGACTAAATGTGTATTAAAAAATATTTGAGGGACTTTTGGTATTTGACCCTTTATTAATTAAAAGTTTATACTTTCAATTTTTGGTAATTAAAAGTTGTTACTATATTGAACCATCTTTGTCAAATGTCTTACAGGAGATGGGAGCGTCAAGAAGTTCAATTAATTATCAATTACTATGTTAATGTGAGCTTTAAATATAGCAACCAATCATGAACGATGTTTTGGATCATGTGCCAATTACAAAAAACAATATCTAATTCTGTGTGATGGTATACACATGGTGGTTTCCATCCTCCCTCACAAATTAAATTGTTAGTGTGGTGGTATATTAATCATACTAAGTTGTTGAGTCAAACACTTTTGGGTAATGGAAACATTAAAATATCATAAAAAATGATTTTTTCATGGGGTTGACAACGGTTAGCTATGACCCACAATAAATAAATTAACTATGTATATACCACTCGATGATCTCACAACAAAAAGTTTTGCGTTACAACTCTCCCTAAATGATCCCTGACATCTAAATGTATTAGCATTCCTTAGTAGTGAACCATTTCCTACATCTTCATTTGGATCTCATATGTTACCCCACTCTTCTTTATAGGCTAATTACGAACACTAAACTCGGCTTCTTTAACATATACATTTATAATAAATTTGACATCATCAAGAGTTTGAAGCTCTTACCCTTTTTTGGCATAAGCTCAGTTGCTACTTGAGGAATAAAAACGTTGTTAATTTCAGTTGAATTTGATGTTCGACTTTGTTCCCATCTTCACCCCCAGTCTCCAAGTTCACATTTTGCTCAATATCAAGTTTAATCTCCATATTGCCTTAGTAATCAATTTAGAAATCAGAAACCCAATAATAAAAATAACCCCCTAAAATTTAAGAGGTTGATTTTTCTTTACGAAAATCTTAACAAAAACATTTAAAAGAGAACATGGTGTTATTGTTCAACTAATGTCATCTTAATGGAGGTTTGTATTTTTGAGTTACCCATTAAACCCTAACAAAAAATTAATCCCGAGTAATTAAATAGAAAATATTTGTTCTTGCTGCAAATGACAAGTTGGGGGAGATGAGTAGAGAGTGGGCTAGTAAGGGGGGGGGGGGGGGTGGTTATGTCACACCCTGATTTCTTTGGGGAGAGTTTTATCTTAAAATAAAGGTAAATCATAAATGAGCCATGCATAATGAACTAACTAAGAGATTTATAATTACTAAAATGTCTTACAACTATAATTTAAAATTATTATCCTCCTATAAAACTTTTATGCATATCTCTCTTGTTATTCCAGGATTAATTTCTTTTGATAAGATCTCTCATTGTCTCTATGTATCAGGTGTTTCTTGAAGTGCTCATCATTGCCTATGGGTACCTGTGCAAAATAACTGGAACTAATCAATAGAGTTACTGAGTATATTTTAACCAGTTCTATAACAAATTAAGTATAGATAGGAGTTGGAGTGTATATGGATGTTAATTGTTTGCCAAAGGAAGCGTAAGCAGTGTGTTTTCATAAATATCACGAATTTTATAAAGAAAACCAAGGATCTTTGAACTAATAATCCGATACTTATGAGTTCACTAAGGAGCATTGAAATAAGTAAGCCATATGTATAACTAAATAATACCAACCCAAAACTTTTGAGAAAAAGTAACGGGCTAGGCACACAATTAAAGTGTCACTCATACGTGTGTAGCTAAAATTCACGCTCTCAAACATATGAGACCATAAGCCAAGTAAAAAAATTTCTTGGGATAACACGACAGTGTCCTCCCTAGTTAATACTGATGCTTATAATACAAACATTTGCAGAGAGGTGCAGGGTTTAACTGATTCAATCATTTCAATAATCTCATGAAATCAGTTTTTTGGATGAGAAGGGTTAAATTGATCTATATTCAAATAGCAGTGGTATTTAACAACATATGTAGTATGACAGTAATATAACATGCACATACTAAGAACAAATGGGACAATCATAATGTGATATTAATAGCAGTATATCAAATATGCTGAATTTAATATTGAAAAGGCAAAATCTATTTGAGCATTGAGTAGAGCGGGCTTATCTTGACTGATTCGTTGTTGCTTGTCATATTCGGGCGTGATTTTTAAGACAAGTGTTACTACGAATAATCTAAAATAAATGTGTTACTCTACGTAGATTGGTCCGTAATTAACTATAGTGGGTATTCGGGTAGCAAACTCGTATTTATACATAACTTATATACGATCCGAGTTACGATTTCTGCTAAACTATTATAACTTATTAGATAATTTCTTTAGAAAAACATCATAAAATACTACTTTAACTGGTATTTAGGACCCTTAATTGACACAACGGCCCAAATCGGCGTTGTGAAAAATTGTGTCAAATTAAAAATATTTATATACCAAAATATTCTATTTGACACTACGAGTTCAACAGTACATTCCATGTATTTTTCTGAATAACGGTTTATAAGATATGAATTTGTAAAGATAGAAAAATGGCATTTTTAACGCGTATCTATATTTATTACTGGTTTAAAAAGAACGGTTTCTTTCGTTTTCAAGAAAATATTTGTATAGCCAATATTTTATTCCGAACCATAAGACGTTATTTACTCTCAGTTTTTTTTCATTTATTTCGTCATAACACACGCACACACACACACACACACACACACACACACATATATATATATATATATATATATAGAGAGAGAGAGAGAGAGAGAGAGATAGATAACATACTCTAAAACTCTCTATTTGGGTGTTATATACCACCTGTTTCGTGTTGTTTTCAGAGAGAGAAGAGGTTTTGTTTTCCTTTATTTTTTTTCTATTTTGGGTAGGAGAACGCATATGGGTTGGGTTTATTTTTTTTATTTAAAATTATTTAGTAGAATATGGTTTTATACAAGGTCAGGTTGGTTTCCGTTCTTTTCTTTCTTTTCAATAGTTAAGGGGGTGGTTTAGGACATTTTGTTTTTGTCCTATTTTTTATTTAATCCATAAGGAAGACAAAATACGGGGAGGTTTAACTCTTAGATGTTTTAGTTTTTTTTCTTTTTTTCAACTTTTATCCCCTAAACTTTAAGTTAGGAGTTTATATTTTATACCTTTTAAGTTTTGTTTCTGATTTAACAACCAAATTTTTATTTGGCTTGATACTAAATATTAATCTTAGTTTTTATGTAAATTTTGTATATATAAAAATTAATTTAAGCAGACACGATATTTTATACATGTATTTTTTTTATACCAATGTGTAGTCGATAATTAATTTAGTTAAAATTATTATTTTTTTTGGTCAACTTGGATTTTATAACATAAAAATAGTCATTTCGATAATAGATATTTCAACTTTATATTTTTAATAAAAATAAAAAAGTGGGTTGTAACAGGTTAGGGTCGTATGGGGGAAAAAAGAGAAATATGGTAATTGATGTGAGTTTTTTGTACTGATTTTTAAAAGTTAACAAATGTTTTAACCAATTTAAGAGGAGAAAGGGGTTGTATATATGTTAATATTTATAAAAAATAATTTTCTATTTTTTTTTCAATTTCCATCACATCGTAAGACCATCTCCATGGCAATAACATCATATTTGTAAGGATCAAACTAATAATTTTGGTACGGGAGAACAAAATTAAAAGTGAAATGCAACTGATTTTTCTTCCCTTAGAGGAATAAACCTCGTGCTCACACGACATTTGAATTGTCACGCGAGTTTTTTTTTGTCTTTAGCTCTTTTTTTACATTTTATTTATAAATATTTCACTTTTTCTACGGCACTTGAATTGTCGCATAAGTATTGTGCCCTTTTTTTTGCTTATTGCCTGAGCAAATCATCTTTTTGATAGAGAAAAATTATATTTGAGCTTTTTAGGGGAGCAAAAATGCTTCAATGCAACTCTCTATATATTTTTAAGGAGAAAAATATATATTTTTCAAAAAATACTAATCCATTTAAGTTAATAATATATTACTGTTCAATAAGTGCGATATTATTGTAACTACATCTTTTAAAATTATTTACCTATTATTTAAAATAATATAAAATCGGGCGGATTGTAAACTTGTATGATTAAGCTTTCTGAAAATATAATTTGTATTTGAAACGCACAAAAAATTAAGGATCATTTGACCCCCATTACTAAAATTTAACATAATATCATTTTGGGTACCATTTTGAATGAAAACCATCTAGTCAAAAGTTTGACCGTTAAGTTATAATATTTTCAGCATTTAAACTCCTAAATGCCTTAACATTATTTTAATTCATATGGAGACCCCCGTCTAGCTATCAATAGACATTGAAAATGTAGTCTTAAAAAAATTATATTTTACAAAAATAAAAAATGGTTCCGTTTTAAAATTTCAGTTCTCAATTGTTTATGGATACAAATTACCTTTATATATGTTTTTTATTTATAAAATAATTTTAATGTTAAATCAATAGGCAAAGCCTACAAACATTGTGCATTAACGAATTAAACCACTATTTATTTTTATAATATTTATACATTTTCACCCTTTTATGATTATTATTAAATTAGTTCAAGTCTTTTATTAGTTAAAAAGAACAAAAAACAAAACATGAGTATCAAACCCAAACAAATTTTAAATTAAAAGTTTTCATAAATATAATAAGGAGACAACTATCTCGTTAATAGAGTTCCTAATGTCAACATTCTCAAGGCAACTCTCACTAATAAAATTTATAAAAATAATATTTATTTCACTAATTTAAAGTCTACATAAAATAAGAGTCAATCGAATCGTTTTAAAAAATAAAGTTACTCATTAACAAAAAAATATATATTATAGAGCAATTTGAAAGTGTAATAAAATATTTAAAATTTGAATGCTACATAAATTATTGTTAATAACTTTTAAAAAATTGTGTTAATAACTTTCAAGGTAATGCTTTCAATTTTTTTTTAAAATTTGCAATTTTGAATTAACACAAAATTATTGGAAGAATAAGATTTTTATGAAAAGGTCATTTTTACTCCAAATGTTTAATTGAGTAATAACATTGAAGTTAAAATAAACTGAGAAAAGGTAAATTAAATAACCCGAAAAGTTACATAATATTCCATCCGTCCCAAATTAATACTTATGAAATCCTTTTTTGTTCATCATAAATTGAGTGACTAAGATTAAAGTGTATGTCTTAAATTCAATGCGTGCATCATTTTTAGAAGGACAAATTTAAAAGTATTTTTCCTTTAAAATGTTTGACTTCTAAATGGTGACTATTATGTTGGTATAGACGGAGTATTAATAAATAAAATCATATTTAAAATAAATAATAATATCGCAACAATTTAATCCTCTCACCCCATTATTTCCCTTCAATGTAATATCCCCAATTAAATGCCCAATACTCTTTTCTATTAAAAAGTAAAAGAAAATTTCAACACAATTTTTTTTAGAAAGTTATGTTTTTATGTAAATAACAAAAATAAACTTTGGGGGATTATCCGACCTCATAAGAGAAGCCAACACATGTCCGAAAATCTCGATAAGCGATCATAACTTGGAGATAAAAACTAAGGAAGGTCGATCAACGAAAATTTTGGAATTGGTCACGGAGTCCCACATGACCTAATCTCCTTTTATTCTCTATAAATGTAACTTGCACCCCTGAGAAAAGGGGCATGTAATATTTTATATCAAGAATCGACTATTAAATAGAGAAAGCAACCCCCTGTGGATGTAGGCACATTGATGAACCACGTATATATTTTGTCAATGATTTTATTTTTTTCTCGGCTTAATTTTGCTTAGATTTACAATGGTAGGATTTTACCACCTATAATTGGCGTCGTCAGTGGGAATCAATTTCCTTTTTCAGTCAATAGGAGCCAGCGAGCAATTATGTCTCACTCATGCAACCCCCTTTTGTCATCTAACGGTGATCATTAGAACGATCAAAATGGATCGCCAACCCCTAGGGTCAGGTATAAGGTCTACCCAACAAGAGTCGTAACATTCCCATCTCGGGTTATCATTCCCACGAGGAACAAAATGTGGATAACAACGAATTTCGGAGATCTATCCAGATCTCACGGCTTGTAGACACCTATGAACGACGACTTCATTAAGAGGAGGATGCACACCCCTCAAATAGGAGGATAATGCCCATTTGCAACCTCTCCTGAAAAGAATAGAATAAGATCTCCATGAATATAAGCTCAAACGCCATACTCGATCACCCAACCCTCAAGTGAGAAAAACTCGCAGTCGAAAAAGGAGTTTGCAATGCGATCAGAAGCGCCCCAGGCACATGAGCTCACTAGAATGTAGAGACCAGGAAGGGGGTCATCGTAAGAAGGATCTCTGAGATCTCATACAACGAGATATGGACGAGCATCCTACCTATCGGGGAGCCAGATCCACTAAGGAATTGACTAGGAGAGCCCTCATTAGTTAGAAAAAGTCTCCCTTTTCAAGATCAAATAAAGAACTAGATCCTCCCAAGAAGTTTGCCACACCAAGATTCAAAATTTACGATGAGAAGACCGATGCCATCGATCATATTCGCTAATATCGGTAAGATATGAATCTATAGAGCAACAACCAAGCCCTCATATGCATCATATTCCCTTTAGTATAGGGGATATCACACAAAATTGATTTGAGAACATACCACACAAATCGATCACCAACTTTAAGAAGCTCGCGGAGGCTTGCTAGGAGATTTATAACCAATACAACGAGGATGGACTCACTCCTCGCCATGAAAGAAAAAACACCAGGAGACTTTGTTAGAGTATGCTGGGTGGTACTAGAAAAATTATAATGAAGTATAAGATTGCCCTGACTAGGAAATTGTGGCTTTATTCAAGATCATCTCGACGAGTAAGTCAATATTACACTAGTTTCTTACAAAGAAAGAGGCCAAATACTGAAGACAATTGATATGGGATAATGCCTAAGTCCTCATTTATTTGCAACAGTGCTACGGTCACTACCATGGATATGTGGCATCAATGTCTAGGTCATGTGATTTTTTGAGATTTAGATAAATTAGTTAAAAAGGACCTAACACGTGGCTTTCCATCACTTGGAAAGCCAACTTCCGGAGTTTGTGGACCCTCCCAGTTGGGAAAGCTAATTCGTAGCCCCTATCGAAAGTTGAATTCCATTACCACCTCACGAATTCTTGAGTTGATACATATGGATCTTATGGGTCATACTCGTACTGAGAGTTTAGGTGGTAAGAGGTATATTCTCGTGATGGTAGATGATTTCTCACGCTACTCGATTGTAGGTTTTCTACAAGAGAAATTCGATACTGTGGATTTTCTTATGACCAACTTCGTATGCTGCAAAATCAACACGATGTCACTATCAATAGAATACGTGGTGACAACGACATTGAGTTTAAAAAAGAAAAAGTAAATACTTTTTATGATAGCATCGGAATCAAACATGAATTCTCGATCGTTAGGACTCCTCAGTAAAATAGGATTATTAAGAGGAAGAATCGGACAAATCAGAAGATGACTAGATCTATGCTTTGGGGTCATAAAGTTACAAGAAGATTTTGGGCAGAGGCGGTGTTTATCGCATGCCATACGGTGAATAGAGTATATCTTCATCCACACACACTTATGGCACCCTACAAATTGTGGACTCGAAAGAAGACCAACCTTTCATATTTTCATGTCTTTGGGAGCAAATGTTACATCCTACGGGATAGAGAGCAATTAGGAAAGTTAGACTCTCAGAGCGACGAGGGGATATTTTTAGGTTATTCATCGTCCAATAGAGATTATTGGGTGTATAAACTGAGTAACTCTAAGGTTATGGAGTCAATAGACGTCACCGTGCAAGATGACGAACTGCCGACGTTTGTTGATTCTAACCTTTTAGGCGAGGTTGACGCACTTTCTACTGATGATCCCATTATGCCTCCCATACCCAGAGTGGAACCCATTCCTGACTTAGGGGACACTCCTACTTGGATTCGCAAGAGTCATGATCCTTCTACCATTCAAAGAGATCAAGAATCGTACTCAAATAGAGAACATTATTCACTATGTTTACTTCAAGTCCAAAGTCGAGCCTAAGAACTATAAGGAAGCACTCAAAGATGAACACTGGATATGTGCTCTGCAGGATGAGTTGCTTCAGTTTAGAAAGAATGATGTATGGGAACTGGTCCCCCGACCTAGTGAGATAATTGTGATAGGTACCAAGTGGATCTTCAAGAATAAAGTGGATGAGACTGGTACTATTATCCGAAATAAGGCTAGGTTGGTAACTTAAGGATACACACAGATAGAGGGTGTATAATTTGACGAGACATTTGCTCCTGTTGCGAGGCTTGAGTCCGTTCGCTTGCTACTCGCCATCGCATGTTATCTGCGCTTCAAGTTATATTATATGGAAGTCAAGAGTTCCTTTCTAAATGGCATTCTATAGGAGGAGGTTTACGTGGAACAACCAAAAGGGTTTGAATACCCTAAGCACCCTGATCGCATCTACTATCTTAAGAAAGCCTTACATTATTTGAAGTAAGCACCACGTGCTTGGTACGAGAGGCTTACTTCCTATCTCTTAGCCCGTGGCCTCAAAATAGGGGGAATTGATGTGACCTTTTCACCAGGAGAGATGACGGTGCTATTTTGGTTGCCCAAGTCTATGTGGATGACATAGTCTTTGGCTCTACGTACTCCCATCATGCTCAACACATTGAGGAGGAGATGAAGAGTGAGTTTGAGATGAGCATGGTTGGTGAGCTTACTTTTTTCCTTGGTCTCTAGGTTCATCAGCTATAGGATGGTATGTTCATCTCCCAATCCAAGTATGATAGAGACCTTGTGAAAAAATTTGGTCTAGACTCCGCTAAGCATGCACGTACACTGATGGGTACCTCAACTAAGCTTAGCAAGGACACTTCAGATAAGGATGTAGATCAAACCTTATATCGGAGTATGATAGGGAGTCTTCTCTATTTGACTTCCAGTCATCCCAACATAGCCTTTAGTGTTGGAGTCTGTGCACGATATCAGGCATCCCTGAAAGAGTCACACTAACTCTCTCTTAAACTTATTATCAAATAAGTGAGTGGGACTCCCTCACTTGGCATTTGGTATTCCTTTGATACCAGTGACCGTTTATCAGCCTATTCGGATATCGATTGGGCCGGGGATTCATATTGATGTAGGAGCACTTCTGGTGGGTGTTTCTTCTTTGGTTCTACTCTTATCTCTTGGTTGAGAAAGAAGCAAAACTCCATCTCTTTGTCCACTACGGAGGCTGAGTACATAGCCGTAGGGAGTCATTGCACGTAACTTTTGAGGATGAAGCAGATGTTGGAGGATTATGAGATATCACAGGACACCATGACTATTTCTTGTGATAACACGAGCGCGATACACATATCCCGTAATCCAATCCATCATTTGCACACAAAACACATTAGGATACGCAAGCACGTTATCCGTGAGCTTGTAAACGAAAAGGTCATATCCTTGAGTTTTATATCTACCGACCTCCAGTTAGCCGATATATTCACGAAGCCTTTAGATTCCCTTAGATTCGAGAGTCTTAGGAAGTCTTTAGGAATTTTCACAGTTGATTAAGGGGTGGTCACCATGTTTAGAGTAGGATGCATTTTCCTGTTCATATCATTTGATTTCTATCTCTAGATTGTATCATTATTTGTTTATTTTTTTAAAAAAATTAAAAAATCCAAAAAGATTTATTTTTTGAAAATATTTAGAAAAATCCAAAAAAGTTTTCTTTTTTATATTTTTTGAAAAACACAAAAAGAGTTTTGTATTTTGTTTACACCCTTTATGGATGAACATTTAAGATAACCATAGTTACTACTTCATTCCATATTCCACGCGACTGTTTGATAGTGATTTGAGATGCTACATCATTTCATCCACGCGCTTTACATTGTTTGGAGTCTTTGAGATATGGTTAGTGATATATTCTACTTGTTTGGATCCTTATCTCTTTTATTGCACACATGCACGGTATTATTTGAGTATTGTAATTTAAGAATTGAACATGAGTAGTTTTTTTACTAAATAAAATGCGTTTTTTTCTCCTTTATTTTGGTCATTTTGCCTCCATTTTTTAGAAAGAACAAGCTGAATCTCTATATACAACATGACATTTGTTCATTGGCAGATATATTGGGTGATAGATGGTCCCGACCTTGATTCTGTATTGCGTCTAACTACTTAAAATGGATAAGTTTTGGTCATTTGAGTTTCTTTTATACCATTTATCATCTCCTGAGATAGGGATGACAACAAATTGGGTTCCGGGCGGGTTTGTCAAAACCCGAACTCGCTCCGTAATTTTTTTAAACTGGCCTTGCCCCCAACCAATGATGAATTTTTTAACCAACTTCAAACCCGATTAAGTGTAAAGCCCTTAAACTCGCCCTGCCCTGCCCCGTTTAAATTAAGCGGGTCAAAACCCCCCTCGGGGCAGGTTAAAACCCGCATACCGCACAAATATATCATATATATGGTTTTAGTGTAAATAATATATAAAAACAAGGGTATTTAAGTAAGTATAAGAAATAAACGGGACAGGGAGAGTTATTTGATTTGGCTCGATTATTGCATTTATTTACCCTGTATACTTATGCATTTTAGCCTCCTCGGGTACCTTAATTCCTATATTTATACTCGTTAACTAGGCAACCTTTGTTTTATATGTTTACACGATTTGCGAAGTATAATTGAGATTTTATAAGTACAATGGTGCTTAGTGGGAAGTTTAGTCGCATTCTTAGGAAGTTTCGTCATTAACCACACATGCAGGGGCATATTAATAATTAAAAAATTGGGTTTCTAGACCAATGTATTCACGAACGTTGAAGTCCTCTAAGTCATCCTCGTGTACTCGCTGACGGTGCACGATTCTGACCAATAACGAAGAAGTTATGGGATTTCTCGCGGAGGATGAACCACACATAAACAACTCAGCCCAAGATTTGAAACCAAGCAGGTGAAAATCGATTTGGAGGCCCAATTGAATCGATTCAAAATGAACTAATGCGAATAATTTCTTTATCGAATCTCATATGTCGAATCGATTCGCCCTTGTTTTCTTTATTTACTAGATTGCCACTAAGGTTTTTGTATATATAGTTTTTCTTCTCATTTTAGGAGATATAATTTATATAATTCATTTTAGGTTATATTTTAAGGGTTTATCTTTAAGAACTTCTCTCTCTAGGGTTTCAACCTATTTTGGGCATTTAGGTGCTTTTTATTTTCCCCCACCTTTAATTTAAGTTGTATTTATTTGTTTAGTGCCTTGTTCTACTTATCTACTTGCTTTGTATTTAGTTTTTGTTGGTTAATTAGTTATTTGCTCTGGTTAATTAGTTTTATTTCTTTCTTTAATGATGTCTAATAACTAGTTTGAGGGTTAGGGTCATATTTTCACCATTAATGGGTGTCAAGCTTTGAAAGTTAGATTTTGGTTAAAATTGCTTTTGATTGAAACCTCGTGTATTAAAATTGGAATAATATGCATTTAACTTTTTTGTCACACAACGATAGTGTTTAAAGCGATAATCCAATTTTAATCCATTTGTGACCATTTTCGATTGACAGTTCAATCTCCCATTTTTGGATTAGTTCTCTTCAAGTGTGATGTTTATAATTAATTGATTATGATCGGTTAAATGTTTTCGAACCTAAATCCTTAATCCACATTGTTTAGCCTATGGCGGGGATGTGATTCTAATCTCATTTTATTAATCTTATTTAGTTTTATTATTTTTTCCTTTTTCCCCCTTTACACAATAATGACCTTTTACATTTTTATTTTGAAGTACTAAATGAATTAAAGTATATCAAACCCAGATAGTTAAAGTTTAGGTTTTTTGTATTGCGGTCAAAAGCCGATAATAACGATTGTCCTATCTACACAGATGTTCGATTTTCTGCCACATCAACATGGCGCTTGTGACACCCCGACTAATTTAAACATCGGGTGATCAGGCCTTTATTAAATTAAAACAAGTTTCTCAAATGGTTCATTCTTAGCATCACCGTCGAAAACTTTTTAATTACTAATACCCTAAGTAAAATTAGACCGGTGCCAAATTTTATCTTTCTTAAAACAGATAAATCAACCATGCGGAACAAAGTACAAATAATCATGTACTATAATTCAAACAACAAGTAAAAGTACAACAGAACAAAAGTATTACCGAATAAACCATCGGCTAAAGAAAAATCCAAACAACAATAGAGTAACCACCAGTCTGAAATCAATAACTGAGACTAAAACCGGAAAACAAGTCCATACATAGAATAGTGTGAGATCCTGTACTAGATCTGAATGAGAGATATCGCCTAGTCAAAATCCTGTAAGCATCCACTGTGCTACAGCTCCGAGTCTCTGGAATGGAATCATCATACATGGCATCCCTGTGGCCGGACACCTAAAAGGTTTTGAGAATATTTTATAGCAAGAGTTAGTACTCAAAACATTTTGAAAATATTTTGCAAGCGTTTATCACAATATAAAATGCGGTTATTGATTACACATGTTAGGTTCTCGTACACTCTCTTGAGTTAACTCACCTCTCATCTTTTGTGCACACCTAACGTTCTACACTTAGTTTACCTAGCCGTACTTCTCAAGCTAACTAAACCAAAGTAGTAAACTGAACTTATCTGTACCCAAGTTCCAGTACCGCCCATACAGTACAACCGTTTTACTAACATCACGCGTATGTTAAATAATTCCCAAGTAACATTTAATCTATGTTATTTTTCAATACATCTCATTTAGTTTCACTACTAAAATTACTAACATTTTCACAATTGTTAACTTTTCCACTTAAGTAATTAAGTTTCGCTACTTGAATTACTAAATAGATTATCTCTATCTAAAGGTTCATTTCGTAATTAAGTTTCACTACTTAACTTACCAATTCAGTATGTATCTTCAAATACATAAAATATATCAATCTACTAACACACGGAAGTAGAATATCATCAAGTATATATATTTTACACACAATATATACTAAATATCAGTCATTGCTATTTTGCCCTTTTTATACACGTAAAGGACTCTTGGTTCAGAAAGATTCATCGACCCCAAGTAAGAATTGGTTCGGAATAATACATCGACCCCAATTATTTTTAAAATATATATATACACATATTCTGGTTCGGGACTCTCTCATCGCGACACCAGTTCAAAGTTTGGTTCGGCATTTCTCATCGACCCCAAACATATAATAACATTATGTTAGTTCGGAATGTCTCATCGACCCTAACATAATTAATTTAGGCATAATCTCTCTACCTAAAAGATCACATAATTCAGTAGGTACACGCCCGACCTATTAATCATATACGTACGTAATATTTTTAATCTCATATATTTACCGTACAATATTCGCCTCACGCTTTATCTCATTAATCGTACTTATTTGAGTATTCACACAACTCTAAGGGTCCTAGTTACCCCTTACATATATTAATTCAGTAGCTACCCTTGTTAACATACTGACCCAATAAATTTAAGCTCGCTCATGCTTTTCCGTAATTATATTCTTATCATCTCGAATTAGAATACGTCCCAATCAAGCCTATGAATCTCCACTTTAATTCTCTCACAAAATTAAAGTCCAATGCTCAATCATAGACCTACTTCCATAACATTGTTCCAAAAATATATTTTATCAAGGTCCCAAACACTTCCCCGATAAAATTTTAGGCATTTGAGGCTTAAAATTAAATATCTTACATTTTCTCGCAGCCTAACGAATCATAAAATTTTCTGGCAGATTAAACACCTTCTAGTAAAACTTCGATTTCTCCCTCTACAGAACTCCGATTGACCTGATTCCAAGTTCATTGGAAAGCTAAGAGATATAACTTTCCATAAATCTATGATTCACACTCTAATTATAAGTACAACTAAAATCGTACATGTTTAAATTCACATCAAACTTCTGGCAGATTACTATGCTGGCAGATTAAACACCCTGTAGTAATATGTCTATTACTCCCTCTACAAAACTCCGATTGACCTGATTCCAAGTTTATTAGATATCTAAGAGAAATAACTTTCCAGTAATGTATGGTTCACACTCTAATTCGAAGTACAACTCAAATGGGATACGTTTAAAGTTGTGTCAAAAATTCTGGCAGATTGACATCTTGTGTTCCTCAATTAAACCCTAAGTCATTCAAGATTCATGTTCTTTAACCAAGAACTCATAAAGATTATATGTAAATCATCAAACATATTCAAATTTTGTTTCATCTTTACTTAGGGATTCATTCTACATGCAATCCTACTCAAATATATGATCAATTCATACATTTAGTTCAAAGTTTTTCAATAGAATCAACAAATTCTTAAAATTTCCTACACATGGGTATTATAACTTGAATTTGATTTGTAATAAACACTTGCCTTGATAGAGGGAAATATGATTTCGTGGAGTTGATGATGGTTTGATGTTCTTCTCCCTCCATCCTTCTTCCATGGATGATTTGGGTGCAAGATTAAAGTCCAATTCTTCAAGAATCCCTTCTTAAGCTTTGGAATTGGTTTTCTCCTTCTCTCTAATGGTATTGGTGTTTACATGGGTTTTCTAACCCTAACCCCTCTTTCACACGGCTGATAAAAAGCCTCTCAAATTCGTAGGTCTTCATACCCTCTTATTTTAAAAGACCAAAATGCCCCCGAATGGTCTCGATTTAGCCCAAAATTACCCCGGGACTCAACGAGTACCCCCGGGTATACTATTTTGACTAATTTGACCCTTCCGGACTCATTAGTGACCTCTTAATTATCATTTGAGTCACTTAACAAGTATTACTCGTTCTCACCCCAACACGGTCTACACGCGTTAAGTAACTATTTACCACTCGCACTAAGTAAATAAAATGAGGCAATATTTATCGGTATCTATCTCTTGATTAAATTACTACTCTTACGTAATTTAAATTACGCCAACATTTTCTCATTTAATTCTATAATCTAATTAAATGGAATATTCAGAAATACAGGGTGTTACATACTTCCCCCCTTGCAAAGGAATTTCGTCCTCGAAATTAGGATAAGGCTGGTATTAAGGCTAAGGACCCTAGACATAATTGCATCCTCTAATACCCAATGTCAAATCATCACATCCTAACGGTCGCCCCAAGTACATACCTTGCTTCATAATAAATTCTTATCGCACGTTACCCATGCTGCATATATCATAATTAAGTCTCACTACTTAATTTCTCATAGATTTCCCAATCCAACGTTAATTCTTGAAATTAAGTTTCTCCCTACTTAATTTACCCATTCGATGTATATCTCTATATAACATCTAAGCGCCTACTATCACTCATAAGTAGAATATTATAGGGTATATATGTCACACACAATATATACTTTAAGGAAAATTGGTCCGGCAAAATCATCGGCCCCAATAATCCTATCATTTACATTGGTCCGGGAATCCATCGACCCCAAGGTAAATGTAATGAACCTGTTGGTTCAGACCTTTCGTCGATACCAATTTTCTTTATAATCGATTTGGTTCGAAAAATCATCGACCCCAAATCGATTCCTCAGGTATTGGTCCGAAACATCATCGACCCCAATACAGAGATTAAACACACTTACTATCACACATAAGTAGGAAAAATCAATAGGTATATATATCGTACACATAACATATGCTATCAACACTTATTTTATAATCACCCCCCTTCTATAACACTTTTGGGGTTATTGGCTCGGAATTCCACCTCGATCACCAATATTTATTAATCACTTGTCTCGGAATCACATTTCGAGCACCAATATGTACATATATCTCATCGCACATGAGTAGACAATTTGTGAGCTATATTTTTCACAATTCATATACCCTAAATGTCATACTCCAATAGAATGTCCTCATATCACGCGTTAAGGACTTAAAAGTTCAAAATGTCTACTCGAACCACAATCAAAGTACATGTATTGTTCGTAATCGGTACCCACGAACCTAATTCTCATGTACAGTCCATATAGGCACTCACTCTACTAATAAATATGCTCATATAGGCATACATTCAACTCATGGATTTATCAGTGGGGTTCTCCAAAATTCCACTTATCGTAAGGGCGTATCATCATTCTTTCTCACTAATTTTGAGTCGTAGGTAACACAACATACTCAAAATAAAACTTTAACGCTATTCCTTCCTGACCATCTCTCACAGGGTGGAATTTTAGGATTTTACCCTGATTCACAATCATGTAGAGCGGCATCGTGCACTTGTGCACTCTCCCTTTTCAACTACACACTAATCCATCCCGGTCACCCCATTTCGCTACCCCCAACGAAATGTTGGCTAAATTACGATGTTCACAACCCATCAATAATTTATAAGTCTGTCTCCTCATTCCATCATTGAAAATGTAGGTTCACTACTACATTCCGGTTGCTCATTTTGAGTCTAACTCGCTCTATAACTAGAGGTGTACCTAAAGGCAATCTCACTATGTCTCCTCTCAACATCGCTTCCCACTTACGTCATCTTTCCTCAAGTGGTACTCTATTCCCCTTTCTCTCCGGGTTTATTATACTTTACAATCCGTGCACTCTTCGCAATTGGCGCACTTTTTGAGGTTGGTTACTTTATAAGAATCAACATTTTAGTAACACGTAAGTCACCCTCAACACTCAGTCAAATAGCACCTTGCGCTAATTCTTCACCACAGTTAGGTCTCCCATATCAAGAGATAACCTTTGAACGATTTCCCACCAATTTTCATCCCATAGGGTGTGCTGGATCTCTCAGCACATAAAATCTTGGATCATCGTCTATCTCCCATGACGTTCAACCCATTTCATCGATACGACTTGTTTCCTAATTTCCCCACCGTCGTACCAAAAATATTCTGCATCCCTCTATTTCGGATGTCTAAGGAATTCAATTGACTAGGGCGCCCATACACCCTTTTCTCCGGGTACATTTGCAAAAACATTGCAAATGTCGCACCCGTAACATGCTTTTCTTCAACTCTAGCCTAGTCTACACGACGTGACTATAATCTGGTGGGTAATCTCAATACCGTAGAGATAAAAATCAAATCTTTGCCCACAAAGTCCCACTTATCCCTTCGTGGTGAGCTAAGCCTTTCAGTGTTTCTCCACAACACTACCGGCTCCACTGATGTCCTAGCATCTAACAATGTCTCTTCTCCTGACGTGCATAAAAATTCAGTCGTATTCCCTTTCGCAACCAAACTTAAACAAGGGGCTTCTCCCCATGTATTCTTACTGAGCATTATCGGAACAACACATAGTCGATATGCTCAAATTCGATTCCTCGACAACATGTGCAACCACACTCCAATATTTCTAAGGAGTCAAGTGGCACCGCGCTTATACTATCACTAAGTCTTTAGCACTAATTACAACGGCGAGCTCGATCTCTCCGCTCAGCGGTCATACTACATACCTTGACTCACATCATTTAGGTTCCCACACACCGAAATCAATTACTATGAGATGTTCATAATCTCCGAAGTCTCTCACATATTAAAGAATAATGACAACTCGACCCTTTTCAGGTGAGGATTCGTCCTATACCCCATTCACTCCAGGCTAAAACCCATATACTTCCTTAACCATCGCTCTGGTGGTTTAGATGGTTTTCCGGACTTAACACGCTTGTCCTTTCTGGAATGCAAAACTTATTGGAGTTATTATTTCTTCAAATAACTTCAAGCTAAATTAGAATGCGTGGCTCTACCAACCACACTAGACATCATTACAAAAATCCCCTTACTCCTATCATCCTGGTTCCCTTAGTTTTGCGACTAAGAGGAACGCACTATGGGGCTTAACAGTCTCGACTTAGGATCTAGTCATTAAATCCTCTAGTGGGTTTCCACTTATGGCTTGCACCAGCCCATTACATTCAGTCTTACTCTTTGACTAAATCTTTAAACTCTCTTGACTTCGCCCCCTAGGAGCATTTACCCCAACCTTGTAAGAAGTACCATACTGCCTTCATATACATAAGTCGTCCAAGAAGAGTTTTACCAAGATTGTGAATCATAACTCGAGAGTTCATTCTCTCAAGGGCTCTTTTCCCTCGTACCCATCTCATCGATACAAGTTCACTTCAACGGATAATCTCTTTCTCACGGTATGCCTCTACTAGGCTTTCACGTGGTGGGTTCCGGTATTTCCATTCTCTCTGCTTCTAAATCAACAATAGAGAACTTTGTGGTTATACTATACGTAAGGTCTCTCTATTTGTATACGGACCCTCGGTCCGGATGCGGTGATTTGCATCTCCGCCACGTTGTCTCTAAAAATTTACTCAAATTTTCATTTCTGAGTATTTCTACTCTATCCTAAATGCCAAAACCACTGGACATACTACTTCCCTTGGTTACCAAGTACAGTTGCCGTTTTATCACATTTTACGGCTCGTCCTCATCAAAAATTTTTGCAGACTCTCTCCCACTATCACTACGTTGGGTGGGTCTAAATTAGTATTCCACTTGGCTGTCGCGATACTTGAAAAAATGTCTTCTATGCCTCAACAACCCTTGCAGCATTTTACTTCCATTACACGCTAGGAGTGACCTCGACAACGGTCATCTCTCCTATGATTGCCATCTTCGAACACCCTATGCTTTGCCGAGCTCCTCCCTCCTGTCGTCCTTCCAACGCTAATGCTGGTCCTACCACCATATTCGACGTACCGTGCACAATCGAACTCGTATATATAACACTACGTCTACTAAACAGCAGGAGAACGTGAACGACGTACGTAGAGGAGTACAATCATCCTAAGATAGGGCTCTATATCAATCAAACGATACGCTGAAAACGTAGTAAGCCGTACAGATCCTATGGACACTAGAACCTGATGCTCTGATACCATCTGTGACACCCCGCCTAATTTAAACATCGAGTGATCAGGCCTTTATTAAATTAAAACAAGTTTCTCAAATGGTTCATTCTTAGCATCACTGTCGAATACTTTTTAATTACTAATACCTTAAGTAAAATTAGACCGGTGCCAAATTTTATCTTTCTTAAAACAGATAAATCAACCATGCGGAACAAAGTACAAATAATCATGTACTATAATTCAAACAACAAGTAAAAGTACAACAGAACAAAAGTATTACCGAATAAACCATCGGCTAAAGAAAAACCCAAACAACAATAGAGTAACCACCAGTCTGAAATCAATAACTGAGACTAAAACCGGACAACAAGTCCATACATAGAATAGTGTGAGATCCTATACTAGATCTGAATGAGAGATATCGCCTAGTCAAAATCCTGTAAGCATCCACTGTGCTACAGCTCCGAGTCTCTGGAATGGAATCATCATACATGGCATCCCTGTGGCTGGACACCTAAAAGATTTTGAGAATATTTTATAGCAAGAGTTAGTACTCAAAACATTTTGAAAATATTTTGCAAGCGTTTATCACAATATAAAATGCGGTTATTGATTACACATGTTAGGTTCTCGTACACTCTCTTGAGTTAACTCACCTCTCATCTTTTGTGCACACCTAACGTTCTACACTTAGTTTACCTAGCCGTACTTCTCAAGCTAACTAAACCAAAGTAGTAAACTGAACTTATCTGTACCCAAGTTCCAGTACCGCCCATACAGTACAACCGTTTTACTAACATCACGCGTATGTTAAATAATTCCCAAGTAAACATTTAATCTATGTTATTTTTCAAGACATCTCATTTAGTTTCACTACTAAAATTACTACAATTTTCACAATTGTTAATTTTTCCACTTAAGTAATTAAGTTTCGCTACTTGAATTACTAAATAGATTTTCTCTATCTAAAGGTTCATTTCGTAATTAAGTTTCACTACTTAACTTACCAATTCAGTATGTATCTTCAAATACATAAAATATATCAATCTACTAACACACGGAAGTAGAATATCATCAAGTATATATATTTTACACACAATATATACTAAATATCAGTCATTGCTATTTTGCCCTTTTTATACACGTAAAGAACTCTTGGTTCGGAATGATTCATCGACCCCAAGTAAGAATTGGTTCGGAATAATACATCGACCCCAATTATTTTTAAAATATATATATACACATATTCTGGTTCGGAACTCTCTCATCGCGACACCAGTTCAAAGTTTGGTTCGGCATTTCTCATCGACCCCAAACATATAATAGCATTATGTTAGTTCGGAATGTCTCATCGACCCTAACATAATTAATTTAGGCATATTCTCTCTACCTAAAAGATCACATAATTCAGTAGGTACACGCCCGACCTATTAATCATATACGTACGTAATATTTTTAATCTCATATATTTACCGTACAATATTCGCCTCACGCTTTATCTCATTAATCGTACTTATTTGAGTATTCACACAACTCTAAGGGTCCTAGTTACCCCTTACATATATTAATTCAGTAGCTACCCTTGTTAACATACTGACCCAATAAATTTAAGCTCGCTCATGCTTTTCCGTAATTATATTCTTATCATCTCGAATTAGAATACGTCCCAATCAAGCCTATGAATCTCCACTTTAATTCTCTCACAAAATTAAAGTCCAATGCTCAATCATAGACCTACTTCCATAACATTGTTCCAAAAATATATTTTATCAAGGTCCCAAACACTTCCCCGATAAAATTTTAGGCATTTGAGGCTTAAAATTAAATATCTTACATTTTCTCGCAGCTTAACGAATCATAAAATTTTCTGGCAGATTAAACACCTTCTAGTAAAACTTCGATTTCTCCCTCTACAGAACTCCGATGGACCTGATTCAAAGTTCATTGGAAAGCTAAGAGATATACCTTTCCATACATCTATTCTTAACACTCTAATTCTAAGTACAACTCAAATCGTACATGTTTAAATTCACGTCAAACTTCTGGCAGATTACTATGCTGGCAGATTAAACACCCTGTAGTAATATGTCTATTACTCCCTCTACAAAACCCAGATTGACCTGATTCCAAGTTTATTGTGTAGCTAAGAGAAATACCTTTCCAGGAATGTATGGTTAACACTCTAATTCGAAGTACAACTCAAATGGGATACGTTTAAAGTTGTGTCAAAAATTCTGGCAGATTGACATCTTGTGTTCCTCAATTAAACCCTAAGTCATTTAAGATTCATGTTCTTTAACCAAGAACTCATAAAGATTATATGTAAATCATCAAACATATTAAAAATTTGTTTCATCTTTTCTTAGGGATTCATTCTACATGCAATCCTACTCAAATATATGATCAATTCATACATTTAGTTCAAAGTTTTTCAATAGAATCAACAAATTTTTAAAATTTCCTACACATGGGTATTATAACTTGAATTTGATTTGTAATAAACACTTGCCTTGATAGAGGGAAATCTGATTTCATGGAGTTGATGATGGGTTGATGTTCTTCTCCCTCCATCCTTCTTCCATGGATGATTTGGGTGCAAGATTCAAGTCCAATTCTTCAAGAATCCCTTCTTAAGCTTTGGAATTGGTTTTCTCCTTCTCTCTAATGGTATTGGCATTTACATGGGTTGTCTAACCCTAACCCCTCTTTCATACGGCTGATAAAAAGTCTCTCAAATTCGTAGGTCTTCATACCCTCTTATTTTAAAAGACCAAAATGCCCCCGAATGGTCTCGATTTAGCCCAAAATTACCCCGGGACTCAACGAGTACCCCCGGGTATACTATTTTGACTAATTTGACCCTTCCGGACTCATTGGTGACCTCTAAATTATCATTTGAGTCACTTAACAAGTATTACTCGTTCTCACCCCAACACGGTCTACACGCGTTAAGTAACTATTTACCACTCGCACTAAGTAAATAAAATGAGGCAATATTTATCGGTATCTATCTCTCGATTAAATTACTACTCTTACGTAATTTAAATTACGCCGACATTTTATCATTTAATTCTCCAATCCAATTAAATGGAATATTCAGAAATACGGGGTGTTACAGCGCTGTTGTCGGGGAATGTTTTTTTATAGATTATAATTGTTTTATTATTTGATAGTGTTCTTTTCTTTTTATTTGTATTCTTTGTTTTTTCTTTCTTTTTGACTTGTGGTAAATTGTTTCGAGAACCTTGAAATTTTGGTGCTCGTCGCGTTTTTGAATTGCCTACTTTGAAATTTCTCGCTATTACTCTTTAGATAACTTTAATTGTTATGATAACGGTTCTCAAAGTTACACTCCTAATAGTATGCGTGAATGCCTACAAATTCTTGAATATGAGCATATTGAGCATGAAATTCAAGAATTTATAAGTAATCAATCATCACATTGGGACGAAACTTTGGGAAACAGGGAATCCTCTAACTATGAGAAAACCTCCCAAGAAGATGTTATGTCTTCCTATTGGTTTGATCATGAGTTAGCTTTCATGGAATTGAATGGCTAATTTGAGAGTCCTAAAGATTAGTCTTTAGCAATAAACGACCAACTCGATGAGATCATTTCTTTTTCACAAAGCCCAATTGAGGTTGAAACTTGTGTTTCACCTCCACCCTTTTTTGAGGAAAAAAATCATTGAGAGTGATCCAAGCACTTTCGATGGTCCTTCACTTCCTTATTTCCCTAGTATTATCGAACCATTAAATTTATCATAATGATCGATTGAAAGTCTTGACGACATTGACTCGATTCTTAAACGGGAATGTTATTTTGAGATGGTTCATTTCATGGGCTATTCTCTTGCACTTGCCCTACCTCCCCTTCCAATAGAAAAATTATGGGGAGGTGATTTTAATTTTCCCGATATTATTTGATCTTGTCCCCCTTAGTATCCAAATCCCTCATCACCTGCCTAAATTTTTTAATTAGTCATGGTTCCTTTCTTCTGGCTTACACATGCCTTTCGTTGTTCAAACGAAATTCCTATTTTTTAGGAGGCATGCACTCGGGTGAGGGTACACCAGTAATCCCTCAAAGCCAAATTGTATTTTGGGTGGACCCTTAAAATTTTTGACTTCTAGTGTATAGTTAATTAGAAGTTCAATTTGTATGTCGATAGTTATTTTTTTTTCTTTCTTTTTAATTGTAGTCTAGTGTAATTAAAGTTTTTGTTATTCTTTTTATTTTTCTTGGTTCTGACATGTTTTGTAAATTCAATGGACTTGTAACTTATCGGAGATCGCTCCATTTTGGGTAATATCTTTCTTTTCCTTTTTTTATGTTCTGTTCTTGATTTACATTGAGGACAATGCAACATTTAAGGGATATTCTATCCATTATTTGGTAGTTTCATTGATTTGATCACATGTTCTTTACCAAGCGTGCATTTGTTGAAAAAATTGAAAATTTCAAAAATAGTTTCTTTCTTTTTTTTCTCCTTTGTTGGGCATTTTGCCTTTGTTTCTAATGATAAATTTTAATAAATGCTCGATTCAATAGACAATTCAATGATGCATGTTCTCGATTTTAGAAGTTATTAAACTTTAGTCCTCAAATCATTGATATTATGAATAACTTCATGAATTAATTTTAACCCATGAGCACATGCTCTTTTCTTGGTTTAATGATTTGGTTTAAGATTTTTATAAATCGATAATCTTTTATTGCATTGTATGTACTTACACCAGGTGAGCTTTGTGATTTTCTTCATTTGTGTGTGTTTATACACTACTCCTTCCTTCTTGAAAATATTGATTTCATTGGTAATCTCACTATTCTATTTTGACCGTTCATTAATTGAGTTCATTCGTGAAATGTGTTACTTGATCATGATTTTTAAAGTTGCTTTGACTCGAGAGTTGCGTAAACTTTAGGAAATGATCATAGGCCATCTTTGTCATATCACCCATATTGACCTCACCTTATACGTTTCCTCTCGCCAACCCCTTTGAGCCTTAATATAGCCTTTCGTTTCATAACCCAAAATCCTATAACCAACTCCACATTGGGGATATAAACCATACATATTACCTTTCGTACCTTAGTTTGGAATAATAATTGGGACTGAATGATGTTATTGTTATGTGGTTACAATTAAGCATGTGAGAGTGAAAAAGTAAAGAAAAAAGAAAATAAAAACAAAAGAAAAAAAGTTAAATGAAAAATAAAAGAAAAACAAAATAAGAAGAAGAAAATAAAAGAAAGAGAAAGTATTTCATTGATGTACATAGTGTTCAATAAGCTCTGTTCTCTCTCTCCATTGTATATCCAATGCTTTTTATGGAAATCATATTCCAATTTGGAAATTGCCTACAATTTTTTATTATCCCAAGTTTTTCATCCCCGAATACTTTTGAATTCGTAAATATCCCCCTCATTTAATAACCTTAACCCCAAGCCTGCATTACAATCCTATAAAAGTCCTATGTGATCGTAGGGTGAATTCGATTCAAAAGTTGAAATGATTGTGATAATCTGTGAAAATGAATTTTGTCTCCCTTAATGAACGATATCTTTCATTGAGATTGCAAATTGTTATTTTATATATAGCGTTCTTCATTTGTGGCATATGCACGGCCTAGTTTCCATTTACATTAACTCTTTATGCCAGTATGTCCCATGTATTACCTCCCATTCATAGTGATTTCATTTATTGAGCGTAATATTCAGAGAGAATTGAATATTTATGCATGTCTTAATGTTTATTCGATTTATGAAAGTTTTTGCCATATCATACTTTGCATGTGCTCGCTTTTCCTCCCACACTTAAGGTTTCAATTCTATGAAGTTCATTCTATAATGTTAATAACTACAGACTTTTGAGTGAATTCATTCACTATGCTAATAAGGTGTTTAAAATCCTTTTCGCTATTGTTGAGGCTATCTTATATTATTGATTGGGCATATATTTTAAGGAAACTTTGATGTTTGTGGGTTTCATCCCTAAAAATCCTTACGAGACAACTCTCGTCCACTAGGGTAACTTAGGGGTTTAACGACTTACTGCATATTCTAAATGTAATTGTTCGCCCACGAAAGTGGCATTTATCTCCTTTGTATATATCTCCTTTCTTGGGGTTTACTTGTAGTTCTTCTTGCTTTGTATTTCATTGATAGGGACTAGCAATGTGTAAGTTAGGGGGTGTGATTCGGCTCGATTATTGAAATTATTTACCCTCTATACTTATGCATTTTATCCCCCTCGAGTACCTTAATTCCTATATTTATTCTCGTTAAACATAAAACCTCTGTATTATATGTTTACATGCTTTACGAGGTATAATTGAGTTTTTATAGGTAATATGGTGCTTAGCGTGAAGTTCGGTCGCATTCTAGGGAAGTTCCATCTTCAATCGTATGCGCATGGGGCATTTTAGTAATTTCATAATTTGGGTTTCTAGACCTATGTCTTCACGAAAGTTGAAGCCCTTTGAGTTATCTTTGCCTGGGCGCTGACGATGCGTGATTCTGATCAATAACGAAGAAGTTACGGGATTTCTTGCGGAAGAGGAACCACACATAAACCACTCAGCCCAAGATTTGTAACCAAGCAGGTGTGAATCGATTCAGGGGCCAAACCAAAACGATTCGAAATGAACTAGTGTGAAGATTTTCTTTGCTTATTTGCCCCTGTTTTCCCTGTTTACTTTATTTACTAGTTTGCCACTAGTGTTTTTATATAGAGAGTATTTCTTCTCATTTTAGGAAATATACTTTTAAAAATTCATTAATGTTAGATTTTAAGGGTTTCTCTCTGGGATCTTCTCTCTCTAGGCTTTCAGCCCATTTTTTTTATGTAAGTACTATTCATTATCTTGTTCCCTTTAATTTAAGTTCCATTTATTTGTTTCATGCTTTTTCTCTTTATTTCCTTGCTTTTAAAAAGTTGCGAAAGTTTGACCGATGGTTTTAAAATAGCAAAAAAAAAAAAATGATTTTGAGGTGATTTTTTTATATGGGTCCCTTCAAATGTTTAAACATCATATAAAAAATTAAGCCGAAGCATTATTTTTTTACTATTTTAAAAAAGTATGTATGTATACTTGGTATGTACTAGAGCCTGTCTGTACACACACACACACACAAACACACACGTCGAATGAAGCAATAGAAATTTTATAAATCAAAATTGTAATTTTCATGCAAGATATCTTATTCACAAAATGGACTGACTGCAATAGAATTATCTAACACATATCGATGTTTTTATGTAAATGCAATGTCATCAAGCATGGATGCTACTCCTTTCCCTAATGTACAACCTACTTCACTTGACATGTCATCGTCTTCATAATTTCGAGCCAGTAGACTAAACTTACTCTCAACATCACCCAAGTACCTTGCACAAAATGTCATGCATTCTTATGCTAAGTACCCTTAAGCAATTGAGCTTTTTGGATAACTAAAGTTACATACATATTCTTTGAGTGTGAATAAAAATCTAAATGCCATTGTAAGAGCACAAAATAAAATACTATGCATATATATTAATTTAGGTAAAATTTACAAATTGTAAAATAACACACCTCTCAATGGGATATATCCATCGAAATTTTATTGGACTAGCTATCATTGCCTCCTATGCTAAATAAATTATCAAATACTCCATCATATAAAAAAATGTTATAAGGAAGATTTTCTCGAGATGGAAAAGTGTGAGAGCAACACGGTCTTACAAACATTCAAAGTCATGGGCAGCCATAATATTTGAATAAAGTTATTTATTAAAATTGCACAATTTAATTAGATATTTTGCCACATTATTTGGAAAAGATTTTCGAATTGATATTGTAAGTAATTGTTGCATTAAAATATAATTTTCATGGCTCTTACGCCCATAAATTTGGCAATCTTAAATTTTTACACACCTTGAAATGTTGGATGCATGACCATCTGGGACTTTAACATTCTTTAGCACCTTACAAAATGCATCCTTGTCACTTTTACTCATTGTGAAGCATGCCGGTGGAAGATATACTTTGTTATTAGGAAATATTTTAGGGTGCAATGCTTTTTGAATGCCCATGTGTTCAAGGTCTCGATGGGCCTTAATATTATCTTTAGATTTTACATCAACATTTAACAACGTCCATAGTAAATAACATCCACAGTATGTTATCACAAACATTTTTCTTTACATATATAACATCAAGATTGTGATGAATTAAGTGATCCTTCCAATGAAAGTATATAGTTTTTTCTTCCAATTAAGTGAACTATTACCATTACCAGCACCTTTGTTAAAATAACTTTTTATCCTCTTCTTTAAAATAGATAACTTCACATTGTTTCTCTCCATTGCCTCCAATTGATTCAAAACATCATGCCCAGATACTCTAGTGGGCTAAACTTCCCTTTCAAAATTTCCATCAAAAGAAAAACTATCATTTTTAAATTTATGGGTACGATCCAACCACCGTCGATGACCTAAGCAACAAAACTTCCTTCCATTCTTTAACCACTGTGAATGAGTATTCTTATTGCAATAAGGATAATACAATCGACCTTTAATACTCCACCTTAAGAAGTTTTCATTTGCAAGGAGTTATTAATTGCCTACATTAGCTCTACATGCATATGAAACATTTGTTTGGTTATTTCATCATATATAAGTATGCCATCACCTCACAATTCCTTCAACTCCTCGATGAGAGGTTGCAAATAAACATATATATTATTTCTAAGTCCGCGTGGACCATCGATCAACATAGACAAAATATGGTAAGGCTATTTCATACACATCCACATAGGCAAGTTATATATTGTCAACACAATGGGAAATGTGCTATGAGCAATGCTCATTACCTTAAATGGATTGAAGCCGTCAGCTGCTAGTCCGAGCCTAACACTGTGACAATCTTTAGAGAAATGTGGATTTTATTGATCGGAGGTCTTTCATACTTTAGAATCAATAATATGCCTTAAAATACCATCATCATTACGGTCAACGACATGTTACATGAATGAGGATGTCTTTGATGACATAAACAATCTTTAAAGCCATGGTTTCAAAGGTGTGTACCTAAGAATCTTAGCGGGAATTCTTTAATTTTTAATCTTTTCATCAATTATCTCGGATGAGAATTGTTTCCACCATGATTTATGACATACTATTCAACCATTTCGATCTTTGTTCTTTTTCTAGTACAACATATAATCATTTAGGCATGCATGAATCTTTTGGTAATTGAGCCCCAAATCTCTAACAATCTTTCTTACTTTAGAGTACGAATTCGATAATTTCTCACTATCCGACAATGCCTATTTTAAAGCTGAAGTAATGCTGTAAACTACGTGTGACTGTACTTATAAAGAGTTTTCATGTGAAATAACTGAATAATAAATGAAAGTAACGAGAAAGACTTCCAACCAGGGTATAACTCACGTTCCCTATGTATTAGCAACTTAAAAAATATTGATGCCTTTTTTGTCCAATTCACTTTGATCTTCGCATGGGTTATTACAAGGAATACTCTCTAAATTAGTATTCCCCAATACATAATGGAGTAATCCACACATGTCATCTACCATGTTTGAATAATGTAATCCATCTGCATCACTAATTCCCATTGTGGATGATACACAATCTCCATGATAAATCCACTTAGTGCAATTCTTCACAAACCCATGTATAATGAGATGCTTATAAACTTCTTTTCTTTCACGATTAATGCTACTTATACATTTCTTACATGGACACCTTATCATTGACCTAGGGTTCATATTAGTGTCGACATAATTAAGAAATTTATTAACTCCTACAATATAAGGTTGTGACACCCTTGACAAATTCATCCATCTCTTATCGATATCCATTCACAAGATTTTTGATTACCTCACATTGTTATAAATTTATTAGTATAAAGACATTTGAAAAATTAAGAATAAAAGTTAAACAAACAAATCATAGATTAAAAACATGCCTCTTAAGAACTATTAATATTTATAAATAAAGTTCACTACCCATTATTATGATCATACAAATAAAAAACAAACCAATTTATATAAAAGACTGTTAAATTGGCGAACTTTAAATCTAACTCATTTGACCATTAGATTTGAATTAGAAAATCCTAAATGTCATGGATACCAATCAGATTTATTAACCAAGTAGATCTTACATTTCTTAGTAACCAATCATAAATGCTGAATTTTTTAGTAACCAATCACATTGTTAATGTGTCCGTAGCAAAAGATGCCTTATCGGCATCGGACTACTTGTCATGCACTTCCTTAAACATTGCCTAAAATGACAAATAGTACACGATTAGTAAAGTTAAAAAACAATTATAACATAATTAAAAAATAAAATAATTGTAAGACAATTAGATAACTTACAATCGTGGTTATCACGCTTGGGGACACCTCCTTATCCTTGCCCTTCTTCGTCCGAATTGTCACATAGGCATCGAGCCTATGTGGCATACCCCCATGGCCACTCCTCATCTCCTGAAATAAAATAATGCAAAATTAGTAAGTAACACAAAGCAATTAAAGTTATAGAAAAATAAAAACTTTCCATCCTGTGCTCTGCTTCGGCGTAAGACGTCCGCCGGAGTAGTGAACGTCCATCTTTTTTGCCCGGTTGTCCCTCCTCAATTGACGAGATGTCAATTGCCTCTCCTATCTCATTGTCGACAATTTTTACCACTATGCCAATGAGATCATCTCCTTCAACGGTACGGTGTCACGAACCCTCAATATAGACTCTCGGTCCTACCCAAAGTATCGTGCCCGCATGTTTTTCTTCCACATTTTGTATTGATCTATCAATTGTTCTAGCGTGGAGTCGCGGACATGTGGGGGTAGGCCGAGTTGTTCCTATCAAACAAATACAACCTAAAAGGAAGTATATGTTAGTTGTATTTAAGTTATAAAATATAATACAATAAAATATAAATATAAATATAATTACAAAATAAAAAATAAAGCGAGTAACCACCTGTAGTGCCCCCCATATGGCCATCTTGAGCTCCCTTGGCACCTTCCTCCAATCCGTGTACCCCGATCGACGATTGACTTGAGCAACTCCAGGCCTCTAGCCCGTAATTCCGTCTTATTCTCGATGACGGACCCCAATTTACCCCATTTTTGAGGGCCTAGTGGCAGACGAGCCTTCCTCGCCTCCGCTACCGTGATGCCCTAATGAAGCCATTTTCGATAAATTTTTTTTATTATTAGTACAAACATGTATATGAGAATATGATCAAATCCAAATGAATAAAAGCAATAAATTGACTAAAATCCAAATAAATTAAGGCACTAGACGAATACAAGTTAACGACATTATAAGAATACTAATCCATATCATCAACCAAACTAAGCATTGATTCAAATAAATGGAATACTTATTACAAATATAAAAATTGTTTCAAATTAGGTTCATATCACAAAATAAGAATTCATAATTAATCTGAGTAAGATCCAAATTAACATATTCAACAACCCACCCACCAATTTTGATTCAAATCCACCGGAACTGATCAATTCCAAATGAAGAAAAGCATTAAACTATCGTCCGATATTAATAATCCACTAGAAGAATACAAGTTAACGACATTATAAGAATACAAATTCATATCATAACCCAAACTAAGCATTGTTTCAAATAATTGGAATACTATCTAAAAATTGATTCAAACTCGGGTTATCATTTAAAATGGATTGATATTCTGTAGCAGTAGCCAAGTCATCCACACTACTAATTAGACATTTTGGGGCATGTAGAACGATTGACCATGGCTCGTTGTTGATATACTCCGAGTGAAACACTTACTTGACCTTTTGAAAAGCTTAAACAAATGGCTCATCGCTCATGTGCTCGTTGCTTTTTAACTTGGACAAGTCAACCATGATCAAATTGGTGCCAGGATCAACTTGACAAGTATTTTTATCCTCAATTCTTACCAAATCACAGTAAAACATAACGTCTTTGAAGATTATATATTCCAATTAAACTATATTTCGAATGATACCATAGTAAGTCATTTTAGCTTCAATGAGGTTTTTATCTTTCGCGCTCGCTCGAAAATAAGTAAGAGTCTTGCATGAAATGCCTGAGTTTTTCACATTTGTATTTTCCTCGTACACACTTGCACCGAATACGTAACCGTTCAATTAAATTTTATTGTACTTGTGTGCCATGAACAAGGGTCCAATGGCTAGACGAACAAGTATTAACATTGCATCACCCGTCTTTAAGAGCTGAGATTATAGATAAATTAACTATGTTGGTTTTAATGATTTCTTGTAATATGACATTTGATAAGAGACATTTTTATTATAATGACCTCACGTGACACCCACAGCCAAAATCCGTTGTCTGATTGTACCATCATTCTCCGTCTTTTATTGTTCTCACACGCATCATATTTTCTGCATTGATCGCGACGAACGTATTACGAAATTGATCATGTATAAAAATTAAAATAATGTAAAATTTAAAATAATATAAACTTAATTTTTCCATTCTTCGACATCTTTGTGTGTGTCAAATAGATAACAAACTACATGTTCATGTTGTAAATGTAACACCCCGTATTTTTGTACATTTAATATTTAATTAATTCAGAAAATTTAAATTACTTGTGTGTTGTAATTTTAATTGAATTAATTATGGCAATATATTTATTTAAATATTAATCGGGGAGTGAATGGTTAATGTTTAGGAAAATTTATTTACTAAGTGAATAGTAATAATTTAATTACGTCATTTCGAGTATTAATGACAAGGTATACACTTATCCCAGCCGGGAGTCGGTATAGACTAAATTGGGTGTGAGATAAGGATTTTTATAAATTAATTCGGATGTCAATTCTGAGTGCGCGGTTGAGTCCGGATGGGTCGAAATAGTCAGAAAAGAGTACCCGGGTGTAGTAATTGGGTCTCGGGGTATTTTTGGGCATAGCCGGGCCCACACGGGGTGAGTTGGGCCACTTTAATTAAGCCCATTAGGCTAAAAACGGGATGGAGGGTTTTTAACCTAAGTGAGGGATTAGGAAATGGCAGCCAACATAACTCTAAACCTAGGGTTTGAGAGGGGATTTGGGGAAAAGCAAATCAAGAACAAATTGGAGCTTTTTGGAGCCAAATTGAGGGACAGCAACAACAAATCAGACACTACAAACACTTTGAGGCAAGTGGTTAACTATTTTGATTCCTAAAGCATGATAATCAATTCATATCATAGTGATGTGTAAACCAAAACTCGTTTTTGGGTGTAAATGGGTACAAAATTGGGTTTTTGTTCATGAAACTATTGAATAAGATTCATAGTAAAAATTGTTGTGTTGAACATATCTGAGTATAGATATTTGATTGGAATAAGAATTCGAAATATAAACTGGGGAAAAAGCTGAATTTGGAAATTGGTTGTAGAACAAGATTGATGGATTTTAATGGGAAAACCCATCTTTAAATATAGTGAGATATCGTATGAATCAAAAATGGTAAAACAGTTTTAGATGATTGAGACATGTTTTGGGAGTAATTGATTGGTTAAAAATCATTATTTATGGTTGGAAAATGAAGAGGAAAAACCTTGGAAATTCGGCCATGGCTGAAACAGCAAGCCGAGGAAGACAACCACCTGCTCGATCGATCGATCGACCCAGGGGCTCGATCGATCGAGGGTCCCAGGAATTTGGTAGTTCGGCCAGGATGTTTATGATGAGGGTTTAATTTAAGTTTTAATTCCATTACTATTATTTGGTGATAAATTTATATGGGACATATATTTCCTTAACAATTATAGGGTGATATAATTGGGTTTAGGAGGGCGTGAACGGTATGTCATGAGATGAACGAATTTGAAGAAATAATTCATAATTATGGATAGTGGGCCGAGGAATAATATTTGGGTAATGTAGTTGGGTGGCACTACATTATTAAAGGAATTTAAGTGAGATATTTAATTATGGACTAAGTGGGCGAGTCTGGGTTTGTTGATAATTATAGGTAAATATAATTGAGAAATTATGGAAATAAATGTGTGGCACATTGTGGGCGAAAAATGTGGGAAAGAAATTATGAGATGTAAATTGGACCAAGTGAGCGAGTCCGAGTATGTTGGTTAAGTGACATCAAGGCATTAAATTAATTATTGAGAGAAAGTAATTAGTTTGGAGTCGGAACATAGACTCGGGAAATATTAAGATACGGGCCAAATAAATGAGTCCGGGGATAATGGTTGGGTGACACCAAGTTCTTAAATTAATAAATGAGTTAATTAATTTAGATAGAGTCGGATGGTAGACTCGGGTAAGGTTAAATTAATGGGTGTGAGAATTAATTTAATTAGAGTCTGATTGTAGACTCGGGTAGTATTAAATTAATAAGTGTATTAATTAATTTAATTAGAGTCGGATTGTGGACTCGGGTAGGATTTAATTAATGTGTAAATTAATTATATTAGAGTCGGACCACAGACTCGGATTTTTGTTGATTAATTAATAAGTGTGTCAATTAATTTAATTAGGGTCGGGTGATAGACTCGGGAAGGTATTAAATTAATAAGTGTGTCAATTAATTTAATTGGAGTCGGACCATAGAATCGGGGGAAGTATTATATAAATTAAAGAGTGAGTTAGATATATTAGAGTCGGACCATAGACTCGGGAAGACGATAAATTATTAAGTGAGAAAATTTACTACATTGAGTCGGGCCACAGATTCAGGAAATTTCAGGCAGTGTACGGGACTTGGAGTACACGGTAGAGCCGGGGCTTATATTATATATATACGGTGTAGTGATAGTATATATATATATATATATATATATATATATGTGTGTGTGTGTATGTATTGTGTGTGATATTAAATTACAGGCAGTGTACGGGATTTTTTGTACACGGTAAAGCCGGGGTTTATATTATATATATACGGTGTCGTGATAGTATATATATACGTGTATTTATTGTGCGTGATACTAAATATCAGTGATTAGATATTTATTAAATTTATATACTCTAATGCTATCAAGGGAGGTTGCGCGATGTGGATGAATCCCCTAGCTTGAGGAGTAGGGCGAGTATATCCCCAGGTCATAGCGTCCGGTATATATGGGTGAGGGATTTATCTCACTTTCAGGGAAGGAATATGACCGCCTCCACTTCGTTTATATTTTGGTCCAAGTTGGTGAGCGATTCTAACTTGGGAAACTAGGTTTTGTGAGCACACCTAGTGAGATAGCATTCTAGAGGGAATCATCCGGTGAGGGTAAACTCGGAAGGATGGATACACGTATGATATATGTGTGGATGTTAGTAATGGTACGTATAATATGGTAATAAATATTATATGTAGGTGATAATACAGTGTGTGATGTATTTACCTTATATAACTTGGGTTACAGTTATATGCTGTTAATTAAATGTGGGTAAACTTTCCGTAGGGTAGCGGAGTTCTTTAGTGTTCTTCACGGGAGAGTGGAGGCGTACACTGAGTGATTGATTGAATTATGCGAGGAATTACTACTTTCGAGAATTATGGGAGTAGGGTTAATAATATTTTCAAAATATCGGCTGCATGGCGATGGAATTTAACTATTGTGGATAGTGGAGCTAAATTTTGGTGTTCGCGACACCAGGGTATGGTTGATACTAGGTATCACCTGAGAGGGAGTATAGACTATATATATGTGGGTATATATGTTGTATTACGTGGTGCAATAGCACATGGTAAGTGAGGATGTTTACTGAAGTGAATCAGGGTGGTTGAATTGATTTTCGAGCAAAAAGAGATAGCTCGGAGTTTATTTTGCGCAAGGACTAGTGGTAGTAAGGGCGCGGTATTTTATGTTGTCTTTGGTAGCATAAGGGTAAGTGTATATACTTTTGTGTTGAGAGACAAGTATTTATGTGGAGCTGTTTGGACATTAGCACATGGGTTGGGTACCCGGGCAGTAGATATATATGTACATATATATGTGTGTGATATGACTATGGGTTCGAAGTTATATTACGGGTTACGACTAGCATAGTCGGGTAACTTTCGTGCGGTAGAGCGCGGGGATAGGGTGTATGGGCACCCGGGTTAATTAAGGAAAATTTGGTGCGGTTAAGCACGGGTATAGGGTGTATGGGTGCCGTGGGTAAAGTTAAATGCATACTTGTGTAACGTATGGTTAGAATCGGATGGGATAGATATAGCGGGATTGGAGGCACATGACTGGTGAGAACGATGTGAATATCGGAACACTAGGTTCATCTTAATTTTGAGGGCGAAATTCCTTTGTAAAGGGGGAAGTATGTAACACCCCGTATTTTTGTACATTTAATATTTAATTAATTCGGGAATTTTAAATTACTTGTGTATTGTAATTCTAATTGAATTAATTATGACAATATATTTATTTAAATATTAATCGGGAAGTGAATGGACCAAGTGGGCGAGTCCGGGTATGTTGATAATTATAGGTAAAAATAATTGAGAAATTATGGAAATAAATGTGTGGCACATTGTGGGCGAAAAATGTGGGAAAGAAATTATGAGATGTAAATTGGACCAAGTGAGCGAGTCCGGGTATGTTGGTTAAGTGACATCAAGGCATTAAATTAATTATTGAGAGAAAGTAATTAGTTTGGAGTCGGAACATAGACTTGGGAAATATTGAGATACGGGCCAAATAAATGAGTCCGGGGATAATGGTTGGGTGACACCAAGTTATTAAATTAATAAATGAGTTAATTAATTTAGATAGAGTCGGATGGTAGACTCGGGTAAGATTAAATTAATGGGTGTGAGAATTAATTTAATTAGAGTCGGATTGTAGACTCGGGTAGTATTAAATTAATAAGTGTATTAATTAATTTAATTAGAGTCGGATTGTGGACTTGGGTAGGATTTAATTAATGTGTAAATTAATTATATTAGAGTCGGACCACAGACTCGGATTTTTGTTGATTAATTAATAAGTGTGTCAATTAATTTAATTAGGGTCGGGTGATAGACTCGGGAAGGTATTAAATTAATAAGTGTGTCAATTAATTTAATTGGAGTCGGACCATAGACTCGGGGGAAGTATTATATAAATTAAAGAGTGAGTTAAATATATTAGAGTCGGACCATAGACTCGGGAAGACGATAAATTATTAAGTGAAAAAATTTACAACATTGAGTCGGGCTACAGATTCAGGAAATTTCAGGCAGTGTACGAGACTTGGAGTACACGGTAGAGCCGGGGCTTATATTATATATATACGGTGTAGTGATAGTATATATATATGTGTGTGTATATATTGTGTGTGATATTAAATTACAGGCAGTGTACGGGATTTTTAGTACACGGTAAAGCCGGGGTTTATATTATATATATACGGTGTCGTGATAGTATATATATACGTGTATTTATTGTGCGTGATACTAAATATCAGTGATTATATATTTATTAAATTTATATACTCTAATGCTATCAAGGGAGGTTGCGCGATGTGGATGAATCCCCTAGCTTGAGGAGTAGGGCGAGTATATCCCCAGGTCATAGCGTCCGGTACATATGGGTGAGGGATTTATCTCACTTTCAGGGAAGGAATATGACCGCCTCCACTTCGTTTATATTTTGGTCCAAGTTGGTGAGCGATTCTAACTTGGGAAACTAGGTTTTGTGAGCACACCTAGTGAGATAGCATTCTAGAGGGAATCATCCGGTGAGGGTAAACTCGGAAGGATGGATACACGTATGATATATGTGTGGATGTTAGTAATGGTACGTATAATATGGTAATAAATATTATATGTAGGTGATAATACAGTGTGTGATGTATTTACCTTATATAACTTGGGTTACAGTTATATGCTGTTAATTAAATGTGGGTAAACTTTCCGTAGGGTAGCGGAGTTCTTTAGTGTTCTTCACGGGAGAGTGGAGGCGTACACTGAGTGATTGATTGAATTATGCGAGGAATTACTACTTTCGAGAATTATGGGAGTAGGGTTAATAATATTTTCAAAATATCGGCTGCATGGCGATGGAATTTAACTATTGTGGATAGTGGAGCTAAATTTTGGTGTTCGCGACACCAGGGTATGGTTGATACTAGGTATCACCTGAGAGGGAGTATAGACTATATATATGTGGGTATATATGTTGTATTACGCGGTGCAATAGCACATGGTAAGTGAGGATGTTTACTGAAGTGAATCAGGGTGGTTGAATTGATTTTCGAGCAAAGAGATATAGCTTGGAGTTTATTTTGCGCAAGGACTAGTGGTAGTAAGGGTGCGGTATTTTATGTTGTCTTTGGTAGCATAAGGGTAAGTGTATATACTTTTGTGTTGAGAGACAAGTATTTCTGGGAAGCTGTTTGGACATTAGCACATGGGTTGGGTACCCGGGCAGTAGATATATATGTATATATATATGTGTGTGATATGACTACAGGTTCGAAGTTATATTACGGGTTACGACTAGCATAGTCGGGTAACTTTCGTGCGGTAGAGCGCGGGGATAGGGTGTATGGGCACCCGGGTTAATTAAGGAAAATTTAGTGCGGTTAAGCACGGGTATAGGGTGTATGGGCGCCCTGGGTAAAGTTAAATGCATACTTGTGTAACGTATGGTTAGAATTGGATGGGATAGATATAGCGGGATTGGAGGCACATGACTGGTGAGAACGATGTGAATATCGGAACACTAGGTTCATCTTAATTTCGAGGGCGAAATTCCTTTGTAAGGGGGGAAGTATGTAACACCCCGTATTTTTGTACATTTAATATTTAATTAATTCGGGAATTTTAAATTACTTGTGTATTGTAATTCTAATTGAATTAATTATGACAATATATTTATTTAAATATTAATCGGGAAGTGAATGGACCAAGTGGGCGAGTCCGGGTATGTTGATAATTATAGGTAAATATAATTGAGAAATTATGGAAATAAATGTGTGGCACATTGTGGGCGAAAAATGTGGGAAAGAAATTATGAGATGTAAATTGGACCAAGTGAGCGAGTCCGGGTATTTTGGTTAAGTGACATCAAGGCATTAAATTAATTATTGAGAGAAAGTAATTAGTTTGGAGTCGAAACATAGACTCGAAAAATATTAAGATACGGGCCAAATAAATGAGTCCGGGGATAATGGTTGGGTGACACCAAGTTATTAAATTAATAAATGAGTTAATTAATTTAGACAGAGTCGGATGGTAGACTCGGGTAAGATTAAATTAATGGGTGTGAGAATTAATTTAATTAGAGTCGGATTGTAGACTCGGGCAGTATTAAATTAATAAGTGTATTAATTAATTTAATTAGAGTCGGATTGTGGACTCGGGTAGGATTTAATTAATGTGTAAATTAATTATATTAGAGTCGGACCACAGACTCGGATTTTTGTTGATTAATTAATAAGTGTGTCAATTAATTTAATTAGGGTCGGGTGATAGACTCAGGAAGGTATTAAATTAATAAGTGTGTCAATTAATTTAATTGGAGTCGGACCATAGACTCGGGGGAAGTATTATATAAATTAAAGAGTGAGTTAAATATATTAGAGTCGGACCATAGACTCGGGAAGACGATAAATTATTAAGTGAGAAAGTTACTACATTGAGTCGGGCCACAGATTCAGGAAATTTCAGGCAGTGTACGGGACTTGGAGTACACGGTAGAGCCGGGGCTTATATTATATATATACGGTGTAGTGATAGTATATATATATATATATATATATATATATATATATATATATATATATATATATATATATATATGTGTGTGTGTGTATATATTGTGTGTGATATTAAATTACAGGCAGTGTACGGGATTTTTAGTACATGGTAAAGCCGGGGTTTATATTATATATATACGGTGTTGTGATAGTATATATATATGTGTATTTATTGTGCGTGATACTAAATATCAGTGATTAGATATTTATTAAATTTATATACTCTAATGCTATCAAGGGAGGTTGCGCGATGTGGATGAATCCCCTAGCTTAAGGAGTAGGGCGAGTATATCCCCAGGTCATAGCGTCCGGTACATATGGGTGAGGGATTTATCTCACTTTCAGGGAAGGAATATGACCGCCTCCACTTCGTTTATATTTTGGTCCAAGTTGGTGAGCGATTCTAACTTGGGAAACTAGGTTTTGTGAGCACACCTAGTGAGATAGCATTCTAGAGGGAATCATCCGGTGAGGGTAAACTCGGAAGGATGGATACACGTATGATATATGTGTGGATGTTAGTAATGGTACGTATAATATGGTAATAAATATTATATGTAGGTGATAATACAGTGTGTGATGTATTTACCTTATATAACTTGGGTTACAGTTATATGCTGTTAATTAAAGAGAAATGAATTAAGTTATTCATTTGTGGGAATAATACAGTGTGTGATGTATTTACTTTATATAACTTGTGAGACTATTATATGCTACTATTTAAGAGGAATTAATTAAGTTAATTGTGAGATAACTTATAATTCAAGAAATTTTTACTCGGGTTAGAGTAATATGGTAAGGGAAGGTTACATTAGGACTAGTTGGACGGGGTAGTACAACTTGGCGGGGTTAAGGTAACCGGTAGGTGTGCACAATAGTGGAGGGGTGAGAATGTGCTCAAGGGAGTGCGACACTAACTTACATATGAAGCGCATTCATGCATTTTAAATTACTGCAGTTAATTCACTTGCTAAATATTTTCAAAATGTTTTGGGTTCTAACCCTTGCTATAAAAATATTTTCAAAACCTTTTAGGTGTCTAGCCATAGGGACGCCAGGATTGATATTCTATTCCAGGGACACGGAGCTGGGGCATATGTGGATGCGAGCAGGAGTTTGGATTAGACGCATCATCCATTCATTCCTAGAGTAGGAATCTTGTATCAATTTATTTAGGGCTTGTCTCCCAGACTTCTCGGTACAGTTTTCAGGTGTTGAATATTTGTATTTGTATTATTCCTTTGGTGGCCGGTGATTTATTCGGCATGTTGTGTAATTATGATTCAGTTTATTTTCATTCAGTTGTGTGAATGGTTTATATTTTAATTCCGCATGTACTGTTTTGTTAAATCAAAAAGTTAAAATTGGCACCAAATTTTGGAATACTAGGTGGTTAGTAAGTTTTAAAAAAAAGTTTTCGACAGTGATGCTAAGGATGATCCAACTGGGATTCCTGTTTTAATTTGGTATAGGACTGATCACCTGGTATTTTATTAGGCGGGGTGTCACAGTAAACTCGTTAATTTCACCCGCTTGCCCATTACCTGACCACCCTCATCGATGAACTCATCATTATTATCCATGCTGCTTGGGTCAAAAATATATTCCTGAGTGTAGATTGATGACTCCACGGTCATGTATATCTCTACAATTTATCCTTCAATTTATCATGTATTCTTGATGTAATATTTAAAAACTTTCATCAATCTCTTAAACGGATACATCCACCGATATCTAACTGGGCCGCAAAGAAGTGACTCATCGCATAGGTGTACCATCAAGTGAACACTTATGTCAAAAAAAGATGGGGGAAAGTATTTCTCCAACACACAAATCTCTTCGGTCACCACCATTTTTGTGGACACTATGTGTTCTCGATTGACTACATTTTCACATAAAAGTTAGAAGCATATGATAATTTGCATAATAGCCCTCCGCAAATCCCTGTGCTTGGAGAAACAATGCTTAAACAATATAGGAACCAATTGCATGATCATATACCAATCGTGGGACTTACACTTATGTAAATCATGGGTAGCATAATTCACAATCCTTTGCAAGTTGGATGAAAAATTAGATGAAACCTTCATATTATATTTTGTGTCTAAAATAACATTCATTTCCTCACTCGTCAAAGTAAACGCACCTGGGAGAATTATTTTCGTGCATTTTCTTCATCCTTCAAATAACTCCCCCAAGGCATGTGCCCACAATATGTTCAGTGATGTTCTTCTCTGCATGCATCACAACCAATACATGGCGAACCGGGTTATTCTTCCAATAAGGCAAGTCAAATAAAATTGACCTCCTAGACCATGCCTTTCTTGTCTTAGTTTCATTCCCAGTTGGGGTCTTTTTATGCTTGACATTCTTAAATTTAGGATTCTTACCTGCCATATTAGGGCCAAAACTAGAAGATTTACTTTAAATTTCTGAACCTGAAACTTTTCTTGGAGGTAGCCTATATTCAACCCCGCCCAGTAAAAAATTGGAACCTTTATCAATTATACAACTATGATCTGGAAGGGGGGTTAAAAACCTTTATAGAAATTGTATATATATTTTTTGCTATCAATGCGATGCATAGATTCGGTCTCCTCTCCACAAATAGGACACCCCAAATAACCATGTACTACATAACCGAAGAATGTCCCATAAGCTAGAAAGTCATGAATTACCCACATCAACATAGCTTTCAGCGTAAACTATTCTTTTTAAAAGAGTCAAATGCTTTCACACCCTCTTACCATAACTCATTTAATTCTTCTACCAAAGGAGCCAAGTAGACATCAATGTCCTCACTTGGTGCCTTTGGCCCAGGTATCAACAAAGATAACATTGAAAATTCAAGTCTCATACACTGTGAATGAGGGAGGTTTAGTGGTGCTAGGATCACTGACCATACACTCTGATTAATGCTTAGATTTCCATATGAATTGAAAGCATCTGTTGATATTGCCAAACGAATATTGCGCTATTCTCGAGAAAAATTGGAATACTCATAATTCATCCTCTTCCAAGTTGTAGAATCAATAGGATGACGCATGAGATTATCCCCTACTTCTGCCCTATCATGTTAAGTCATTGCCTCCGTTATCTATGGAACTGTGAAAAACCATTTCAATCTAGGCCCAACAGGAAAATATTTTAACACTTTTTTAGGCACTTTTGAACTTATGCCTTCCTTTCATCGCATACGAACACCGATCGAGATTTTCATACTCTTTTTGGAATAATATGCAGTCATACACACAACCATGAATTGATTTATACTTCATTCCCAAACCTTTCAAATTATTCTTCCTAGTAGGATAACTATTTGGAAGCGTATTCTGCTTGGGTATCAAGCCCTTCACCCAATTCAAAATTCCTATCATGATATTTCCATACAAACCTTATTGGGTCTTCAAACTATGCAAATGAACCATGGCATGTAAAGTTGTTTGATCTTTGTCACAGCCAGAGTACAATAGTTGGGTCGCCTTTAATTTTAAACTTCTGTAGTCATCGTCAAGATTTATCCTGATTTCTTCATGAGCACCTGAACCTTATACATAGTTAATAACCTCATTTTCTTCCACTTCATGAACTCCATAAGCGTCATCAACTAAATCCTCTAGCATATTATAATCTACATTATCCTCCTTCCCTTGTGCATTTATCCTACTTGTTAAAGGTTATTGTGAAGGTTGCTCGCTGACAAAAGGAGCTTTCGATTCCCCGTGAAAAATCCAAAATTGATAACTATATTTCATACCCCATCTTAACAAATGTAGTTCAATTGTTTTCCACTCAAACACCTTAACATTCCTGCACTTAGCACACGGACAAGGGAGATCTTCATCATTATGACATATCTTTCTGTATTTTACAAATTTATTAGCACCTTTGTGAAACACATCCCCAAAGTTATTTGTCTCACCCATCCACTCTTTTTATTTAGGATATCCCATCACAACTTCTACAAACAATCACCTATAATGAGTAAGAAGCGTATATTTATGGATTAGTATAAACACAAACGTATATTAATTTATTCGGTAGTAATGTTTATAGTGATGATTTATACATAGTTATATTTCATTATTCCTTATTAATTATTTAACAACAAGATTTTAAAATTTATTGTATGTTTTATTTATGTCTTATTTATATTCGGTAAATCACAACCCTAAATGTTAGAAATGCCTAGGGCCAACTCAATGGCCATCTAAATGTTCAAATCTACCAGTCAACAACAATTCAAGAATACCAAACAATAATTCAAATAATAATATGAAATATTATAAATGCCTAGGGCCAACCAACTCAATGGCCATATAAATTTTCAAATCCACTAGTCAACGACAATTCAAGAACCCGAAACAACAATTTAATTTATAATACCAATTTCAATTTCAATTTTAATTTATAATAGCAATTTCAATTTCAATTTATAATACAGATTTCAATTTATAATATCAATTTAAATTTCAAATACCAATTTCAATTTCAATTTTAATTTCAAATACCAATTCCAATTCCAATTTCAATACCAATACCAATTTCAATTTCAAATACTAATTTCAATTTCAATACCAATTTCAATTTCATACACACACACACTAATCCCTCCCATACACTAGAACCCCCCACTGACCCCCCCTACATTAAAATCTTGCCCCTCTCCCCCCCCACTGACCCCAAAACATACACACACACACACACTTAAATCTTTCCCCCTTACACACATACATACACATTGACCTCAAAACACACACACACACACACACACACACACACACACACACACACACACACACACAGACCCCAAAACACACATACACACTAACCTAAAATATACACACACTACCCACTCCCCCACACCCCCACACTGACACACATACACACATAAAGGAGAGAGAGAGAGAGAGAGAGAGAGAGAGAGAGAGATAAAAGCGTACATGGTTGAGAGGGAGAGAGAGAGGCAATTGCTGAGAGGGAGAGAGGGATGCTTTGAATACTGTGAGAGAGAGAGAGAGAGAGAGAGAGAGAGAGAGAGAAATGAGGGAACCAAAATGAGGGATAAGAAAAAAGAGAGACTAGGGCATTAAGTTATAAGAGTTGTCACGGACGCGTCACGATCAAAGACCGTGATAACTTTATAAGGTTGTCATGATTTTTGATCGTGACACGTCCGTGACAACACTACTTATCACGGTGACCGTGATAAAAATGCCTATTTTTTCGAGTGAAGGGTGATATTTTAGACTTTTTGGTATTGTGTGGGTTTATGCTTAATGGGTTTAGATCAATAATGGGTTAACATGATAGACTCGTTGTAATAACGGTTTGGGTTTGGAAATTTACTTATACCTAATTTCACCCTTTTTTACACGTTAATACACATTAACACTAACGAGTATTATAAGGTCACCTAACCCGTACCCAATAAAAGTAACCATTAAAACCCTTTATTTTTAAGTCCACTTGTCAATAGTTTGTTCACTTATCATGAGATTACATCCCGACCCTTCATTTGTCTACCAAACCAAACCCTAAAAGGATTTCCTTCATGACTTAACATTTCATTTCATTTCTCTTTTTTTCTTATTCTCAGGAGTTGTGTGTTCTTCTTATACAGTCAACCCATTGCACCGAGCACACCACAACCACTTCACAACACACATAGTTGGACCTGGTGAGTTTCTTTCTCTTCCCTTTTCTCTCTCCATCTCTCACACAAATTGAATTGATTTATTCTCAAGCAGTTTCAGTTTCTTCATTCTCTTTTTACTTCACATAGATCTCTGTAAAGTGTAAGGTAAAAACATCAGATCGCATATAGTTTTGTTCTCTTTTTGTTGCACGATCTGATTTTTAGATCTATTAATTTAGGTGTTGATTATATTTTAATTTGTGGGACTTTGATGAAGATTTATTTGCTAACTGAGATAATTAAATCTGATGTTTAATAGTTGTTTTGTTTAATAACTGAGATAAACACATTATCTCTTTACTTCACATAGATATGATGTTTAATAACTGTTTTGTTAGAGGAGACTTTTGGTGGAGATTTATTTGCTAACTGAGTATATAAAATGTTTATTTTCATGTTTATTTGATAACTAAAGATTTAACAAAGTATATAACGTGTTTATTTGCTAACTAGATATCTAAAGCACATATCAATCTTGTAATATCATGATTTCTTTTCACACTGTAGATTTACTTTCTAACTGGGTATATAAGACTTTTTCTTATGTTACTGAGTATGCTAGATGTTTTCTTTTAAATCACGTAACATGTTTTCAATGTATAACTGAGTATGCTGGTCTTAATCTAAGGTTTATATTGTAATTTTATGATTTCATATTTATTCTTTGTTGGATTTATTTTCATCTTGTATAGAGGAAATGGATCCCGTTAATTGGATTGAGTTGGATATGGATATGGATCTAAATGTTTCTAAATAAATATAATACCCCGTAATTTTTAATGACTTTTAAAATGTGTTTTATTTTAAATTTATGGATTAATTAGATTTTACTATAAATTAATTCATTTGGGTTTTATCCGAATTGTGGATATTAAAATGAATGGTTCAGAATATTACTTAAAGATATTTAGGTAATATATGAATGTGATGTTATTGATATTGCGATGAGTTATTAATTCCATAATTTGAATTTTTAGTCGGACGCGGTATGGGACGTGTCGGGACTAATTTGTTAAATTAAAAAGGAAACTTATTTTTACATCAACCTTATGGTCGTTTCGACCGCGTCATTGCATCCGTAAGGGTTGAAATAGTCAGAAAAGTCTATTTGGATGTTGGTTTTGGGTCTCGGGTCATTTGGAAATGAAAAGACACCCAAAAAGGTCATTTTGGTTATATTTACAGGAGGGATGAATAGTGATTTCGGGTTTTGTCTTATTATAAATATTTGGAGATTAGTTGTACGTAGTTCATTCTTCTCCTCTACACAAAAATTGAGAGGTCACCCTTTGAGAGAAAGTGAAAGGGTGCTTCGGAGAGAGAAGCTTGCTTGGAAATGAGGAGAACCAAAGGTCAAAGGTTACCACCACCATCACCACCGGAAGTTGATCGGAGAAAGGGAGAACCACCTTTGTTATTCAACTCCACAAGATCAGATCTTCATTAGAGGCAAGTATTTAATGATTGCAATCTAAGTTCGTATATTGTCCATGATAGAATCATTATAAAAAGAATGAGATTTTTCATGTTTGGAAGATAAAGAAGAGTGGTTAATGGATTTCTGAAAAATGGAAGTTTATAGGAATCAAACTCATTTTTTAGGTAGATGGTAATCCACGAAATAATGATAAATCTGTTGAAGAAATTCTGAGAATCATTGGCGTGTTCTTGAAGATATAATGTATATAAATTTTCTGGAAAAATAGGATGAATATATGCTTTTAATTCAAACTCTTGATGATTCAAGTATGTTTAGAGAATTTGAAATCATTCAAATATGTTGCTATATCATGTAGTAAGGTTTATAAGGAAGTTGGGTTATTAATATGAAGGACTGTATGATCAAAAGTGATGAAACCCGTAGTAGAAAAAACTGGGCTGGTATCTGGGCGATCGATCGATCGACCCCCTGCCTTCGATCGATCGACCTCCCCAGAATCCTTGAAGTTGTTTCTTTTTAATGCTTTTTCGTATCCCAAACCTTTTCTAAATCTTTGGTGATTATTAATTGGATATAATAGGACTTAGAGAAGATCAGTAAGCCCTAGATAAGAATCGAATTAATGTGATTGGGATTTAATTGATTAGAATTATGATAATTAAATTGAAACAATTTCGGTTGCTAGATTCATGTGTTGAATTCTAATTTATATGCATGAGGATTAAGGATAGGTCCAATAGGGGAGATTTAATATAGAACCTGGGTAGCCTTAGGGTTACAATTTGAGCATCAAGGACTGAGTTTAAGCTCATTATTGATTGCGCAAGGACTGAGTGTAGTACAAGCGCTTAGTGGTATGGATCCTGGATAAAGATGGGAGTTCAGACCACATTTGGTTGAAAGAGGGGATGAGGTTATACCGGTTGCGTATTTGAAGTTAACGGACCTCCACAACCGACAAAGTTAAGTAGTAGTGTATTGGAGGGGTTCCTTATTTGGATTTCTCTTTGTGAGACGCTCCGCGCATGAACCTTAACGACGCCGAGAGTGGAGAGATGTTATAGGATGCGAGGATGTTGCTTTTGTTGATAAGTCATATAGTGTGAATGAAACACTATAGACTATGAGCCATGTGATGATGGTATTCAATCCTAGTTGATAGAAGATGTGAAACAATCGGTTTTAACCTTATTTAAGGGAGAGTTTAATTCGTGGTAATTTGGGAGATAAGATGTTATGGATCAGTAGGATATTAGTGATTTCTTACTGAATAAATATATTGAGGAAAAACCTATTTAAACCTTGGGTCATTAGATTATAGAAGTTAAGTCATAATATTTTATTACATAGGATTTAAGAGATATAATGCTACGTATGGGAATTATCTTATGGTAGTGTGATTACCTTGTTGATATTATATTATAGGTAGATAATAATGCCTATTTGATTGATTGATGATTTATGTGTACGACATACCTAGCTTACTTGATATCGACCGGAAGTTTACGCGTGAGGGCAGTCATATCCTAATGAATCCATGGGATTTCTGATTTGTCGCTTAAGAACATAGTGTGACAACCCGCTCACCAAAATAAGGGGTGACCAGCCCAATACTCCAATATAACGGAATCATAGATGGAAATCATTCTCAGCATCACAATAAAAATATAGAGTATCCAGGATAACCACCCAGTATTTCAGAAAACGGGTTGCCAAAAATTTTGTTTTTAAAGTTAAAGAGAGAATTTAAACAACCCAAATCCTGAAAAGATAGGGGAAACCCCAAGACATATATAAATAACATAACAAGAATACAATAAAGAGACCGAATACGTTACCGGTCACCAAACTGATACACCAATAATACACAAGTTCAATAAGTTACATATTACATTTCATTAGACATTTACAAAAGCTGGGGCCCCTTGCCCGAATAAAAGATTGGATCTTAACTAGAATGCAAAATGAAAACGTCTATATCAATTGTGTACCGTAACACCCGCAATGCATCACGGCTCGCCGAGGACAACAGAATAGGAATCCAAATCAGGCATCCCTGCGGAGGAGTACCTGAGAGGAGACAAGATGCATATGCAACAAGGAGTGTAAACGGGTCAGGGCCCGGTTTTATATGATTACCAGACGAATAAAGAGTATGACAGTAATGAATATCATCATGCCAGGAAGAATAAAATCTATCTACACCGTTCTAAAACATAGGCTAAGACAGTAAAGAAAAGCATGAGTTTAATTTAAATAAGCAGGAAAAAGGAAGGATGAACATAAATAAAACTTCTATCATATACCCCGATTCATGTCATAGTTTATTCCTCAACAGGAAAATAAATCTATAATGATAAGCTCTTTATGGCTTTTATCTCAATTTTAAGCTCTTTGTGGCTTTTATTTTAATTACATGCCCATCCTGGCATTTCCATTCCTTAGCAGGAATATAATCAACATTAAATGCTCTTTATGGCATTTATCATACATCAAGTCCCACTTGATTTAGAATAGTTATATTCTTATGCATACAACGATTCTAGGACCGCCCCTCTGAGTTTCCCCACTGGGCGCGCCCCTAAATGACCATCATCTTCCAGGGCCTATCTATAAAAGACAACCTGGGCTCATAACGCAAACGTCGGGAAGCGGCCATATGCCTGCGGGAAAGTCAGGACCACACCCGGAATCCCCTAACCAACGCATAAAAACATATAAAAACCCCGCATATGGCCTAGGACTATATCCACCCTGCATTCATTAGCCAGGGGGCATCACCAAGCGCGCGAACTTCCTTTATGATGTCATTTAGAGAGGTGTGTTTAACCAAATTACCATTTATCATGTTAATGATTAAGTAAATTATCATTTACCATCATTTCCATATCAAATTTCATTAGAGAAAATGTATATTTTATACTTAATTCCATACACATTTTAGCAAATGTATATCCCATCTATCCGAAACCATATTCATTTACATAATGTAAATATTTCACCTTTTTAAATCCGGAGCCGTACGTATTTACATTGACATTTTGACCTCAAAGAATAAATAGACTTTCAATTATTCTCCCAAGATTCGTTGATAGATATAATAACCCATCAAGGATAACATAGCTCCGATGAGCTTCTAAGGTCTCCCAAACATAATAAAGTATCCCCTAGGTTAATAGAAATCAACTAGAAGAAAGGATGCCCTAACAATAATAGGCATAGCCTCGGAAAAACCCCGCCTAACCCATTCCTAATCTAGGGCAGTATCCCAACTCATCAAGAACTCTAGGACTCTAAGTTTACTTCATATAAGAAGGTTCCTAGTTCCTAGTAAAGAGAATGAACCTAGGAAACAGAACAAGGTTTAAAGGTGAAAAACAGGGGACCGGTCGACCGGTCCCAAGACCGCGTCTCAAGGTTTTACCTACGAAGGAATGCTGAAAGCTCAAACTGGAATGGCCGGTCGACTGGTCAGGGGACCGCTGTCGACCTCACAAGAATTTTATGCCTTTGTAGAAAAGCAGCAAACCCGCCCCCGAAGGCCCGATCGACCGGTAAGGGGACCGCGATCGACCGGTCATAGCAGACTTAGGGTTCTTCCTCTTCTAAAAACTAAACCCAAATCTCAAATCTCTTTCATTTTGAACACAACCAACAACTTTTATCTACCCAAAGATTATCCTACATGATTTATAACTATTAAAACTCACAATTTTATCATCAAAACTAAGATTAGGGTTTAAGTCTCATAAATTCCATTTTTGATCCATAAGTGCAAATACACAACTATCATATAATTTATTCATCTTAGATCACATATTAGCAAGTAGAAAACTTGCCTTAGGGTTGAAATTTCAGATCTCTTGGTGGTAGGAGCAATCTCCCATCTTCAATCTTCATTTTCTCTCTTCTTTCTCCACTTTTCTCTTTCTCTTCCTCTTCCTTTTTTTTCTTTTTCTCTCTATGTTCAAGACATAAGATGGGGAAAATAAGGGATTTTAGAAGACAAAAATCATGGCTTAGGTTAAAACTCCCAACTTAAATGGTTAATACCACATTAAAATGACTCCCAAATACGCGTTTAAGCTAAAACCAGGTAAAAGTGCCCGAAACACAAAAATATAATATGGCACTTATTTTGACTATCTCGCACCTTCCGAGACAAATTACACCCTCTAAACTGGCATCCGGAATTTTATAATTATTTCGAGTTCCAAAATCATTTAAACCAAAATGTCATTTTAAATACCTGACACTAAAACATGCAACCTGATGATATTTACTTTCACATACAGTAAATATGCATCAATTTAGTAAATATTAACTTTCAATTCATTCAATTAATATTTACCCCAGACCCCACATTTTATATAATTACCTTATGCGGTAAAATTAATATAAAAATGAGCCTCCCAAAATCGAGGGTTGTTACACATAGGTCTATGAAGGACTTATCGGGGAGTTGATAAGTCCGCTGACTATGGGTACGTAGGTATGTGCGTGACCCATGGATACGAGAACTATGTTCATCTCCAATTTTTGTGTTGTTGTTTGTGGTTCGAGGAATCCTTACCGAACCTTTAGTCCCCTATTCGACGACCAGCGATATTGGGATATGATAGGAGAGTAATGCATGCACCGCAGCTATGACTCGGGGTGCCGTATTATATATGTGTATATATATATATATATAATGAATTAAATGAATGTATATAGAGTGGTTTGATTAATCTACTGTGTGATAATTGTAGATAACGGTGAATAGAGAAAAAGAATTGAAATAGGTTAATGTATATTTATTGAAGAGCTTAATTCATATTAATGAGAAACGATTCATATTAATGAGAAACGTATATGAATGATTATATTACGTGTGGTATGGGACATACGGGGTTATGATATGGGATAGAATGGAAAATAGTGAGGAGGAACCATTAACTAGGAGGTTAATAGGAAACGTTAAGTGTGCACTCTAGCTGAGAGGTGAGAATATCAAGTGAGAGTCTGGTTACTAACATGTACATAATAAATGCTTTATTGCACTTGTTACATACTTGCTGTTTTCAAAATTATTTTCGCATCGGGCTCTGACTCGTTTCCTTGCATATTTTCTTTTCTGTTGTACCTTCTATATCAGGTGTCCAACAGCAGGGCCGCCAACCTTATGGAATTATGACGAGCTATGGAACTATGGAGTATTGCTTAGACGTCTATCTTCATTTGATTCACACTATTCTTTTGTTTAGGGCTTGTCGCCCAAAGGAATTCAGTTATCATCTTTCTATCTGAATCAAATACTCTTGTACTCGTGTCATTTTCATACATTTAATATTGTTGGGATTACTTTATTGGATAATTATTTGGGAATGTTTATTCCAATTGCATTTAAATTCTTTTGTGTTATCTATTCGGTTATTTGTGTTGTAGAATAATATGTCTAGTGTTATTCGTAAACTTAAAATGGATTTTTGTTGAATTAAAATTTCAATTTTTTTTAACACCAGCTTAATTGAGTATTGGGTGATTAGTTAATGTTTTCGACAGTGATGCTAAGAATGAGCCAACTTTATATTCTGTTTTAATTTGGTATGGGACTGGCCACCCTGTATTTAAATAGGCGGGGTGTTACAGGTGGTATCAGAGCATCAGCTTCTAGTGTCCTTTAGGGTCTGTACGACTTACTGTGTTTTCAGCTTAGCATTCTTTGATGTAGAGCCCTATGTTTAGGATTGTTGATTTCTTTGGTAAGATTCTGTATATATTTGTTAATATTATTTGCGTTCGGACGGGTTCGTACAAGAAGTATGATAGATGAGGGACATTGGACGGATAGCGGAGATCGTACCTAGGAGGTTATGAAGTATGTTCAAGTATGATGACCGTAGTCGAGGTCACCCCTATTATGGAAAATTGAGAAGAGTCATCAGTAGAAGTTCTTAAAATGCGGGAATTATGTGTGTTACCTAACAAAGGCAATATATTCAAAGGCTTGGACATATAGTGGAGTTAGAACTGAAAATTTGGGGTAAAATTTTTCTTGACTCATCGGAGCAAAGTTATAATAGTGGGATTCAACAACCACCACCCACGAATGAGGGTATGTTCTCTATCTAAGGAATTATAAGGCGTATATTGATTTTTGTAGCGATTAATATTATATGGGAAAATGGGTTGCTAAACTTTGACAATAGCACTGTTATTTACGTAGACTCACCGACGGGTGTAGGATACCTATATTTTCATGTCATCACGTGGGTTTGATTTTTATCGCGAAATTACTTACTTTGGGCATGTCCGAGCATGACATGACTATCGGCATGCATTGACTTGTGGCATAGGAGAGCGTATGTACTACTAGCCAGCATCTTATCTTTAATTAGAAAGTAGATGAGTAGACTGTAATCGAAATCGATAAAACCTGTAGAGAGGTTATAAACTATTAACTAAGGACCTGAGGAGTTTCAATGACCGACTACTTTAGGTATTAGTGTATCGGGGGGGGGGGGGGGGGTTCCTTATTTGGATTTCGCTTGCGAGACACCCCATGCATGAAACTAATAACCGTTGGGAGTCGAAATAAGTTAGGTATTTAGGATATGAGTTTATAACCTTTTCATTAAATCCGAGTATTATGCGAGTAACCATATCCATTTTATAATGAAAGATATACGATAGGGTGTATGGGCGCCCTGTATGGTTGGATGGTAGTAGTTTTCATAATTGTGAAATAGTAAGTAGTTGTGACTTCAGGATTTATTTTTTTAATAAGTGAGGATCATTTTCCCCAAAATTTATTACGATGATGGTATAGGGAAGATTTGGTAAAGTTTAAATTCGATTCAGTTGAAACTATATGGTGAGGCTTGGCGTATAACATCAATGAGGATTTTCGTTAATGTACTGTATGGGTGGTACGGCATAGATTACTTAAGATGTGAGATTTATACTCAAAGTTGACCTTACCAGTAGGATTTGTCTTTCCGAATTTCGGGACAAAATTCTGTTATAAGGGGGAAGTATGTAATACCCCGTAATTTTTAATGACTTTTAAAATGTGTTATATTTTAAATTTATGGATTAATTGGATTTTACTATAAATTAATTCATTTGGGTTTTATCCGAATTGTGGATATTAAAATGAATGGTTCTGAATATTACTTAAAGATATTTAGGTAATATATGAATGTGATGTTATTGATATTGCGATGAGTTATTAATTCCGTAATTTGAATTTTTAGTCGTACGCGGTATAGGACGTGTCGGGACTAATTTGTTAAATTAAAAAGGAAACTTATTTTTACATCAACCTTATAGTCGTTTTGACTGCGTCGTTGCATCCAGAAGGGTTGAAATATTCAGAAAAGTCTATTTGGATGTTGGTTTTGGGTCTCGGGTCATTTGGAAATGAAAAGACACCTAAAAAGGCCATTTTGGTTATATTTACAGGAGGGATGAATAGTGATTTCGGGTTTTGTCTTATTATAAATATTTGGAGATTAGTTGTACGTAGTTCATTCTTCTCCTCTACACAAAAATTGAGAGGTCACCCTTTGAGAGAAAGTGAAAGGGTACTTCAGAGAGAGAAACTTGCATGGAAATGAGGAGAACTAAAGGTCAAAGGTTACCACCACCATCACCACCGGAAGTTGATCGGAGAAAGGGAGAACCACCTTTGTTATTCAACTCCACACGATCAGATATTCATTAGAGGCAAGTATTTAATGATTGCAATCTAAGTTCATATATTGTCCATGATAGAATCATTATAAAAAGAATGAGATTTTTCATGTTTGGAAGATAAAGAAGAGTGGTTAATGGATTTCTGAAAAATGGAAGTTTATAGGAATCAAACTCATTTTTTAGGTAGATAGTAATCCACGAAATAATGATAAATCTGTTGAAGAAATTCTGAGAATCATTGGCGTGTTCTTGAAGAAATAATGTATATAAATTTTCTGGAAAAATAGGATGAATATATGCTTTTAATTCAAACTCTTGATGATTCTAGTATGTTTAGAGCATTTGAAATCATTCAAATATGTTGCTATATCATGTAGTAAGGTTTATAAGGAAGTTGGGCTATTAATATGAAGGATTGTATGATCAAAAGTGATGAAACCCGTAGTAGAAAAAACTGGGCTGGTATCTGGGCGATCGATCGATCGACCCCCTGCCTTCGATCGATCGACCTCCCCAGAATCCTTGAAGTTGTTTCTTTTTAATGCTTTTTCGTATCCCAAACCTTTTCTAAATCTTTGGTGATTATTAATTGGATATAATAGGACTTAGAGAAGATCAGTAAGCCCTAGATAAGAATCGAATTAATGTGACTGGGATTTAATTGATTAGAATTATGATAATTAAATTGAAACAATTTCGGTTGCTAGATTCATGTGTTGAATTCTAATTTATATGCATGAGGATTAAGGATAGGTCCAATAGGGGAGATTTAATATAGCACCTGGGTAGCCTTAGGGTTACAATTTGAGCGTCAAGGACTGAGTTTAAGCTCATTATTGATTGCGCAAGGACTGAGTGTAGTACAAGCGCTTAGTGGTATGGCTCCTGGATAGAGATGGGAGTTCAGACCACATTTGGTTGAAAGAGGGGATCAGGTTATACCAGTTGCGTATTTGAAGTTAACGGACCTCCACGACCGACAAAGTTAAGTAGTAGTGAATTGGAGGGGTTCCTTATTTGGATTTCTCTTTGTGAGACGCTCCGCGCATGAACCTTAACGACGTCGAGAGTGGAGAGATGTTATAGGATGTGAGGGTGTTTCTTTTGTTGATAAGTCATATAGTGTGAATGAAACACTATAGACTATGAGCCATGTGATGATGGTATTCAATCCTAGTTGATAGAAGATGTGAAATAATCGGTTTTAACCCTATTTAAGGGAGAGTTTAATTCGTGGTAATTTGGGAGATAAGATGTTATGGATCAGTAGGATATTAGTGATTTCTTACTGAATAAATATATTGAGAAAAAACCTATTTAAACCTTGAGTCATGAGTGAGGCACTGGAATGAGTAGATTATAGAAGTTAAGTTATAATATTTTATTACATAGGATTTAGGAGATACAATGCTACGTATGGGAATTATCTTACGGTAGTGTGATTACCTTGTTGATATTATATTATAGGTAGATGATAATGCCTATTTGATTGATTGATGATTTATGTGTACGACATACCTAGATTACTATCTATCGACAGGAGATTTGCGCGTGAGGGCAGTCATATCCAGATGAATCCATGGGATTTTTGATTTGTCGCCCAAGAACATAGGTCTATGAAAGACTTATCGGGGAGTTGATAATTCCGCTGACTATGGGTACATAGGTATGTGCGTGACCCATGGATACGAGAACTATGTTCACCTCCAATTTTTGTGTTGTTGTTTGTGGTTCGAGGAATCCTTACCAAACCTTTAGTCCCCTATTCGACGACCAACGATATTGGGACATGATAGGAGAGTAATGCATGCACCGCAGCTATGAATCGGGGTGCCGTATTATATATGTACATATATATATATATATATATATATATATATATATATATATATATATAATGAATTAAATTAATGTATATAGAGTGGTTTTATTAATCTACTGTGTGATAATTGTAGATAACGGTAAATAGAGAAAAAGAATTGAAATAAGTTAATGAATATTTATTGAAGAGCTTAATTCATATTAATGAGAAACGTATATGAATGATTATATTACGCGTGGTATGGGACATACGGGGTTATGATATGGGATAGAATCATATTATGGAAAATAGTGAGGAGGAACCATTAACTAGGAGGTTAATAGGAAACGTTAAGTGTGCACTCTAGCTGAGAGGTGAGAATATCAAGTGAGAGTCTGGTTACTAACATGTACATAATAAATGCTTTAGTGCACTTGTTACATACTTGCTGTTTTCAAAATCATTTTCGCATCGGTCTCTTACTCGTTTCCTTGCATATTTTCTTTTCTGTTGTACCTTCTATATCAGGTGTCCAGCAGCAGGGACGCCAACCTTACGGAATTATGACGAGCTATGGAACTATGGAGTATTGCTTATACGCCTATCTTCATTTGATTCACACTATTCTTTTGTTTAGGGCTTGTCGCCTAAAGGAATTTAATTATCATCTTTCTATCTGAGTCAAATACTCTTGTACTCGTGTCATTTTCATACATTTAATATTGTTGGGATTACTGTATTGGATAATTATTTGGGAATTTTTATTCCAATTGCATTTAAATTCTTTTGTGTTACTTGTTCGGTTATTTGTGTTGTAGAATAATATGTCGAGTGTTATTCGTAAGCTAAAAATGTATTTTTGTTGAATTAAAATTTGGAAGGTTTTTAACACCAGCTTAATTGAGTATTGGGTGATTAGTTAATGTTTTCGACAGTGATGCTAAGAATGAGCCAACTGTATATTCTATTTTAATTTGGTATGGGACTGGCCACCCGGTATTTAAATAGGCGGGGTGTTACAATAAGCTGCTGAACCAATCGATAAAGATGCTGAATCCACTCAACAAAATGATTCAAAGGCAAAAAAGAAATATGGTATTCTTAGACCTTATAAAAAATATCTGTAATGACACAAATTTCCAATTGAGTCCATGTATAGTGTTGGCTCAATTCCGGACAAAAACATTTATTCATAGGATAGTATGTAATTGTAATACTCTCAAGCCTATGAAGTGTTTGTTGAAGACGTAGCGGCAAAGAGTATAAAGCCTCATCAAATATGCTGGTTTGCGTGCCTCGTTTCTACGTCATCAACCATAGTTCCATGCTACCAAGGTATGAATGCAATATTATATATATAGGAGCTTGGAAGATGTTTATTGGGTGTTAGGTTTTATAAAAACTGCGTTTTGTTTTAAGAAATAATTAATTAAAACTTTAAATAAATGTTTATAAAATTTTCTGGGCTTAAACAAGAATATTCAAACTTTCTGTTTTTTCGTTCGATAGAGTCGTTCGAACGAGATTGTCGTTCGAACGAAAATGTCGTTCGACGAACCTGCCAACGAGTTCCCATATTAGGCCACTGGAATGTCGTTCGATATGTCGTTCGAACGAACCTGTGTTCGAACGAGATATCCAACGAGACTTCTAACGAGTTCCCTCTTTAAACATTCTGGAACTTCGTTAGAAATCTCGTTCGAACGAGATTTCGTTCGAACGAAAATGTCGTTCGAACGAGATTTGGCGGGAACAGTTAAATAGCAGTTTTTGACAGTTTTTGACCCACTTCCCCACTAAGTTTTTAACCAACTTTTTTAGACTTTATTATATGCGGGAATCACTTTTGATGATCTATCTTTTTCATATCATAAAAACTCTTATAGAGTGTTTTGAGAGCAAAAACAAATGGAGAAAAAGATCATGTTTTGAGTGCTATTTTTCAAGAGAAAATATTTTATCACTCTAGTTTTACACCCATATTGTTTATCCAAGTTCTTATATACATATCAAATTGCTTGGAGTTTGGCACCGGTTTATCTCTTCCGTTTAAAAGAGAAGTTTTGGTTTGCTTCTACATCCATCAAAGAAGAAGACGTTTTGTTGCGATTCTACCCACTTGGAGAAAGGCTCCATGTACGGGTGACGGTGACCATATAAAGTCCTATCGGTGGATTCCGAGACCGCGGAGGTGTTCCAAGGTTATCCGCTAGGAAGAGGTGTCTACAAGAAGAAGCATCGGGGCTTGAGAGGGATCGAGTCGTGTGTTGTAAGTCTTTCTGTCTTGTACTTGTAATTCCGTATCTAGTGGATTTGTGGCTCGGGCCGTCCGAGGTTGTTTCCCGTCTTGGGTTTTTCCTCGTACATCGCAGCGTAGTGTGATTGATTTATTTTATCTTGCAAAATAACGTAGAACGCATGCTTAGAATAGTTCAAGATAAAATTTGGTTTAAATTATCACACTCATTTAATTTTGTCCTAAATTAAATATTGGGTAAAGTTTATTTAATTCAAGTCATTTGCTAAAATTTGGTTTCGCCTAATTTGCTAATATTGATAAATATGACTTAGGCAAATTCTAGGACTTGAATTGAATCAACTTGGTTTAAGTGAATATATTAATTGTTTAATTTTACTTCACTTGGTTTAATTTTCATTTGTTTTAAGAAATTAAAATTTGTTGTGTTAAAGTTGAACCCCATTTTACGCTTCCGCATCGAGATTTAGTTTAAAAGGAAATTATAATTGTGTTTAATTGTGAAAATTAAAACCCGGGGATCCATCATTGCTTATAATATTTTTTCAAATTGGTATCAGAGCTTTGATCTAAGAAAAGCTCACACTTTCAAATTGGTATCAGAGCCGGAGCGCTAAGTTATCGCGTTAAAGATTCGTTTTTCGGCTTTTTGTATTTCCTTACCTTTTTAGGTGGTTCAAATTTTTTATCACTCTCATATTTTTTTTCTTCTCAATGGGACGTCTTAATGAAAATTTGTCCAATTTTAATGAAAATAAAATTTTTGATTTTCGAGAGGAATTAAATGGGCTTAAGAAATGTAACGAAAATTTAAAGGAATTAAATTTGAGATTTGTAAAAAGAATTAAATTTCTTGAAAATGAAATTCTTGTTTTAAAGCTCACATTGAGTCTTTGCAAATCTCCTTATCTCAAAAAGATATTTTTCGTGAAAAGCTCATGGACTTACATTCAAAATTTGATATTTTAGAAAAGTCCAAGAAAGAGAGTGAAAATTGTGAAAAGACTCTTAGGGACAAGTTTACTCATATTTAGGGAGAGCGTGTTAACCTTCTAGGAATTATTGAAAATTTAAAGAAGGAGTCCCATAATTTTGAGGAGTGTAATTTATTACTTGAGTCCGAAATTTTAAAATTGAAAAATGATTCTCAAGACTCTAGTAGTAGTTCTAATGGTTCTAGCACATCATGCTCAAATTCTTCCATTGCTAAAACTAAAACCATTGTTTGTTTTAGAGGGTCAACTTTGTCCAAGGTCTTTAAAAAGGGTCACACCTTAGGTAACATTTCTCGTGTTTACACATGCTTGCATTGTGGTAGGAAAGGTCACCTTAGGTCATTTTGTTTTGATCTTAAAAGAAGTCCAAGGAAATCTTTATCTAGCATTTCATTATTTCCTAATCCCCATCATGTTAAATATAAATCTATATGGGTTAGGAAATCATTATTAAATGCGCTAGATACAAAATTTGTTGATTCTCATTTACTATTACATGAAACCTCCCTTGCTAAATTTAAAGGTTGAATGTGTTAGTGTTTTATGCATACTCTAGCTTTTTGTGCTTCATATTATATATCATTGCTATATGTATGCATGTTTAGTCATTTTCTAGTCATTGCCTCATTTCATATCATATGCTAGAAATTATGACTTGTTTATCTTTTTGTATTATATTTTTTTTGTTTGAATTAACTGAATAATATAAAAATATTTTTGTTTATCATTTGTGTTTTATCTGTTTCATTTGATATTAATGAAAAATACAAATGATTTTTGTTTGTCCTTTTGAGTAAATATTTATTTTTGATTAAAAATGTTAAAAATTCAAAAAGATTTTTTTTGTGTGTATTTTTGTTTGACACACTTTATGTGGCATATACTTGTGTTTGAATCCCATCTGTTACGCTCCCACGTGGCTAAAACTTTTGGTTTAGATTTTCAATCCTTAAAATGTTCTTTACCATGTTTTATATGGAGTAGTTGGATTTTGTATTGTTTAAATGGATTCTATTTTTATATGCCTCTTTTCACACATGCACGAGATCTTTTGAAATCTTAATGTCACATGTTATATTTGAGCTTTTTGAGGTGTTCTCCTACCAATCTAGTCATCTACAAATCTATGACCTAGGAGGACTAGTGCATGTCAAAATCCTTTGCACGTGAGCTTTGTGAGATAAAAAATTATATATCTAAATGTGCACGGGGAAGGGGTCCGAAAGGATGAATTAAATCCTTTGCGATAGTAAGCCACCATTTATTGGATCTAAAAGAAATACGTGATCCAAAGGCCTAAAAACAGAATATTTGGCATTAAAAAGAAAACAATTGCCAAGGCCTATGTTTGTTTGATATATTCATTCAAAAGCAAAAGAATATATATGCTTATTGAGGGAGAATTGGATGGTATATCAACGGTTTGCACAATGTCCGTTTATCCTAGTTGTCTTTAATGTCATGACTCTATTTGGTTTGTAGAATCATCATCATGCTAGGCTTGTATGCATTGTGTATGTTTGTTCATTGAGTTCAATCTATATTGTCACATGAGGTTATATTTAAATGTGATAAAGTTTGCAATCAAATGAGAACTCCGTGAATGTTTATTAAGTGTTTGGGTCTAAATTTAATTGTTGCTAGTTCACACCCCTACACTTACGTTTCCATATGACACATTTTTGCCATACGAGTGTGCAAACTTATTGTATTTTTGTGTCATGTGTATGTTTATATATATATATATATATATGCAAGTACTCTATTGGTATATTTCTCGTATATATATATATATATATGATATTTTGTTTGTCTTTGCCTTGATTTCTAGTCCATCCATGCTTATACTTCATTATTGGTATCTATCTTGGATTACTTATGCTTTTGGTGCTAATGTGCTTTAATGTCTTAACACTTTAAGCTTCAACGTGTTTATTAGTTCTTTATCCTTTGCCTATTCCTGAACAAAAAGTGGGAGAAATGATAGGGGGAGAAATGGTATCTAATCCTATTATTTTCGTATCTTAGTTTGGGGGAGATTTATCTTAGGGGGAGACGTCTTTCTAAGTAGGTCATGTGTTTGATAAAGGGGAGAATTAATTTAGGGGGAGTAATTAATTAAAATTGCATTTATTACTTTGATATTCCCTATGCATTTGATGAGTTTGCTTAAGTGTGCAGGATTTCTTCTAAAGCGGCATTGTTTAATGGCAAAACATTTGATCCTTGGGTTGAGTCAAGTTTGGGTGGGTTATGTTTTGAGTCTAGTAGAGCTTGACGGCCCTTTAGGATTTTTTGTTTGGTTTTTGTCCCGGAATAGCCAAAGGGGGAGATTTGTAAGGACACAAATTTTTAATTGAGTCCATGTATAGTGTTGGCTCAATTCCGGACAAAAACATTTATTCATAGGATAGTAAGTAATTGTAATACTCTCAAGCCTATGAAGTGTTTGTTGAAGACGTAGCGGCAAAGAGTATAAAGCCTCATCAAATATGCTGGTTTGCTTGCCTCGTTTCTACGTCATCAACCATAGTTCCATGCTCCCAAGGTATGAATGCAATATTATATATATAGGAGCTTGGAAGATGTTTATTGGGTGTTAGGTTTTATAAAAACTGCGTTTTGTTTTAAGAAAGAATTAATTAAAACTTCAAATAAATGTTTATAAAATTTTATGGGCTTAAACAAGAATATTCAAACTTTCTGGTTTTTCGTTCGATAGAGTCGTTCGAACGAACCTGCCAACGAGTTCCCATATTAGGCCACTGGAATGTCGTTCGATATGTCGTTCGAACGAACCTGTGTTCGAACGAGATATCCAACGAGACTTCTAACGAGTTCCCTCTTTAAACATTCTGGAACTTCGTTAGAAATCTCGTTCGAACGAGATTTTGTTCGAACGAGATTTGGCGGGAACAGTTAAATAGCAGTTTTTGACAGTTTTTGACCCACTTCCCCACTAAGTTTTTAACCAACTTTTTCAGACTTTATTATGTGCGGGAATCACTTTTGATGATCTATCTTTTTCATATCATAAAACTCTTAGAGAGTGTTTTGAGAGCAAAAACAAAAGGAGAAAAAGATCATGTTTTGAGTGCTATTTTTCAAGAGAAAATATTTTATCACTCTAGTTTTACACCCATATTGTTTATCCAAGTTCTTATATACATATCAAATTGCTTGGAGTTTGGCACCGGTTTATCTCTTCCGTTTAAAAGAGAAGTTTTGGTTTGCTTCTACATCCATCAAAGAAGCAGACGTTTTGTTGCGATTCTACCCACTTGGAGAAAGGCTCCATGTACGGGTGACGGTGACCATATAAAGTCCTATCGGTGGATTCCGAGACCGCGGAGGTGTTCCAAGGTTATCCGCTAGGAAGAGGTGTCTACAAGAAGAAGCATCGGGGCTTGAGAGGGATCGAGTCGTGTGTTGTAAGTCTTTCTGTCTTGTACTTATAATTCCGTATCTAGTGGATTTGTGGCTAGGGCCGTCCGAGGTTGTTTCCCGTCTTGGGTTTTTCCTCGTACATCACAGCGTAGTGTGATTGATTTATTTTATCTTGCAAAATAACGTAGAACGCATGCTTAGAATAGTTCAAGATAAAATTTGGTTTAAATTATCACACTCATTTAATTTTGTCCTAAATTAAATATTGGGTAAAGTTTATTTAATTCAAGTCATTTGCTAAAATTTGGTTTCGCCTAATTTGCTAATATTGATAAATATGACTTAGGCAAATTCTAGGACTTGAATTGAATCAACTTGGTTTAAGTGAATATATTAATTGTTTAATTTTACTTCACTTGGTTTAATTTTAATTTGTTTTAAGAATTTAAAATTTGTTGTGTTAAAGTTGAACCCCATTTTACGCTTCCGCATCGAGATTTAGTTTAAAAGGAAATTATAATTGTGTTTAATTGTGAAAATTAAAACCCGGGGATCCATCATTGCTTATAATATTTTTTCAAATTGGTATCAGAGCTTTGATCTAAGAAAAGCTCACACTTTCAATATCCTGTTGTTGGACATTATTTCAAGAATTAGCCTTAGCCGAGGACAAAAAAATAAGGGCTAAATGTAAGAAATGTGGAATAATTTATCTCTATCATGCAGCTTATGGCACTAATAATATTTTGACCCGCATGGATAATTGTGTTAGAAATACCACAACTACATTGGTCAACTTATATTATCTCGAACTTAAGGGTCTTTGTCATTGGTTAATTCTTCCAAATTTGATAATGAGGTCTTTAATGACTTACTATATGAGGCAATTATTAGTCATAATCTGACTTTTGTATTTGTCGATTATGAGGGTATTAGGGCTGGTTTTAAATATATTTCCAAGGATATTAAGTTTCCCTCATGGAATACTGCTAATGATGGAGTGTTAAAAAGGTTTAAAATGGAAAAATAAAACTTCAATATATGTTAAATTCAGTTTATGGGAGAATTTGTCTAACTTTCGATTTGTGGGCATCCTTGGCCACTGATGGGTACCTCACCCTTGCGGCTCACTTTGTTGTAACGATTGGAAGTTGTGTAAAAGAATACTGAATTTTAGTCTAATGCCCCCCCAATACGTGTCACATTATCAGAAAAATTTACACTTTGTTGAATGAATGGGAAACTGATAAGAAGTTATTTTCTGTCACACTAGATAATGCTTTAAGTAACGGTGCGTTAATTGAGATTCTAAGGAATCAACTAAATTTAAAAGGTGCACTTGTAATAAATGGTAAATTCTTTCACATACGTTGTTGTGCACATATTTTGAATCTTATAGTCCAAGATGGATTGAAGGAAATTGATTAAGCAACAATTAAAGTTTAAGAGAGTGTGAAATACATTAGAGGTTCAGATCAAAGAAAATATAAATTCTATGATTGCGTTTCTCAAGTCTCTTTGGAGTGTAAAAGGGGATTGCGACAAGATGTTCCGACTAGATGGAACTCAACATATTTAATGCTTGAAAATCCGATATTATATCAGCGTGCTTTCATCCATTTAGAGTTGAGTGATTAAAACTATTAACACAGTCCAACCCAAGAAGAGTGGGAAAGGGTAACAAAACTTTCAAAGTTTTAGGGTTTATTTTATGAAGTATCTTCCTTATTTTTCGAAACAAAACATCCCATGGCTAATTTTTTCTCCCCTCTAGTTTTTATCATCCAAATTAAGTTGAAAGATGCAATGGAAGGGTCCTATAGTTTTATGCGTAGATTGTGGGGACATATGAAATTAAAATTTGAAAAATATTGGTCTGAATATAGTGTTGTTCTTATTGTTGCTGTCACTTTGAATCCGTAGTTCAAACTTCAGTCTGTAGAATGGGCATATACGAGGTTACACAGTAGTGATTCTTAAGAGTATAAACATATGAGTGATGCCATATTTGATCTTTTTGATGTGTATAACCTAAATTACTCTCATCTAGTTCGGTCAAATGGATTGGTTTCTGATAATCCTGATCTGACAAATGAGTGTGGGGCTTATGTGTTTCAAGTATATACTTTCGATTTTAGCTGCTAATTTTAATTGCTGATCTTAGTTGTTGATTTTAATTGCCTAACTTTGTCTTTAGAAACTATAGTTGACAATTGTCATAAAAAATTCTTTGCCTTTGATAAAAAGAATGAATTACACAAGTATTTTGATGATAAAAAGTTCAATAGGAAGCAGGACATGGATATTCTAGCATGGTGGAAGGGAGAACAAGTTAGTTATCCTATAATTTTTCGTATGGCTCATGATACATTATCAATTCCCATCTAAACTATAGCTTTTGAATCTGCAGTTATCATTGGCGGTAGAGTTCTCAATCAATATCGTAGCTCTCTTTTGCCAAAAACTATCCAAGCACTGGTTTGTACTCAAGATTGGATTTTTTGCAGTAGTTGTATATTTTCTAAGTCCATTTTGGTTATTTTTTTCTCCTCACATATCATTTCTGAAATAATAAATTGCATATTTAACTTTTCTTGTCCAGCTATTGGCAAAGAGGAAGATGTTGATGAGTACAAAACATAAACGAAACAAGAAATAAGAAATACAAGTTCATGTTCAATAATTGCAATTCTAAATCATATATATCATATGAAGAAGAAAAAAACAAAATAAATACAAGCATTGTTTGATTTGTAATATTGCACAAAAGAAACAACAGAAACAATAAAACTCAGGTCTACACATTAAGGGGTTCAATGGCGCCATCAATAAAACTCAGAATTGAAATAGGAACAAAGGGACCATTATGACAAAATAATTTAGCCAATAAGCAAGTGATGGGAACTATAAACCCATTATAAGGAAGTAAAAGGAATAAGAATCTTCGATAAACCAGTAGTCAAAGAATGAGTTAAGTATGACGACAAATTCTCACAGGATAAACAACATCATGCTTGAACCTAGTTAGAAGTGGAACATAAGATATTTGTGCAGGTATATTTAGCTTTTTATCCCCATAATTACAATAAACTGACTTTACCATCTGATATTGCCACTAATAGAACCTAAGTCCCTGTTTTCAAAGGCCATTCATTACTCATAACGAAGAAATATAAACTACCCATATAAACCTAATCAACATCTAAGTATGAATAAATAGTGGGAGCTAATACTTTGATAATTTCTAATGGTCCGTTCATATGACAAATACAAAAATGAGAACGATAATACCGAACAACAACATTGTGGTGGTCTCTACACTTTATTCATTCATGAGATACTTTCTATTTTAGAACTACATTTTTTAACTTGACACCACCCAAACTTGAATTACTCAGTGTTGAAGTACCCTTTCCGTGTAAAGAGACTAATGAATCTACATTGTATCTATAAGTGACTATCTACTAGGATTGTTGAAAAGACAACATACGAAGGTGCTCGTAAGTCTCATAAATACAAAAATCATCCTGAAAAATACGAATCTAATTTTAAGCATAACATATGAAATTACGAAACACACATGATTGATATTTAAAAAAAATGCACACATGAAACGAATAACATATTATAGTACGAATTTTGACTGACCATTCAAGCATTACACATAAAAAGCCTACAAAAAATCTAGACAAGCACTACTAACATCCAAGAATGTAATAAAATTGATACACACATTTAGAGTAAAAATGAGTTTATATCATTTCTTTTCTTAAATTTAGAGTAAAATTGATACACAAATTTAGAGAAAACATAGTGAAAGATCCATTAAAGGTACCAATAACCCATCACAAAGAACCACAAAATACATGACATGTTGTAATGAAATCTTATGCCATTACTTTAATGTAAAAACAATACAAACTAAGCCAACGAAGTAAACCAATTACATATATTTTATACTGATAACATATAACATTAACATAATGATTTTTTTCAAATTTCTTAATCACTGCGAAACCCATGAAGTTAGACTTCAAAGTCAAAATTATCAATGTGTATTATTATGTTGAGGTTTTTATTATTGTTTTTATTGGGGAAATTTATCAAACACATAGACCACAACAATGTTTCTGAAATTTAAGAAGGTTATACAAATGTATATCACTTACCATTTAATCAATTCAATATCTTAAATCTTCAAATTGGCATCCCTATGCATTTTGACAATTAGTTCAATAGCTAAAAATCGTGTAATCACGCATACAAATCAATACATTTAAATCTCCCACTTCATTCGTATATGAACAAAATTAAATAAATATGTATCGATTATATCAAAAAGACATAGTCGAGAAATTCAACCTACTAAATGCACAGTGGTTCCAACATTTAAATGGGAAACACAATAGTCTATGGATTCAATATAGCAGTAACACAACAATTATGAGTGCATATAAATTGGGTTGTGAACTCAACTAAATAAAATAACCTTTTAAATGAACATGAAAAAAAATTCATTCTAGAATACTTTTACAATGAACTGAGAGATTGTACCTTGCTAGAGGTAGAGATGCGATAGATAGAACAAAGAGTTCACTTGTCAAATTTAAAGAAAAATCAACAGATTAGAAAAAATAAAATAAAGTTCGAACCCAAAAGAGTCATATAATGAACCCAATTTTAGGAAGCAAAATGGGAAGCAAAAAAAAAAAACAATAACAATCCCCCCCAAAATTGAGAGATTGTACCTTGCTAGAAGTTTTGAAAATGATGGTAGTGGTGGTCGGTGAAATTATAACCTTCTTGCGATTTTGTATTACGGTCGGCGACATGAACCTTGATGGTCGGTGGTAGCAGCTACTACTGGTTAGTAGTCGTTCTACACATTTTAGAGAGGCCGGTTGAGAGAGAGAGAGATTTTTGAGTGAAAGTGAGGTCACTGGTGAGAGTGAGGTTACAAAACCCACTCAAAAAAAGAAAAAAAAAACACCCGCTAAAAATCCCACCAAGTTAAACATTTTAAGCTCAATTTCATTATAAGTTTCATGGCATTTGTTTTAAAATGTCGTATATTTACGATATATTTTTTGGCATTTTCTAAAAAGTTCCATAATTTTCTAGCATTTGTATACAAACTCAGTAAATGTTTTACATTTAAAAATAAATGCCGTGTTTTTTTCGGGGCATTTTTTTATAAATGTCGCGAAAAAAATGCCGTAAAAAATCAGAGTCTTGTAATGACATGGGTAGGAAGCTATTTCTGGATAAATGGTAGCATATCACTATCCCAAGTTTCATCCCTGCACCCCTCACCATTTATTCCATTATGATTATTGGAATACTTATCATAAGATTCTTAAACTACAACCATAACAAACCTCACATTCATAAGGATTCAAAATGACAACTTTTATAAAAAAAAATCTCAGAACTTTAATTTATAGTAGAAGTTGAAAACAAATCCCTTTTAATATTTATACAGAAATTGTTCAAGTTAGTTTTTGCTGTAAAGTGCACGAGTTAGGACAAATACTCAAATATTATGAGCTTAATTTACCAAGGCATTTCAAGATATATTATTTTAAGTATGGAGTAGCCATGTCATCAACACTATCAAAAGTACAACATTAATGCAAGTAGATTTTATATAATAAGTATGAGTGATTAGATGTTTTATAAGCATAAAAAAGTGTGTACAAAAATATTATTCTAGTGTGAAATGGAATAAAGAGAATTGCACCAAAATTAAAAGATAGAACAGAGAGAAGATGAACCTAAAAAATAATATGGGAAATCTAAAATCATCTTAATCACATTTGAATAACACAAATATAACTAGTAGACGTTGTGGGGTCCAATGAATGATCCCCCGTGGTATATCTCTCAATCCTATCTAGAACATATTTCTAAACCCAATTACAACTAGGACGGAGAGTTAAGGTTTTGTAAACAATTTTAGGAGTCACAATTTGAATAGTTTTTTTCCATTGGGACCCTTTTGATCAATGTATTATTTCTTCTTATTCCCCTTCTTCTCAAAATTTTCACCACTCCTCACACACTTTAAAGTAAAGTATGATTTAAGCAACAAACAAAACCTTATATCATATGAAAATCCTATGACAATGGGTACACTTAAGAGGCTTAGTCTCTATCTGAGTTGCTACATGAATGATGTGAATTTTAAGATGATGTTTTTTTTGTATCGAGGCAAAACTCTTTAAAATTTTCTTCTTTGTGTCAAAATGAACACATGAAATTCACATTCCTTTGTTTTTCTTAGATTGAAAGAGAGTAGAAGAATTTACCAAGGTAGGAACACAATGATTAGAGGTGAATAGTTTATATACATGGTTTTTAGCTACTAGATGGATAAGAATAACTTGTTAAACCCTAAACTTCATCTATCTTTCAATGATTTATTGGTCTCCATAAGCATCTTACCCAATTTTTGAGACTTCTCCATTAATTTTAACTTAAAATTATATGCAAAGACTAATTTGATCTTAAGATATGAAATCTTACTAATTAAGGCAATGTTAAAGAAAGAACTTTTTAGAAAAGATTTACCGAAGTACTCAACCTTACCACGAACAAAGTCATTATTATATCCTTTAAAACCAAGAGGTTCACCAAAGACCATTTGTTGAGCATTAACATTGCTAAAAAACGTTCACTCATTATTTCCTTTTAATTCTTAACGGATTCTATCATAGTGGAGAGTTTTTTGTTAATCTTATCGAGTTTTATGTCTTCTTAAATAAGTTTATTGTATGGGACCTTGACCTTATGTCCTTCATCCTCACTAGTGTCAAAGAAGGTAGTTAAAGGGATCATAATATCATAAATATGGGTTATATAAGGAATATTAAAATCCTTTAAATCATTTTACTCGCCAAAACCTCCCATGGCTATAAAAGCTATAATTTTCTTCATCGTTGGGATGGACTTGGTCGGAGTCCGAATCATTATACCTCAATAAGGGTAAATAATCATGCTCGTCTCTTTTAAAATGGTCTTAGACAATAATTCCTTTATCATATGTCCTCTTCCACCAAAATTAAAACATGTTATGGTGCCACTTGGGGTTTCACACTTCCTTTCCCTCTTGCTTGACAATTCTCAAAATAAGGTGAGTTGTTCTTGAGATTTCCATTGATTTAATATGGTTTGACCAAAAGTTTGGAAAGTTTCTTGGTAAAGAGATCCATTTAGACTTTATAAAGTTCAAGGGAACTACTTGAAGAGTATTTGTGAGCTTTTAAAATTACAAGTTATGCTCTTCTATTTGGTGGACTTTCCAGGATAATAATTAAAATTTGCATCATAGGTTGAAAGTAAACTTACCAACTAATCCACACATAAGGGGTATAAGATATAAATTTGACTTCTCTAATGGCATCAATCTTACCATTAAACTTAATGGTGCGACTCAAGATCTATGTGAATGTCTTTAATATCATAGAGGGGGTGTATAGGGTATAACACCAATTTAGAGAAATTTCACCCAATTCAAAAAATATAAAATACCAGGATAGAAAAATCAAGAAGACAACCAATTTGACCTATTAAATTGAATAAGTGTGAATATTATTTTAAATCTTAAAAAAATTTCGATGGCCACAATTATCCCCTAAGAACCCAAAGTTAGATATATTATAATTAATAGTAAATTAACTAGATTAAAACCTTTAAAGTCTAATTTAACCAAGTTATGGAATAACCCTAGATCTAGGTGCACAAGTGTGTGATGCGAAATTAACTATAAGAGCATCCATAAATGAATCACACAACGCGAAATCTATAAGGAAAAATACCACCCAGAGGAAAAAAACCTGAGATGCATGCCTATCTATCCTTCGACTTGAAAAGAACAATATTAAAATATGCATGAAGATACCTCTCACTTGTATCCTTTACAAGTAGTTACCTATGCACATCAACACTTTCCCCCATTGAATGAGAAATCGCTTTGAAGGTCCATCAAAGTGGTGAGGAAGTCCATTATCTTCACAATCATTGTACTTTGAGAAAATTCCTCCAATGGATTGATATACCTTTAGATCTAATTGTTATATGAATTCCAATATTTATTGAAGTTGAATATAAGATTTTGTAATTTTGTAAAGTAATTCACCCATAAAATCCCTCTATAGACATAAATCAAGTATGGATCTAGTCAATTCTCTCAATTTTGATAAGATAAGTGAAATTGCAAGAGAGTTACTAAAAGTCCATCCAAGACGAGTTAGGAATGAAAATCAATGTTCAACTTGTGAATTTTATAGTTAAAAAATAAATTCATAGGCAACTCCAAAATTATGGGCTCCCGTGTGCAGGGGGTCATATTAGCGCCATGCACACAATTCAATTTTCATAGGGCATGAATGTGCCACGTGGATCTGACAATGATCTTCAATTGACGTCATGCATACGAATGTACTCAGCCTCCATGATCATGAACTTTCAAAGAAATTTAAATGTACACAATGCAATGATTTTAATCCAATTAACAATTGAAAACTTTATTGATTTAAAAGAATTTTTTGCAATTCATGTAAGTCCAAAAATATAATTTAAAAAATGTGCATGGGTGCAAATCTTAGATGTAAATAAATCACAACCGTAAAAAGGATATCAAAGTCGTGTTCGGTTAGAAGAAAAGTAGATGTGTTGAATACAGTGATGTCAAATGACACGAAAGAAAAAACAAACATGATCAAGTAACTCACCCACGACATCTATATTAAAATGAAAAGATGATGTTGACTACGCGAGACTCGATGTTTTGACATGAAAGATAGCCAATTATAATATAAATGAATTCCAATACATTTTCAATCTCCCCATTTGGCTATTCCGTGGAAAACCTCCCAAACCTAAAAATCTTAGTTATTATGAGTATCACATAAACCCAATTTAAGCTGATATAGAGTGTATGATAACGACAACACCATATAAGTCCAAAATAATTACACATACAACAAGTCGAGTCATAATATGGGTCGAGTTCGAATCCATCAAGTAAGTACATTCAAAACATGTGAAAAATACCTAAATATCATGCATATATGACGATATGAGAAGAGATTCCCTCTTCTTGGGAACTCTCCAAAACCAAATATTAATATTAATGAACACATGAAATATAAACAACAAAATCCACCTAAATTATATCAATATAAACACAATGATAATACTCCCCCTTTTAATAACGCATATCAAAACGTGTCTCCGCAAAGAACAAAAGTTTCCCCTTATCTTATATGTTTCTCCCCTTTTTTGACTCGGAATAGTCAAAGCGCGCGCGCACACACACACACACACACACACACACACACACACACACACACACACACACACACACATATATATATATATATATAATCACAAAAATCTCAACACTAAAAAGATAAAAATGCAAAATATAACATCTAAGATGCGATAACCAACGCTAAAAACATGAATCACATGAGGAATACCATGGGATTAACATGACAAAATATTTGAACAAAATTACATATATCAACATAAATGATACAAAAATAATTCACAAATGATATAATCAACATACACGGGAGTGTAGAGTTAGAACAAGGACTAAATATATATCAAACAAACCATAAACTATACATATAATCTAATATGTCCAAAATCCAAAACAAAAAAATGTAATATGATTAACGAACAAAAGATAAAAAAGTATTAAGTATCCTCAGTGCAATATTAATAAATATACACCATTACACAACACCAAAATATATGAAACATTATCATAAATCTCATTAGAAAGGAAATTATGAAATTGTGTGGCGTGAGTGACCTCTTAATCATCATCATCAGCATCCAAATATATATGATCATCAACAGATGTAACAACATGAGCGTGAAAACTAGTGGTAGATGTTGATAAAGATACGAAATGTATGTCACCACAATGAAATGATTCTATTATATACTAAATAATGAGCCCAACGTCCATTTGTCCTAGAGCAATAGATGCTCGAAAGGACTCATCTTGAGCACCCATTCCCCACATGATGTTGTTGGGAAAATTTTAACATTTAATATAATATAATATTTAGTTATTAATTTTATTATGTTTATTGATGTTTTATTTTTAAACTTAGTTTGGGTTTTTATTCTAGAAGGAAAGATCATGAGAAAATGGGCGTGAAAGATAGTAGAGTGCTCAAGTCTCACATTGGAAGAATACCACAAAAGTGGTGGTATATTAATTAAAGGACGACTAAGATTCTTAAGTGAATAGTTAAATAAAAGGCTATGATTCCACGCATTGCGGTGGTGCTTAAGCACTACTGATCGCCCTTTCACGCGATGCGTGTCGCCCGTGTGCATTGTCACTTGGAGCGTGGGAGCCTAAAGTTTTGATAAAGTAAAACAGATCAATGTCTGTGATTGAACGATCTGATCAAAAGGTTTAAAATTCAAAACGACTTGATCTGAGCTGTTAGATAAACTCGTAGTGTTTCGTGTAAGGGGGTGTCCACTCGCTTACGATGGGATGCCTAATCGGAACCGTTAGATCAAATCTATTCCAAATAGATACGATCCAATGACTACTGAGTCGCTATATGAAGAGCTGTGACTATTGAAGAACAATCACATAAATGGCTATAGAAAGAGTTCCAGGACCCTATTTTGGACACTGAAAATTGCTAATTTCCCCTCTCTCCGTCCTCTATACTTTGGCATTATCAGATTACAAATTCAAAGTGTTCTCAGTTTGATCAAATATTACATAGTTTGAATAAAACAACAGTTTATACAATGCATTGTATCCTAAAGGCAGATTCAATAAACCCCATAGTGTACTCGCGATTCTTTCTAAACCGAATTAGGAGAAATTTTGCCTAAAAGATAACGTTCCTAGAACGTGCCTTGCAGCAATTAATTAATTTTTTCATTCTTTCCATAGAATATTTCCAACAGTTTGAGGCAAAAATTTATATTATTACCCCACTAAAATGGAAGGAATAGTGGCACAATCTATCCAAGTCATGAGTCAATTCTTAATCCAACTCGACCAGTTTGATGGCAAAAATTTCACCCATTGGCAAGAGAAAGTTATGTTCTTCCTCATATCACTTAAACTAGCATACATTCTGGATGACAACCTTGAGAAAATTCTCGAGCCCACACTCGAAGACCCCGAAAAAATAAAGCAAAAGCGTGTGAAGAGGAAAAAAGATGAATTTATGTGTCGAGGACACATTCTCAATGCTTTGTCTCAGACTGCTTATAGTGCTCATCTAATGATTCTGAAGGCAAAGGAATTATGGAAGGCATTGGAGACAAAATATCAAAATGAGGAAGAGAGCAACCATAAGTTTTTGATTTTAAACTATATGAATTTTAGAATGAGTAATGATACATTTGTCGTTGCACAAGCACATAAACTCCAACAGATTATTAGTGACCTTAAAGCCGCTGAAATTAATCTTCAAGACGAATTTGAAGTAGGGGTGATTGTTTCAAAACTTCCATCCTCTTGGAACGGCTTTAAGAAGAAAATTAATCATAATGAAAAGACTTACACAATGGAATCCCTTCTTTGCCACCTTCGTATCGAAGATGATTCTTGTATTCAAGAAAAGAAGGAAGAACAAAGTGAGGGTAATTCAAAAGCCAATATGGTTGAGGATAAAAAATCCAAGAATACTGAAGACTCAAAATTGAAAGAAAAGAATGATTCAAAATTCAAGAACCAAGGTGCAAATAAGAAAAAGAAGGGAAAGTGTTTCTTTTGTGACAAATGGAGCCATTATTCTCGAGAATGTCATCTTAAAAAGAAGACATTTAAGGAAAAAAGGGTAAAAGTAAACCAACAATGTTGAAGATCTTATTGCTACTGTATGCGAAGCAAATTCAATTGAAAATGAAAGTGGATGGTGGCTGGAAACAGGCGCAATAGTTCTCATATACAAAGACTGCCCTTCATTCAAAATATTAAGAAATTGATGGAAAAGAAGTGAAGATGACAAATAATATTCACACCAATGTAGTTGGGAAAGGCACAGAGTAATTGAAATTAACTTTTGTAAAGACTCTTACCCTAATTGATGTACTTCATGTACCTGATATGTGTAAAAATCGCGTGTCTGGGGACTTTCTTAATAAGAGATGTTTAAAACTTGTGTATGAGTCTGATAAGTTTGTTTTATCCAAGAATGGCCAATTTATTAGCAAAGGGTACTCTTGTAATGATATGATCAAAATTAATGTAATCAATGATATTAGTTCTGCTTATATGGTTGAGTCTATTTCTCTATGGTGTAGTAGATTAGGTCAGGTAAATTATAAAAGTATTAAAAATATGACTAATATCAGTTTGATCTCGGATTGTAAATTTGATAACTTTGCTAAATGTGAAATTTGTGCTCAATCAAAGGTAACAAGAAAGTTGTTTAAATCTGTTAAGAGGACATCCAAAGTGCTCGATCTTATTCATAGTGATATATGTGATATGAAGAGTAATATGACTCGTGATGGAAATAAATATTTCTTAACTTTTATTGATGATTACTCTAAATATGCATATAATACATGCTTAAAAGTAAAGATGAAGTTTTCGAGAAATTCTTGATTTTTAAAGTCGAAGTTGAAACTCAACAAAATCGGAAAATTAATGTACTACGATCCGATAGGGGTGGTGAATATCACCCGAGTGAGTTTATACAATCTTGTAATACTCATGGAATAATCCACCAAGTTACGACGCCTTATACCCCACAACAAAATGGAATAGCGGAGAGAAAAATTAGGACTTTAGTTGAAATGGTAAATGCAATGTAATAAATTTTAGTTTACGTTTGTCTATGTGGGGAGAAGCGGTTTTATCCGCATGTTATATTTTAAATAGAGTTTCATTGAAAAACAAGGATATTAAATCCTATGAATTATGGTTTAATCGTAAGCCTAATCATAAACGTCTTATAGTCTGGGGATGTCTTGCTTATGTAAGAAAATCCGAACCTAAAAGACCTAAACTAGGAAATAGGACTTACAAATGTATTTTTATTGGATACTCTAGTAACAATATGACTTATAGATTTTTAAATTTTAAAACTCAAGAAATCATTGAGTCGGTAGATGTGCAATTCTTTAAACATATAACAAAGTTTATTACTTTGTATCGAGGTTTGGAAAATAATAATCCGATTGTTTACTCATCACTTTCAGAAGAAATTTCACAACCTATATATTCTTTAGAGGCAACGGATGACGTTGAACTGAGAAAGAGTAAAAGACAAAGAACTGAAAAAACATATGGGCATGACTTTGTTATTTATTTAGTTGAAGGGGATTTAAATGAAACTAAGTATAAAACTAAATTTTTTCTTAATATAGAAGATGAACCGACAACATTTCATGAAGCGGTAACATCTAGGGAGTCTGTCTTTTGGAAATAAGCAATTAATGATGAAATGAACTCAATTTTATCAAATCAAACTTGGGTTATTTTTTATCTTCCTCCGGGAGCTAAACCTATTGGGTGCAAATGGATATTTAAAAGGAAATTAAATCCGGACGGTTCTATAAATAAATTTAAGGTAATATTGGTTACGAAATTTTTTATTGGGCATGGTTGAACATAAGCTACCGCCGAGACAACTTTCAGGTTCAGAAATTGAAAGTAAATATTCTAAATATGGCCCTCATATGCCAGCTAAGAATCCCAAATTTAAGAATGTCAAGCATAAGAAGACCCCAACTGGGAATAAAACTGAGACAAAAAAGGCATGGTCTAGGAGGCTAATATTATTTGACTTGCCTTATTGGAAGAATAACCCGGTGCACCATGTATTGGATGTGCTGTATGCAGAGAAGAACTTCGCTGAACATATTATGGGCACTTGCCTTTGGGGGATTCATTTGAAGGATGGAGAAAATGTACGAAAAGACCTTAAATCATTGAAACTTAAGCCACAACTATGGTTGAAAGAAGATAGTAGGGGAAGGACAATAATTCCCCCTAGTGCGTTTACTTTGACGAGTGGGGAAATGAAGGTGCTTTTAGACACAATATATAATTTGAAGGGACCATATAATTTTTCATCCAACTTGCAAAGGATTGTTAATTATGCTACTCATGATTTACATAAGTGTAAGTCCCACGATTGGCATGTGATCATGCAATTGGTTCCTCTATTGTTTAAGCAATGTTTCTCCAAGCACAGGGATTTGCGTAGGGTTATTATGCAAATTAGTATTACCTTATCACTCTTGCGTGAGAAGGCAGTCAATCGAGAACACATAGTGGCCGCAAAATTGGCGGTGATCGAAGCAAATTGTGTGTTGGAGAAGTACTTTCCCCCAACATTCTTTAACATAAGCGTTCACTTGTTGGTACACCTATGCGATTTGGCACTTCTTTGTGGTCCAGTTAGATATCGGTGGATGTATCCGTTTGAAAGATTGATGAAAGTTTTTAAAGATTATGCCAAGAATACGCAATATATTACAGGATCAATTGCATAGGAATACATCATCGTGGAGTCATCAATATATACTCGGGAATATATGCCTGACTCGACCAGCATTGATGACACTGATGAGTTCATCGACGATGGTGGTCATGTGATGGGAAAACGAGTGAAATTAACGAGTTTGCAACATGAACAAGTAGCTCGTTATCTATTTGACACACATGAAGTTTTCGAAAAATAGAAAAAGTAAGTTTAAATTATTTTAAGTATTACATTATTTTAGAATATTTTAGATTATTTTATACATGATTAATTTTGTAATATGCAGAAAATATGAAGCCTGTGAGAACAATAAAAGACGAAAAATAATGGTACAATCAGATAGAGAATTTAGGTTGTGGTTGTCACAAGAGGTAGTTATAATGAAAATGTTCTGGTCAATGACCGTGACAAGTTCGTGACAAGAAATATTGTCACCCCCAGAATTGTCACGGTCATTGACCTTGACAAGTCCATCTTGTCAAGGTCACTGACCATGTTAATCTGGCAGATTTGGTGTAGTGGTTTCACACCACCCAATGATTTTCACATGCTTTATAGACTTGTACGTATTTGTGTCGCATTTGTTCTTTAGGTCCCATCTCTGCTCCATCATGCGGTACATTTTCATTAGCAGTTTATTATGGTAATATATTTCCTCCCTCGTGCTTCTTCATTTTTCTTATATATAGTTTTAAACATCGAGGACGATATTCTCTTTTGTTTGGGGGTGGAAAATTTATCAAAATCGTACCTCTTTTGAAAATTTTCAGAAACGAGTGATTTTAAACTTTTTGTGTAATTAAAATTTATTTTTTTCTTACATGAATTGTCTATCATCCCTTTTTTAGAAATCTCGGAATACCTGTGTTTGACCCAAAAATTACGCTTTTAACCTTAAATTAATTAATACCTCTAAAAGCGTACTTGCACTATGAATTTCTAAACTCTGCAGTTTTACACTATCACATTTACAATCAAAAGTTAATGAGTAACTATATTCTCAAGAAAGCCTTAAAAGATCACTAGTGGCAACTTAAACCCGTGATATCTGAGCTTTTCACATTTCTGAGGGTTTTTACGTATCTCCGAGTCACGAATTGATATCAACCAAACTGCATCATAACATAATATATGATAAAAAAATACTTTTGAATTTATAGGTCGACGTAGACAACTTTTTTGTTTAGAGTGTCTAACTATGTATTTGTGTTTGTTTACACACTTTCAACACATTTAATTTCAAACTGTAGAAGCAATAACCAAACTAGATTGCAAAACAAAATATTATATATATATATATATATATATATATATATATATATATATATATATATATATATATATATGTACATATTTTGGTATTTTTCTGACCTTATATTCATCTTTATATTTACATCAACAAAAATAATATAAACATAATCTATATACACACAGACACATATAGAACACCAAACCAAGAAGACACATGCATGTAGAACACCAAACTAGGAAGACAAAAGACATAACATGAACTTATCTTCTTAATCTGGCTGACTTCACTAGTCCTGCTAACACGAAAGTTAAGAGCTTATCCTTTTTGTAGTCTTTTTAGAAAATGGAAATCAAGTACACGAGATACCTACCGAAATGAAACACGACACATTAATACGATACGACTTGACACGAAATTATAATTAATGGCACTACACCAAAACTACTTGACACGAAATTGTAAGTTAATGGCACTACACCAAAACTACCAACTTGTCACGGTAAAAAACCTTGGCAAGTTAAATTTGTCACGTTTTTTGACCATGATAAGTTTGGGGGTGACAAAGGTTATTGTCACGGACTTGTCACGGTCAAAGTCCGTGGAAAGAATTGAACTGGTCATGAAATTTGACCGTGATAAGTCCGTGACTAAGAAAAACTTGTCACGATCAAAGTACGTGATAAATAAAAATTATCACAGACTTTGACCGTGACAAGTTTTATTTGTCACAAACTTGTCATGGTCAAAGTCCATGACAAATCTGGGCATAATTATTGTTGATGTAAAAAAGTAGATCATATCTAATTATTCAATCACAGATAAATAAATGAGACAAAGAATTTTTAAAGTGGTTCAGCCTTATAAGAATGGCCTACGTCCACTGTTATGTTATTGCTGATTGTTTGGGAATTCTCGATTACAAGATATCTCAAGAAATTCCGATCCCCTTACAATGAGGATTGTACAATGTATTTATAGCCCTGAGGCTGTAATGTGAAAGGGTAATACATTAAATGATGTACATATGAAAGGGTAATACATTCAATGCCCTTTAAGCGTGTGCGTCTGAATGATAAGCATTTAATGAATCAGTCGAACTGTTGGTTATCCAGCTATTAATGCTTTGTTCGAGGTGCAGCTCGGACCGCCTAAGCTTCTCGGTACTCAAGAGTTCCTCGGATAGTTCTTGTTCCTCGGAGCGTATGAGTTCCTCGAAGAGTTCTTGTTCCTCGAAACGTATGAGTTCCTCGGAAATCAGTGTTCCTCGTCGTAGTATGGTTCCTCGGAATGTGTGGGTTCCTCGGAAGTGTTTGCTGTTGCCACATAGATTGCCAGATGTCTTCACTCAATTGGGCCATGTCAGCGGATTAAATTTGGTATCAACAGAAGCCCCCAATGTTTCATAGTTCGAAATTTGAGGAGTAGGGAACATTCTTTCTCGGAATATGGTAGATTTAAATGGTCCTCCTGATTTTTAGGAGTGTTTTCTTCATATTTATTTCTCCTTCCAAATTCGTAGAATCAAACTTTTTGAATTTTTTATAACCGCCTCGATCTCCGCGTATTTTTTGTCCTTTTAGCCGCCGGTAGCGTAATCATTTCTTCTCGCTTCGATTACCGCGCCCTTTTTGTTCCTCTAGCCGCCGGTAGCATAATTATTTCTTTTTGTAATCATTACTTTACCATTTCCCAAGGCAAGGTATTTAAACTTCACAGACACTCCCATCGTCTTCTACCTTTTCAAATTTGTATCTTTGAGTTTTCCGTCGTCTCTTTCTCTCCTGTGTATTCATCTCTTCCATCGTTCGTTGTCATCAGATCCACTCTTTTTCTGTAAGATTTTCTTCCTTCTTCTTCATTTCTTTTATTCATCATGGTTTACCCTGTTGAATCTCTTGATAAGTTTTGCTCTGATTTTTCTATTCCCTCCTGGTTTTTTATGGAAGAGCTTTCTGAGCCTTCTGATTATTTTCGCTTGGCTGAGGGACATTGGTTCCCCAGTCTCTTTATTGCTGAGTGTGGATTTTCTTTTCCACCCAATCCCTTATGTCTGGAATTTTGTCAATACTTTGACGTTGTTCCTGTGAGAATAGCCCCAAATACATGGAGAATAGTTAATGGGGTTCATAGGTTAAATCAAATCCATGGAACTCGCATAGGAATTCCAGAAATCATGTTTTGCTATAGATGGGCAGTCGGTGATAACAATTTTTATTTGAAAACTAGATTTTTAAATAGGGCCTTAGTAGTAAATCTCCCGGATGCCAATAGGGATTATTTTGAGCACGGGGTTGTCATAAAAAATTGGCAACATGCTCCTTTATCTGGAGATAAAGTTTATCAGGGTCCCAGATGCCCTCCCTATGGCAATGGGATAGGTTATTTTTATTTCATTTTACTTATTTTGAAATCATGCTTCTTTTGTGTTTGATAAAATGTGCCACTGATATTTCAATGTTTATTTATTTATTTGCAGTTGACAGTAAAAGAAAGTGTCCAAAGGAAGCAGATGTTAATATAAGACATTTGAAACTTATCTGGAGTCTGCATCAGAGTGTTGCCGATGAGCACATTAGGTCAGCCTCATATCTGCTGCAGTACAAGAGCTACACCACCTCTTTTACTGCTCGTCCAGTAATAAGTGAATCAGAGCCAGTACCAGCTTCCACCAGTTCTTCGCCTGAATCACACATTCCTTTAAGTGAAAGGATGAAGAAGAGAAGAACTCCCACCCTTTTTGAGAAGCCTGCCTCTGGTGATGGAGAGGAAAAAAGAAGTAAGATTGATGTCCCAGAAGGGACAAAGAAGACTGATGCGCCTTCCTTGGCTGCTGCTGTTGTGAAGGTTGTTGAGAAGCCCGCAGTGGTTCCGAGCAGGTCTGCTGCTCCTGGAGAGGTGATTGTAATATCACCGACCAAGGGTTCTTCCTTGGTTGAATCTGTTCCTGTTCCCCCGAGGAGGCTGAAGAAGAGCTCCTCGGTCAATTTGGCTGACACCATCATTCAGCCCCCAACTATTGGAACTGGTGTTCCAACTTTTGTTCCCTCGAGCTCTGCCATGAGCTCGGTAAAGTCCTGGATCATTCCCGAGGTCCAAGGTACTGAAGAAAAACTTTCTCGGGATATGGTTACCTCATTTTCTTCTCGCCACCTTGCTTTTATAAGTCTTCTTACTTTGAACTTTTCATCTTTCCTTTGTCATTTCTGTTTCTGACTTGCTTTCTTTTTCTTTTCGTAGTTGACGTGCTGCTTCAATATAATTCTAAAGAAGGATGAAGCAATTAAAGCTTCGAGCTCCTCCTCTAGTGTGGAGGATGCTCTGGTGGGCCTGACGAGGTCTTTGGAAGATTCTCTCCAGAAATATGCTACTGATAAGGCAATCTGGGAGAAGAATCTTGCCTCCACCGAGCAGGAAAAAGCTCGGGTTATTGAAGTCTCCAAAGAGTTAGAGAAGAGAATAAAGAACTTGGAGAGGAAAAATAAAGAGCTCGACGAGAAGCTCAAGAATGCTGGAGAGCTAGAGAATAAGCTCAAGGTTGCTGAAGAGGAGTTGTCTCAACTTCGGGAGGTAAATCGGTAGAAGGAGGAGGCTGAGAGAAAACTGAAAGCTGCTGATGACCTGCTATTAGAGAAGCTTTCCTCGGAAAAGTTAAAAAGGAAAATGGCTGTGAAGAAGTCCTTCAGCGCTGGCTAGGACAAGGGGTGGAACAAGGGATTGGCTGCCATGATGTCGCAAGTGGACTATGGTAGCCTCAAATATTTTAGGTATGGATGGGTTGCTTCCCTTCAGGAGATGAAAGTGGATGAAAATTCCGAACTCTTTCAGCAACACATCCCTGGTCCCCCTCCAACTCCTGAAGACTTAGAAGAGGACGAAGCTGCCTCTGAAGAGTCTTCTATGGTGATGGGAGATCATCCCCCAGCTGTCCAGCCTGCTGCCGAGGAACTTCAGCAAATTGTTACTTCTTCCGAGCAACTGCTGGCGCTCCCCGAGCAACTCTCTACTCCCTCCGAGCAACCTACTTCCTCGTCCCAGCCTCCCGAGAAGGTTTTGGGAGACAAGAAAAAGGTGTAGAGTTGTTCGGGTTTTTATCTTTATATTTTTCTTTTGTCAATTGTAACCCAGCACATGTAACTCTGAACTTTATGATCTAATAAAACTTGGACTTTTTTGCATAGTGTTGTCTTTTTTCTATTCATACTCTGCTTGCAATACTTATTGATTATTGGTTTTTCTTTCTCTGCTAGTTTCTGGCCAGGATGGAATTACTATCTTGCCATGATACAAAGCTGCTGCGACAATGTAATGAATACTTTAAGGCTGGTCACACAGACCTGAGTGCAGCACAAGTCATCGACATCCTCGGCCAAGATGCTTCAGAACCGGCAGTTGAAGCATACCAATATCTGAAGTGTTTTCTTGATCGAGAAGTGGCCAGTAATGTGGCCTATTATGATATGATCGAGGATCTCCAAGGCACCCTCAAAGACCTTCAACTACAATACAAAGAATCCACTGCCCTGTTGCATGAAGGGTACGGGAAGAAGTACCAGCAGATCATTGCCGACAAGGGCTACGAGAAGCTTTTTGCTGGCTATGATGTAATGGAGAGAACCCTGAAGGGTGAGGTCGAGGAGTGCAGATAAATCGCTGAATTGCTAGAGCAAGAGAACAACAACCTGCAAAGGGAGCTGTCACAATTGAAGTCTGCAGCTTCCTCTTCAAAAGCCTTAATCCCAGTGACTGATAAGGGATTCTCGTTCTTGGAGGTCGAGAACGCCAACTTGAGGGACGAGTTGGAAACCTTGAAAAGGTCTGGCCCTTCTTCTTCTTCTCGGGGACGAGCAAGAGCAGCTCGTATACCTGTCGAGGAACAGAGGACTCAGTCTTCCTTAGAGAACCAAGCCTTCCAGTTAATGGCGAAGAACCAGGCGTTGGCTGAAATGTCAAAGAAGATCAGGGACCTGGAAGAGCATCTATCTAGGCAGAAATTTGCTTTGGAGAACAAGGAACTCTTTATTAAAAATCTCCACGAGCAGCTGGAGAGGCTAACATATCAGTTCCATAAATAACCGAGGGAGTTCTGGATGGCTGGATACAACGAAGCGCTATACCACTTGGACGATCGTATCCAGAATGCCAATAATGAGGGCTACAAGCAGGGATGGTTGAATGCCCTAGGTGTGCTGTAACTCGAACAGGGTCATTACCTGTGGGACTACCATGATCCCGGGCTGCTCGATTTACCTGTGCCACCGTACAAATTGGGTATGAGTTGGATCCCTGCACGGGCCATTCCTCGGAGCTTGATTTCAAAGTATCTCTGTGACTACAATCTCCATTCAAAAGCCGAGATATCTCATCCCGAGCATCTCCTAGATCGACCATCCGTGATGAATATCAGGATGTTGAAAGATCTCAACTTCATAAATTCCCCTCTGGCTTTAAATGATCCGCTTGCTGGCGAGGAACCTGTGTCAAAAGCAGAGGGGAAAATACCAGTAGATTAGGAAATTTGATGTAGTAGTTAGTATACATTTCAATGTCAATGTAACTTTCATTTCATTATCAATGTAATTTATTTTGAATTCAATGAAAGACTTTCAATTTCATTTGCAATCTTAATTGCTATTGTCTTGTAATTATCAAACACTTTATATTTGTGCATGCATATCTGTTAAAAAGATAACAATATTGTGTAGTTTGTCAATCAACTTATTGCCGAATAGCTTGAATTTATGGTTGTCATTTGGCAAAAACAATATTTTGTTTCTCGACCAACTTAGTAATAATTACGAGTATAAAAAATGTTGCTCGATCACTTAATAATAAATTTACGAGTATAAAAATGTTACTCGATCACTTAATAATAAAGTTACGAGTATAAAAAATGTTGCTCGATCACTTAATAATAAAGTTACGAGTATAAAAATGTTACTCGATCACTTAATAATAAAGTTACGAGTATAAAAAATGTTTAAAATGTTTCCGACTAACCAAGGTCGTTAAATTTTACTTGTCGACCAACTACAGTTAGTGGGTTTTTATCCCCGACCAGCCATAGTTAGTAGATTTTTCTCTTAAATGATTCCGACCAACCAAGGTTGGTAAATTTTCCTTGTCGACCAAATACAGTTGGTGGGTTTTTATCCCCGACCAGTCATAGTTAGTCTTTTTGAAATAATTTTACTTCCCGACCAACTCAAGTTGGCATTTTCGAGAATATATTTACTTCCTAACCGACATAAGTTGGCTTTTTTAGGAATACTTTTATTTCCCGAGGAACATATAGTTTTACTTCCCGTAGGAATACAAAATTTTTTCTTCCCGTAGGAATACAAAATTTTTTCTTCCCGGAGGAATACAAGTAGCTTTACTTCCCGGAGGAATATTGGTAGCTTTACTTCCCGGAGGAATATAAGTAGCTTTACTTCCCGGAGGAATATTGGTAGCTTTACTTCCCGGAGGAATATTGGTAGCTTTACTTCCCGGAGGAATATAGGTAGCTTTACTTCCCGGAGGAATATTGGTAGCTTTACTTCCCGGAGGAATATTGGTAGCTTTACTTCTTGGAGGAATATAGGTTTCTCGACCAACCTTAGTTGGCATTTTTGAGAAAAAATTTGAGTAGCCTCAGCTTCTGAGCTTTGCCGAGTAGTGTGTAGCACTAGTATTCCTCGAAAAACTTTCAATAAAAAGAAAGAATTCGGCAGAATATCTTCATTTTATTCATCACTGATAATACTTGCGTAGGTGCTCTGCGTTCCATGCATTCTTAAACTCCTCCCCTTCTAAAGTTTCTATTCGGTAAGTTCCTTGTCGAACAACTTCTGTAACTCGATATGGTCCATGCCAGTTTGCCTCCAATTTATTGTGCTTTTGAATTACTTTCTTCAGCACATAGTCTCCTTCTTTCAGGTCGCACTTCTTCACCCTCTTATTGTAGAACAAAGCTGTTCGTTGCTGGTAAGCAGCATTTCTAATGGCTGCTTCTTCTCTAACTTCCTCGATCATGTTTAAATCCAATCTTCTCATTAAGTCACTGACAGGGGAATTGAAATTCAGTAACCTATGTGTTGGGAGACCCAACTCGGCAGGTATAACAACTTCACTTCCAAATGCCAACATATATGGTGATTCTCCAGTTGCTACTCGGGGAGTGGTTCGGTAATCCCACAATACTGACTGTAACTCGTTGATCCAGTTTGCTTTCGCATCATTCAGTCTTTTCTTCAAGCCATTGAGTAGTGTTCTGTTTGTCACTTCAGTTTGTCTATTTCTTTGAGGATGGCCTGGTGCTGAGTGGATCTTCAAAAGATTTGATTGATGATAATATGCAGCAAACTCCTCGTTATCAAATTGTGTTCCATGGTCTGTGATGAAAGCATGGGGAAGACCATATCGATAAATGTTCTTTCAAATATATTGGTACACCTTCTCGTACGTCATATCAATGAGAGGTTCAGCTTCCACCCACTTAGTAAAATAATCCACTGCGACGACGAGGTATTTGAACCTTCCTCTAGTCGTTGGCAGTGGTCCAACCAAATCTATTCCCCATATGGAAAATGGCCAAGGGGAAGTGATTGGTGTCAACAATGCTTGTGGAGTTCTTCGGATGGAGGAAAAGCGTTGGCATTTGTCACATTTCTTGGCATAGGCTACATAATCAGCCCTCATCGTCGGCCAGTAATATCCCTGCGTCATCATCCTTTGCAAAAGCGTCCGACCTGCTACATGGGCTCCACAGGACCCTTCATGGATCTCTTCAATCAATTATTTCACCTCGGAGGGATGTACACATCTCTGTAAACCTGCCAAAATTCCTCGTCTATATAGAATACTGTTAGTTAATACATACCGAGCAACTTTAAACTTCAATTTCTTAGTTGCGAGCTTATCAATTGGTAATTCTCCCTCCTCAATATACGCTCTGATGGGATCCATCCAAGATGGTCCTAAATCAAGGGTGATAAAGTTCATGGTTAGATCTTCATCTATGCTCCGACCAGCTAAAACTTCAATTGGGATTGTTCGTCGTAGCTCGGTACGAGTAGCTGATGCTAGTCGAGCTAGGGCGTCTGCTCTCGCATTCTCCATTCTTGGTATTCTGACCAGCTGAATAGCAGCAAATTCTGACACTAGCTCCATTGCCTTTGCATGATATCTGATCATTAATTCTCCTCTAACTGCATGTACTCCCAACATTTGATTTACAATTAATTGAGAATCACTGAAAACAATAACCTGCTGCGCCTCCATAATTTTCGCTAAATTAAGTCCTGCAATCATGGCCTCATACTCAGCCTCATTATTGGAAGCTTTGAATTGGAAACGCAGGGCGTATTCCATGTCAACTTCGTCTGGAGTGCTCAAGACTATCCCCGCGCCACATCCTGCAGTGCAAGATGAGCCATCTACATATAGCTTCCATATAGGTAACTCGTCTTCAAACTTCTGATCTGACAGAGTTCCTCGGTGAAATATTTATTGCTTCCTTTCATCCTACCCTGATATTTCTTGCTCCTCATCGATCATCTTCTCTTGCCCTTTTACCAACCGGAGTTGGTCTGAGATCGAATTTGATGATCCTGTAACATCTACTTGCTATTTTACCAACCGGAGTTGGTCCGAGCTAGTATTTGTTGGTCCTGTAACATCCACAGGTTGATCAGCGAGCAACTTTTGCTCCTCGGGGGTATCAGGATAGGTGAACTCTGCTATAAAATCTGCTACAGCTTGCCCTTTAAGCGATGATCTGGGTTCATAGACTATATCATATTCACCGAGCTCTATTGCCCAGTACAACAATCTCCCTGATTTTTCTGGTTTATGAAGGGCTTGCCTCAATGGCATATTGGTATATACTACTATGGTATGAGCCTGGAAGTATGGCCTCATTCTCCTACTCGCCTCAATCAACACCAGTGCTAACTTTTCCATCCTTGGATATCTGATCTCTGCTCCTCGGAAGGCCTTACTCGTATAATAAATTGGCTTCTGCACTCCATTCTCCACTCTGATCAACGCCGAACTAACTGCATTCTTGGACACTGCAAGATATAAGTATAACTTTTCTCCCATCACTGGCCTGGATAACAGTAGAGGTGCTCCCAAGTATTTCTTCAAGTCTTGAAAAGGCTTCTCACATTCATCATTCCACTTAAAAGTCTTTCTGAGTGTCTTGAAGAATCAGAGACATCTATCAGTTGCTCGTGACACAAATCTATTGAGTGATGCTACTCGTCCTGTGAGACTCTGTACTTCCTTCGTCGTCTTTGGAGATCGCATCCCTAATAGAGCTTTGATCTTTTCAGGATTTTCCTCAATGCCTCGCTGATTTACAATTTACCCGAGAAACATGCCTTCTCGTACTCCAAATATTCACTTCATCGGGTTCAGCTTCATTTGATATTTATCCAGTTGATCAAAAGTCTGACTTAAGTCAACTAGATGATCGGTAACTTTCTTGCTCTTTGTCAGCATATCATCAACATAGATGTAAGGACATTTTTGTCCATTAACAATTTATTATGTCGCACGCCGTTACACCGTTGAAGAAATTCAAGATTCATACATTCATCAACGGATCTGAATATCAAAAGAAGAAGAGGAATCAAAGTCTGGCTAACCGGACCGGTTCACCTGCAATAAAAGAACCGATCCGGCTAACCGGACCGGTCCGCCTCAGACCCAGACCGATCCGCTTGCTGCAGATCCAGTATACCCCGGACCACAAGCGAACTGATGAAGCCTGGAATAAAAGAACCGATCCGGTCAACCGGACCGATCCGCCCCCAAGTCGGACCAGTCCGACTGGGATAAATTCGGCCAGATCTGTTAGAGATTTTTTAGGATCAAAGTTTTCTTATTTAATCCAACTTCGGGGAGTTGTTTTTTAAGACTTTTCAAGACGATTTTCAGAGTCCTAAATACTCTAAGTCTTCACCTTTTTGAGTCCCAAGACTCTTTTTGATTCACAAAAAAAAACCCCAATTACTTTTGTGAATCTTTTGGAACCCAAGAACACAACTTTGAGTTTTTTCAACCCTTGTGGAGAAGCCGTTCTCTTCTTCATTGCTTCCCTCCTGGAAAGGGAAACTTCCAGTCACCGACATAGGAACCGACACCTGCGGGTATTTCTGTGTCACACTATTTCTAGCCGTTGCTTTGAAGGTTTACCGAAGACACCGTGCGTTACACTTGTGGGAGATTATCAGGTTGTAAGTAAGTCAATGGTCTTGTAAATTCTTCAAAGTTCTAGAAATAAAAGGTTTTTCCCTTCGGGGATTTTTCCTTAACTTTGTGTCTCTTGCTTTATTTGTTTATGGGTTGACACTTGCACTTTAGATGCATGATTAGGGGCTGAAATTAAATAAGTGTGTCAAATTAGAAATTTGCGAAGTTAATCAATTATCACACGTAATTCTCACGTTCTCAAATCGGTATCAGAGCAGGTTACGCTAATTTAACGCGTATTCCTATTTTCCGCAAAATCGTGTGATATTGATTTTTTTTTAAAATCAGTTTTGTGAAAAATCGCAATTTTTCAATGGAACGCCCATTTAATGAGGAGCCTATTTTTGAAAAAGTTCACGACCATGTTGAAAATTTAAAAAGTTTGAATTTGAAACTTTGCAAAAGAATTAAGGTTTTGGAAAAATAAACTTCTCTCTTTAAAAGTAAGATTGAATATTTGCAAGCGTTTCAAACTCAAAGTGATATTTGTCGTGAGCACTTTGGTAATTTGTGTATTGATTTTGATTCTTTGAAAATTGCCAAAAAGAAGAGTGATGGGAGAGTCCTTGTTTTAGAAAAGGAATTAGAGGACTTAAAAAATTCTAGGGTTCCCGTTTGTGATGTCGAGGATAAAAAATTAATCGATGATTTTACGGCACGTGAAAAGACTCTTAGGGATAAGTTTGTTTTAATTGAGGGGGAGCGTGATAAACTGTTAAGTTTAATTGATAATTTGAAAAATAAATTCCTGTCTTTAGAAGAGTCTAATTCTTTGCTTGAGTCAGAAATTTTGAAGTTAAAAAATGATTTGACAGACTCAAGTAGGTTTGATAGTGATGGTAATGGCTCATCGTGTTCTCATGCTTCTCATGCTAAAGCCAAAACCATTATTTGTTTTAGAGGGTCAACTAATTCCAAGGATGTTAGAAAAGATCACACTTCAGGTAACATTCCTTCCGTTTACACATGTTCACATTGTGGTAGGAAAGGTCACCTTAGGCGTTTTTGTTTTGATCTTGGAAAAAGTCCTAGGAAGTTTATGCCTAGTGTTCCCGTGGTTTCCAAAGCCCCCACACGATGTTTCACATCTATTTGGGTTAGAAAATCACTTTTAGAGGCACTAGATTTTAGACAAGTTGATTCCCGGTTGCTTGCACATGATTCTTCACTTTCCATATCATATAGATGATTGTGTTTGCATGTTTGTCATACATTAGTTGTGGTTTCATGTTATATTTTTACTAGTGTGATGACTTGTACTTTTTGTATAAATTTTTGTTTTTAAAAATTTTGAAAAATACAAAAAGATTTTTTTTGGTTGCACCGTTTATGGATGAACACCTTGGATGACCAAGTCACTACATCATTCCATTATTTTCATGTGACTATTTGATAGTGTTTTGAGACAATAGGTCAATTCATCCATGTGCTTTATAATGTTTGGAGCCATTAAGATGTAATTAAGTGTTACTTCCTACATGTTTGACTCATGTTTCCTTTAATGAACACTTGCACGGATTTGTTTGATTATTGTGCTTGTCTTATCACATGTTGGTTGGGTATTTTCACTTCAATCCTGTCTTTAAAACAAACCAAGCGCGATAAATTTTGATAAGGAAATTGTGCATATAAAAACCGTTTTGTGAGTTTGTGTGATTTGTTTGATAACGGGGAGGGGCTGCGAAAGGTAATCATCTATCCTTTGTGCAAAAGCCACCGTTAAAAAGGACCTAAAAAATTGAGGAATTTTATTATCTGAGGTCCAAAGAGGTTAAAAGAGCCCGAAAAAATTGAAAGGCAATAAAAAGAAATTCATGCCAATTATGGGCCATTTAGGTTTTTGCACCAATTCTCCAAAGTTTGAGAATTTAGATTACCTCTAAAAGAAAATATATATGAGGGAGTTTGGTTGGAGAATTTAAAACGGGTTTGCACGTCCTTGAAATGCTTGAAAAATGCGCTAAATAGTTTTGGACGTTATTGGTGTGAAAATCATTTTGACTTTGATTTGTTGATTTGCATAAGATGATGTCATCTAAATTCAACAAATTTTTACACCTAAGGATACCTTTAATGTTCATTCGTTAGGATTACACGTATGCATCGTGCACATATGATTGATTGAGTTGATTTACCTATCGAATGTGTTCACACCCATTTATTCCATTTCCATGACTTGGTTGTTTGAGTCTAAATCCATGGTGTGACTTTTGTATCATATTTGTTCAAATTGGTATCCTATCTTTGTATGAAAAATTTGAAAAATTCAAAAATAGCTTGTGAAGAATTGTTTGAGCATCTCCTTGCAAGAGCACGTTTTGCCATTTGATTGATGCTTTGTTTTGTGTACCGTGACACCCTGATTTTGCTTATTTGATTCATTCTTCTCATTTGTCTATTTGGGAACATCATAAAAAGGGGGAGAAATAATTATCATATTATGGGGGAGTTTGAATTTTGGGGGAGTTTTTGAGATGTTGCTTATGTTTTTATCATATATTGATATCCATGTTATCTCTTTTCAAACTCGATATGTCACGTGGTATTTGCTTTGTCTCATGTGTGTAGGTATAAAGATTGAAGATCAATATGTTGCACACCTTGATGAGAAAAGCTTTAAGATTTGATGATTCCTGAAGAATTGAAGAGCAAACGCTGTAGTCTTATTCAATTGTATCTTTCCAGTTTTGGGTTTATGGAAGGGTAGATTTGTATAGGCATTTTTAGTTGTTTGATAATTCGGATGTTTTGTTTTTATGTATGTACCGGCATAGACATAGGGGGAGATTTGTAAGGACATTTTTGTCCATTAACAATTTATTATGTCGCACGTCGTTACACCGTTGAAGAAATTCAAGATTCATACATTCATCAACGGATCCGAATATCAAAAGAAGAAGAGGAATCAAAGTCTGGTTAACCGGACCAGTCCGCCTGCAATAAAAGAACCGATCCGGCTAACCGGACCGGTCCGCCTCAGACCCGGACCGATCCGCTTGCTGCAGATCCAGTATACCCCGGACCACAAGCGAACCGATGAAGCCTGGAATAAAAGAACCGATCCGGTCAACCGGACCGATCCGCCCCCAAGCCGGGCCGGTCCGACTGGGATAAATTCGGCCAGATCTGTTAGAGATTTTTTAGGATCAAAGTTTTCTTATTTAAGCCAACTCCGGGGAGTTATTTTTTAAGACTTTTCAAGACGATTTTCAGAGTCATAAATACTCTAAGTCTTCACCTTTTTGAGTCCCAAGACTCTTTTTGATTCACAAAAAAAAATCCCAATTACTTTTGTGAATCTTTTGGAACCCAAGAACACAAATTTGAGTTTGTTCAACCCTTGTGGAGAAGCCGTTCTCTTCTTCATTGCTGCCCTCCTGGAAAGGGAAACTTCCAGCCGCCGACATAAGAACCGACACCTGCGGGTATTTCTGTGTCACACTGTTTCTAGCCGTTGCTTTAAAGGTTTACCGAAGACACCGTGCGTTACACTTGTGGGCGATTATCAGGTTGTAAGTAAGTCAATGGTCTTGTAAATTCTTTAAAGTTCTAGAAATAAAAGGTTTTGCCCTTCGGGGATTTTTTCTTAACTTTGTGTCACTTGCTTTATTTGTTTATGGGTTGGCACTTGCACTTTAGATGCATGATTAGGGGCTGAAATTAAATAAGTGTGTCAAATTAGAAATTTGCGAAGTTAATCAATTATCACACGTAATTCTCACGTTCTCAATAGACTTCTATATTGCAACTGATTTGTTCAGCAATGACCTTGTTCATCAGCCGATGATATGTCGCACCTCCATTTTTCAAACCAAAAGGCATAACATTATAACAATAAGTTCCCCTAGGGGTAATGAAAGAAGTACTCTCCCTGTCTTCAGGTTTCATTTTAATCTGATTGTAGCCAGAATAAGCATCCATGAAGCTCAGCAGCTCGTGTCCCGAGGTAGCATCCACTAGTTGATCAATTCGGGGCAGTGGAAAGTGATCCTTTGGGCATGCTTTGTTGAGGTCGATGAAATCTACACACATCCTCCACTTGTTGTTCTTATTTTTTACCATCACCACATTTGCTAACCAGTCTGGATATTTAACATCTTCAATCAAGCAAGCTTTCTGGAGCTTCTCGACTTCCTCCTGTATGGCTTGATTCTTCTAGGGACTGAATACTCTTCTTCTCTACTTCACAGGCTTGATCTCCTTATTCACATTGAGCTCGTGACATAAAAAATTTGGGTCTATCCCAGGCATATCTTCATGACTCCACACAAAAGTTTGTTTTCTGCTTCTAAGGAAATTTATCAATTCCTGTTTTAGTGAGGTTTCCAACGATAAACCTACTTGAGTAGTTCGCTCAGGGTGCTCGTCGTCCAGAATGATGTTTTCAGTAGCTTCCACCACTTGACCCTTCACGAGTTGTGACTCATCTCTAGGATCCAATGTTTCAATTTCTGCACCTTCATCCACTTGATAGGTAGTAGTCTTTTTCCTTGATTCTTCCAGTTCTTCTTGCTCGGCGGATGAATAATAGCATTCCCGAGCTACTTTTTGATCACCTTTCATAACTCCTACTCCAAAATTTGTTGGAAATTTTAGGCACTGATGTACTGTAGATGGTACAGCCTCGAACTTATTCAATCCTACTCTTCCCATGATGATATTGTATGATGATTGAACATTCTTATCCATCATAAAGAAACGTATTCTTTCTATTCGACAAGGAGGCCACGTACCAATGAATATATCCAACTTGATCGTCCCAAGTGGAAATGCTTTCTCGCCAGCAAAACCGATGAGGGGTCTGTGATAAGGCTCCAATTGAGATAACTTTAGATTTAAACTATCGAAGCACGAGTAGAACATGATGTCTGCCGAGCTACCATTGTCGACCAATACTCTTGAAATCATAACCTCCTTCATCCTCATTTTGATCACCAATGGGTCATCATGAGGATACAAAACTCCTGCGAGGTCATTCTTTGAGAAACCAATGACCAATTTCTCTTTGTTCACCTTTCTCGGGCGATCCTCCTCAGCTAGATTTATTCGTTGAATATACGAGCAAGCTTGAGCCTCACAGAGGTAAGCTTTTCTCTCTGCAGTAAGGTCTCCTCCTCCTGCATCTCCTCCTGTTATAATATTACAGTCAAATGACCCAAAGCGTATTGAAAATACCTCTCGTTCTGTCTGCCTTGGTTTCTTGGGAAGATCGGGGTCGTCTTCTGGATCAACTTCATGGTTTCTTTTCTTGTTCTCCTCTGCTCGATGAGGAGACCTAGACCTCTCTCTTGCTCGGTCGTTGTTTCTCCTTTCGTTTCCACGATCAACATACTTTGACAGCTTTCCTCGTCGGATGAGTGTTTCAATCTCATTTTGAAGAGCTATGCAATTTTTGGTCATGTGGCCATGATCTTTATGAAACTCGCAATACTTTGCCTTATTCCTCTTGTCAGGATCTGCCTTCATTTTCTCTGGCGAGTTTAGTTCCTCGTTGTTCTTGATTTCCTCTAGAACATGGTTGATATCCTTCTTCAAAGGAGTATAATTATCATATTTCTTCATTACATCCCACACCGATCTAGTTTTTGAATGTTTGTCATTACCATTGTTCTTATGCTATTTCTTCTTAGCTTTATCACCTTCCACCTTGGTTTCTTTAGCATCCATGTTCTTCTTCGCAGCCATAGCCTCCTCGGCATTCATAATCTTGGACGCTTTTCCCATCAGGTCTGACATGGTTCTAGGTGGATCTTTGGCTAAAGTATAGTACAACTTGTTTGGCAGTAGTCCACTCATCAAGGCGGTAATTGCTATCTTCTCCTCATAATCAATGACTTCAAGTTTCCCGTTATTAAAACGAGTTATATAATCTCTGGTGCTCTCACCAGCTTTTTGTCTAACACTTAACAAGTGTGCTACTCGTTTGACTGGCTTTGCCCTATAATAGAAATTCCCAATGAATAACTCGGTCAGTTGAAGAAAAGTTGAGATCTTACCCTGAGGAAGATTATTATACCATATTTGAGCAGATCTGGTAAGAGTTCCCGAGAAGGCCCTGCATCTCATCTCATCTGGAACAGCGTAGATTTCGGCTGCAGCTTGATACTGTTCTATATGAAGGACAAGATCAGTCTTTCCATCATACTTGGGAGTCACAATAGGTGCTTTGAACTTTGATGGTGTTGGAAAATCTATAATGGCCTGGATAAAAGGTGTTCCTCGAACAAAGGTTCGTTGTAGAGGGTTCTTGGCCTTGGCCATTTCCTCTAATCTATCCTCCAGCCTTTGAATAGAGCCTTTCCATGCATCATTTCCTTCCTCAGGCCTGTTGGTTCGAGCAACTGATCGCGTTGATGTGGCTTCCTGAGATCTATCTTGACGAGCAGCTGGTCGCGACTGGGCAGATCCTTCCCTTAAATCTGATGGTCGTCGAAAATTCCTCGATACGACCTTAGGAGGACTTCTACTCCTTCTAAGTCCTAATCAATTAAAAGGTGATACCCTGCTTAACCTCTCTAGCGCACTAGTCCTTTCTGGAGAGAGAGTGATATGTTGTTCAGTATATGTGGCTCGCACTGACGAAGTTCGTCCAGGTTGATAAGAAAAATCTTCAGATTCTTCATTGCGATATGAATTGGTACGCCTAGTGCGTGAAGAAGGTGCACGGGTGTTTCTTTGAATACTCCGCAGTCCTGAATGAGTTGGTGCACCTCCATGAAGGGTTTGGATGAGTTGTCGCATTGTTTCTTGCATGACGGTCTGGCCCTGAGCCAGATTTATCATTATTCCAGCCAGATCTGGAATATTTGGCGGAGCATATGGATTTGGAGGGGTTTCAGCATTTCGATTGCTGAATTCCGGAACGTCAGCCATTCATAATGGATTATTTTTGGTGAAAAATGATATTACCAGTCGTTTCCCACAGACGACGCCAATCTGTTGATGTAAAAAATTAGATCATATATAATTATTCAATCACAGATAAATAAATGAGACAAAGAATTTTTAAAGTGGTTCAACCTTATAAGAATGGCCTACGTCCACTGTTATGTTATTGCTGATTGTTTGGGAATTCTCGATTACAAGATATCTCAAGAAATTCCAGTCCCCTTACAATGAGGATTGTACAATGTATTTATAGCCCTGAGGCTGTAATGTGAAAGGGTAATACATTAAATGATGTACATATGAAAGGGTAATACATTCAATGCCCTTTAAGCGTGTGCGTCAGAATGATAAGAATTTAATGAATCAGTCGAACTGTTGGTTATCCAGCTATTAATGCTTTGTTCGAGGTGCAACTCGGACCGCCTGAGTTGCTCGGATCGCCTAAGCTTCTCGGTACTCAAGAGTTCCTCGGATAGTTCTTGTTCCTCGGAGCGTATGAGTTCCTCGAAGAGTTCTTGTTCCTCGGAACGTATGAGTTCCTCGGAAAGCAGTGTTCCTCGTCGTAGTATGGTTCCTCGGAATGTGTGGGTTCCTCGGAAGTGTTTGCTGTTGCCACGTAGATTGCCAGATGTCTTCACTCAATTGGGCCATGTCAGCGGATTAAATTTGGTATCAACAATTATAAAAAAAATTACTGGGCAATATGGCCACTGCCACTGCCGAACAATACATTTGTACCTATTACAATGTATTAAACCTGTCCCAAAATCATATATATCCGGCAACATCCAATATTCAATAACGAAATCAAATAAATGCAAATATCCATAACCATAACTAACTAACAAATATCCATAACCAAATAAAAAAATACAAACAATATCCAGTATTCAATATCCAAAACAAATAATGTCACGGACTAGGGTATTGAGCAGGTCAGAGGAGGAAGGTAGGCCACACTATATATGAATTAACACATCCATCAATTCATTAAATGCCGCATTATTGTTCCAACCACAAAGGTGCATTCTCTCTTTCGGGCACATATATGGGTGACGAGAACCTTGCCTCTATATCTTGCATGACACGTCCATGAACAACACTACCCGGGTGTGTGTTCGGGTCCCTCAGCCCCCTAGCCATCAGAATGCCACCAAAGATGTCTATTAAATACATGCTCAGCCAACCCATTATATACATAGGTCGTTCGACGGGGATCAAAATGGGAATGGATCATATGCAGGCAACGAGTGGATGCGTATTGGCGATGAGGGTGAGAGAGATGGAGCAGTGGTGTCCTCGTCTACCTCTTTCCTCTTCCCCTTCCCCTTTCCCTTGCATGAGGTGGACCCAAACTTACACTTCATGAACTTGAACATATCAAGGACTGTCTCTTACAACCTTTCTAACTTATCGCCATGGGTGTCCACCTTACGAACTAACCCAGTGTTGCTTGTCTCAATCCCGGTGAGCTTTGACTTCCCCACTCGAGAACTCACCCCTTACTCCCTCCCTTGTGATTTGCCTCGAGCACTTGGTTTTTTGATACATATGCTCCTGTTTCTCGAATCACTTCTATTAGGATATTGATATCTCTTACTTCTCTTCTTAATTTAGTAATTCATCAAATGGATGTCAAAACTGCATTTCTAAATGGTGATTTAGAAGAAGAGATTTATATAGAACAACCTTAAGTTCTTATTTTGCTTGGCCAAGAAAACAAAGTGTGTAAACTGGTTAAATCTCTTTATTGCCTTAAATAAGATCTTATGCAATGGCATGAGAAGTTTGAAAATATTGTAATATCCCATGGATATAAAGTTAATGATGCCGACAAATGTATATATAGTAAATTTGAAAAAAGTGTTAATGTTATTATTTGATTATATGTAGATGACATGTTAATATTTAGGTCTAGTATCAAATATGTTGAAGAAACCAAAAGGTTTCTATCATCAAAATTTGTTATGAAAGATCTTGGAGAAGCTGATGTTATTTTAGGAATCAAAATCGTGATAAGGATAATTCTTTAGCATTATCTCAATCTCATTATATAGAAAGAGTTCTTAAAAGATATAATCATTTTGAACTTAAGCGAGTTGCTACACAATTGGGTCCTAGTATCAAATTAATAAAAAATACTGGGCGTGCGATGGACCAACCCAAATACGCTAGTATTATTGGAAGTCAAATGTATACTATGCATTGCACTAGACCAGACATTGCTTATGCAGTAGGTGTCTTGTGTAGATTTATAAGTAATTCAGGACAAGAGCACTGGAATGCAATTTTTAGGGTGCTTAAATACTTGAAGAGGACTTTAGATTATGGTTTAAATTATGTAGGATATCCATATGTTTTATAAGGATATAGTGATTCAAGATATATCAATATTGAATCAAAATCCAAGTCAACCACTGGTTGGATTTTTACGGTAAGAGGAGCGACTGCCTCTTGGGGATCCAAGAAACAAACATGTGTGTCAAATTCAACAATGAAATATGAATCTATAGCCCTAGAAGATGCATGTAAAGAAGAAATATGGCTTCGAAATTCGTTATATGATATTCCTCTATGGAAAAGCCATCTCCTTCTATTATGATAAGTTGTGACAACTAAGCCATAATTTATAAAGTTTCGAACAAAACCTACAGCGAAATATCTAGACACATTAGTACAAGGCATCATATTGTAAGACGATTACTCAAGGAAGGAGTGATTACAGTTGATTATGTTAAAACAAATAAGAATTTAGCAGATCCTTTGACTAAAGGTCTTATTAGGGAGATGATATATATCACCTCTAAAGGGATGGGACTAAGGTCTATTAAATAACACAACTATATTAATGGGAACCCAACTCATATATTGAAAATAAAGATAGAGTTCAATGTGGTACAAACAAGTTAAGTTATAGTTACGGAATACTAGGAATTTTTTTTATGAAAAAGTTCCATTCCTATGTGCCTAGTGTTGGTTTTGTGCATGTTAGAGGGTGAAGGTTACTTCTTAATAAATCGTATAAGTGTGACTCACAGAATCACTAAAGTTTATTTACCCATATGAGTATCGAAGATGTGGCCGCTTTCTATGGAATCAAGACCTATCCTAAAGCACTCGTAAATCAGGATTATCATAGGGCCATAAATGTGCATGCTGAAAGAACACTTCTAAACTCAGAAATTGGCATGTGTGTTATTTTTGACTCGTCTCAAAGGGGCCTTGGTTTAAGATACGTTCACCATAACACCTTGATGAAGATTTGAATTATTACACTATTTAAATGTTCAAGTTGGGAAGACACTTCTCATTTTTTCGTTCTTTCCATAGAAGATTTGCAACAGATGTCATCCTGAGTCACCTGGATAAAAATAAACTATGTCTCGATGTATCTACATAATGACTGATGTGCTTGAGGTTCGATGGGAGTAGCTGTGGGAGTGAGGGCATGTATAGGTGAGAAATGATTGGTGGTTGTGACTTCCTCCCAAGTTTCAATATCTGTAGGAGGATCAATGATGGGCGGAATAGGTATTTGAGGTCTCCTAGCAATCTATCCCTTAGAATGAGATATATATGTACTCATGATATGACTAATAATGATTGCAAAGACGTCACCTTGAATATTTGGAATCCCAAGAGAGTAGACATAACCCATGATCATGCATCCAAATGGCAAGTCATTGTGATTTTAGCATCATCTACATGAAGAATGGTCACTAATATGACATAAGGAAGATCAATCGAATTATACTCTATCAATGCATGTATAAATCTTGCCACCTTTTAAGGAAAATCATGTATCCCGGGTCTAAAAAATAGACAATAAATGACGACAAAGTGAACAAAAGAATAAGTAGGTCGAACATCACTCTACTGAAACATATATCATCTCCACGACGCTCTCTCCCAGTAATATATATGTGATAAGTGAGTAATGAGTAATGCCACATTCAGGTATCAAATTAGATCTCTCCTCTATTAGAAAGGATGATAGTCGACAAGTACTTCCACTGTTAGAATAATCTAGCAATAAAATATACAATATGAAAGAGTTAAAAGCTATTTTGATGGAACAATGAGGTTTGCAAAGAACTCGACAACCAATGAATCATGTGCTCGATGGTGAGGAAAAAGTAAGAAGGAAAAAGATAAAAGTCAGATGATCTAAACATAAAAATACCCTATGGATTCATCTCTAGATGAATCAGATCTTGGTGTGGACGAGTATAATGGAAAAGATGTAACAAATAGGCTAACCATTGTGAATGTTGTAAATGGTAGATCAATTGACTATCGGATGCATCACGATAGGATTAGAAGGGGAAACACGCTCTATACTGAAACACTGACGCGTGAGTCTAGCCGCGACGGTAGACGACTCACAGGGACCACTACGTACCCTGATAGGTGCAATTCTGTTTTATCTCACCATTTTTTATAGAAAAATCATAAAATACCTTAGAAATGGAATCGATGGAATGAGAGATCAATGTGATAATGAAATCACCTAACTACGTGTAGAGTCAAGTCATGTAACATGATTATCATTCACAGTATTAGATAACATGTATAATAGGTAAGTGAATGGTGAAAAATTCACGAAGTGTGTGAATAGCCTAAGAACGGTCTATGAACTCAAATCAACATATGAATTGACAAGAAGAATCAAGAAAAATGATTACGCAAGTCAAATGGTGGAAATTACCAAATATGACACACTTAGTATCAAAAACATAAATCCACAATGCAAATCAAAACTATGGAAGTAGCTCAAGTTAGAGACCAATTTAAGTAAGGAGTTTTTTTACTACAACCTGAGGTTAATGGGGGAGAGAGAGAGAGGAGAGAGATGTGTGCTGAATATGATATGAAATAGTATGTGCACAACCTAATTGTATCCTAGGAGAAACCAACCATTTTATAAGTTCAATTTTAGATCCAGACCAATGTAGTGATTATCAAGTTAGAGTAATGAAATCAAATCAATAGACCAATTACATAACAAGTTTATGAGGAAAAAACCCTCCTAAGGGTGAAAATTGTTTGAGGAATCCTAGTTTCCCATTCAATTTTAAAAGAATTTTCACACAACACAAGATTATCTCTGTCTCTCTCTTATTCTCTTAATAAGAAGTTATCTATGGATGCTGAAACATTTCCCCTCTTGATCAAATGATCTTATCAAAACTCCTTTAAGAGAATACGGAAGTCAAATTCACCATCCTTAGATTGCATCATGAATCAACTCTCCAATAGCTAATCCACCCGCTTTTAGATATAAAGTTTATATCTTAGAAATTTTGATAAGAATCAAATGTAAATATCTTTATATGTAGATTTTGAAGCACAAAATCACTTAATTGTTCCTCATAAAAGTAGATATAAATTACCCTTTTTTTTAATAGAACAAGTGAAAATTGTAAAACAGAAGCAAAGGTGTGCTCTCAAACTCAAAAATGTCCTCCGAGTGTTTGAAAATGAGTTGAGGGAAGTGTGTACAAGAATCAGAGGCAAACTAGGTCTATTTATTGAGTTTTCAAAAATTCTGCATACGTCGTGCGCACAAGTAAAATTGGCACCGTGCGCTCGGTTTTTGACTGAAACATTCCCATGTAAAAAATGTGTTGTCATGCACAGGGTTTTAAATCCCAATCGTGCACATGAAAAATAGGCAGGAAGGTTTGTCATAATTGAAACGTGACATTCATGGGCATGGGGTCAATTATTAACCGTGCGTAAGATTTTAGATAGAACCTTTTTAGGCCAAAAACCATACAGTCGTGAGCATGATTATGAATTCTTACTGTAGAAATGGATAAAGGTTGAACATAGTTCTATGTAAAAATGCCTTAAAAGTCGGACCTTTCCTTTTGTCAAAAGACACCAAACTTTTCACCAATAAAAGAATTACATGTTCAATTTTGAAAAAGAGTTATCAAGGAAAAATACGTGAGTGTGTACATAGCCAACTATAAATAAATAAGTCATCCAGAAAAGGATACACTTCTCTTGAGCCACAATATATGACTTTGATGGAGAGAGGCCATGAATGATCTCTAAGTTTTAATATCTATAGATTCTAATGAACACGACTCTAGCTGGAATCAAGAATTTTGAATCGATTTGTGCAAGACTCAATTGTTTTAACACACAAATGAAGCAAATTATACTATAAAGATAAAAATTTACATTTTCAATCTCCCCTGTAGATATTTTGGGGCAAACCCCGATAAATCAAAAAAATACTTGATTATGATAAGAAGACTCAGTCCACAGTCCACACTAAACAAATAATGAGAGGAGCTTTTTGCAATACACAATAAACCCAATACACCGACAAAATAATCGACGTCGAATCCCAGTTTTCAACTAATGCGGCAAATCTTGAAAAACATCAACTACACCAACTAATTATACAGGTAAGTCATACACAAAGAGAAAATCTCCATACTCGGGAATCCTATAAATAAATCAATATAAATTAAAGAAATAAAGTAAGATATAGAAAATAAGAACTACTTCTAAATCAAATCATATATAAGAATTCAATATGCAATTAATAAGATATCCCTCTTAAAAAAAACTCCCAAAACGCATAACAAAGACCACCTATCTCAAAAAGCATCTCCCCTTTTTTTTCATGGAAAAGACAAAGAAAACTAGCTGAGAGTAGATATGGAAGAACATGAGGATATATAAAAAAAATTAAATATGATAGATGGTAAATTAAGCAGGTACTAGGAAGAAACAAGCACAATTAAAACTAATATTACCTAAAAGCAAACTGAAGATTACCATAGCAGAGTAGTTGTGCGAACAATTGTGAAATGTATTCGTGTGAATGGATTTATGAAGAGGCCTCGTACTGGAAAATCACTTAAGAGTGCGAACAGTAAGAAAGTAGGACCACACGCACAAAAAATGACAAAATTTCACAAACTCTTACATGATATTTCAGAATACCAATTCAACAACACATAAACAACCACAAGTGATTTATATGAACCCACAACATCCAAGATAATACAAACCATCAATCACAACCAATTTTAATGCAAAACAACATGCTTAAAACTAATGGTCAAGGAAGAATCACTACCTTATCCAAAATAGTTTATGTAAAAGAAAAACAAGACCAAATCTCATAGACTAAATAAGTATGAAAATTAATATTTTCACATGGTAGAAGTATATAGATTCATTAAAGTTGTCGAATCAATATTATCCACACATGTGAGTCAATCTAAGCATATTCAATTCACATTCTTTAGACAACATTAGTAAGGCATGAATAAACACAAGTGTTAATGAAAAATTCAATTTCTTCACATATTTGAATGGTTATAGTAAAAATATACAATATGATCACGAGTTTATATTTAAGAACACATCCATCAAATTTTAACGACCTCAAAAAAATGTTCTTTTTAATTTTAATTTCTAATACAAAATCGCTCATTCATTAGAAGTGAACTTATAGCCCTATCTTGTTTTAAATGTTGATTAAGCACTTGACTTTTGTTATTTTCAACATATTGTTTTTCGTTATTGATTGAATTTTCACACCCACCTTAGATGACACATACCCAAGTGATACCAAACTTAACCCGAGCATTATCACTCCAATGGTATCCCTTATCAATGCACAAATATAGTCTTTATTAAACTCCAACAATAAAACTCTCTTACCCAAAAGTGGACCATGGAGTTTTTTAAAAATCATGCAAGTTCTATTTTAATCTTAGAATCACAAATACATACAGTGATAATGATATTCAACAAAATTTATGTATTTGTGTGGTGTTGTGAGAAAAAGCTTTCAATTTATCAAGCACAATAACATGTTATCATGATTATTTTTGAAAAGATTGTTTTGCCAAACAAATTCAACAATCCTTTCAATAATAATCTAACAACAACTAACTACTTTTCATTCAATTATATATATTATGCAACAAATTTAGCATGATCTTTGATCAAAACTAAATAAAATAGCATAAATATTTTTGGTTTTTTCAAATATCTCAATAAAAACATGTACAACATATACAAAACTCAAATTTGTATATATATATATATATAGATATAGATATAAAGATGCACCTTTCACTCCCAATAAAAACAACTACTCAATTTCAAATAAGCGTAAGCAACCTTGAAGGTAACTAAACCTAAATAAGTATAGATGCTTTGTGAAAATACCCACTAATTTCTTCTCGGTAGGGAGATAATTTATAACAATGACATTTTGTTAAGATGAATCCCTAATGAAGTAAAGCCTTAATTCAACATGTTTAGTTCGTTTCGTTTCACCAGGTTTTTTAATGTATCAATTATGCTAATGTTATCACAATATGAATCCATCGTTCCTTGCTCTAACCCATAGTCGTTCACCATTTTCTTCATCGAAAGCAATTGAGTGCAATAACTACATGCGGTGATGTATTCGGCTTAGTATAAAAAGTTTTGAGTGCAATCTCATTTCTTTGAAAGATAAGATACCATAGAAGTACTAAAAAAATTCTCCCGATGTGCTCTTTTGATCAACGGTATCCCCCACCAAATCGAAATCCGAATATAAATATAATGAGTCGTTAGTATAAAAAGTTTTGAGTTCGAGTCATATATCAGATAACTCTTTTGATCACTTATAGATGTGACTCTTTAGGCTTTTCTTAATACCTAGCACGTACTCCTACACTATATGAGATTTCGGTTCAACTAGAGGTAAAATAAAGCAAACTAACAATCATACTCAGATTTAGATTCTCCTTCACATATCACTACACCAAAAATGCTAATCTGGCATGCTTAGGCAAGGAGAATCTGGCACGGTTTAAAACTGTGCCAGAATCTGGCGCGGTTTATTCATAATCTGGCATGGTTTAAAAAGTGAAAAAATATAGCACTATTTTAAACCGTGCTAAATATGGGTACGTTTAATTAAAAAAATAAACCCCCCAATTTTTAGTCGGGACCAAACTCATTCTCACCTAACTCTCTCTCTCTCCTCAACCTCAATCTAACCTAAGCGTCTCTCTCTCTCTCCCAGATCCGTCATACTCCATGCCTCGATCCATCATCCTCCATGCCTCCATCCACAAAACCACGGAGCCTCCATCATCACCGTGGCGCAGGCGGAATGGGTCACCGAAGTCAGGTTCGCTTCGACGGTGGAAGGGTTACGGTCACCACGTGGCCCGGCTGAGTTATTGATACAGATATCGGAGACGGAGGAAGGGTTACAGTCACTATTGAGAGAAGGGTCGAATCCGAGCAAGTCGATGGAGGGTGAAGATTCGAAGGTGGACAGGTGAGGCCATTGCCAAAGGTCCGATCTGAGTTTGTTTTTTGCCAAAGGTGCACATTACCAATACCCCCATTGTCAGTCTCTCTCTCTCCCTCTCTCTCTCTCTCTCTCCCTCTCTCTCTCTCTCTCTCTCTCTCTCTCAAATGGGAATGAATTATTTATTTTTACTCTTAGTTAATTTTTGCTTTTCTCTTATTACTAAAAAAATCAGTATTTGTTTTAGCTTAGGTGTTGTGGTCATCATTGAAAATTGTGGTAATTTTGGTGTAGATAAAATTGGTCTTGTTGTGATTTGTGCCCATTTTAGTTAATTTAGAATTTTTTTTTTCATATACAAACAGTATTTGTATTGTGAATTGTAATATTTATGAAAATAAGAGCTTCTTCATGTTTAGTTTTCTCTCTTTGTATCACCCCTTGCGTTATATGAAATTCAAGGAGCTCTACCTTGGTGTGTGTGCTGGGAATTGGGGAAAGAGCCATGTGTGTGTGTGAAATAGATTTGTTTCTTTATTGTAATTGGATGAGATGTCAATTTTGTTCAATTTATGAGTATCATGATCTGTGCATTATTGAAAATAAGAGTATCAGATTATGAGCACATGTTCTGACATGGACTGTTGTTTTCTTGATATACAATTTGAAAGGAAGAACATTAAAGAAGAACAAATGTGGTTGTGTGGATCCTTTATGGGTTGTTCATGTTTAATTATATTCATTCTTATCAAATTTAAGCATATAATGACATCTACAATATTGAGAATGAGTTTATCACATATTGAGGACATCTTACTGCAATCAGTTATAATTTTTTGTGAAGGAGGAATCATAATTAAGGTTTATTACAGGAACCTTCATCTGCTCAGTATATATTGTTGCAATACACAACAGCCTCGGGGGGGGGGGGGGATCTTCAAAACTCAATTCACAACACTTATGCGATGGGAAAGGTGAGGATGCCAGCCTTTGATATCGAGACAACAACAAAAATGATAAAGAACATAAATTCCTCAATGGAGGTATCAACATATGTCTACATTTTTTTAAATCATGATAATAATTATATCAATACATATTGTTAAAAATGAGTACTAGGTATGAATACATAATGCCTTTTTGGATTTATCGGGATGACTAAATGCATAATTATATGAATACATATTGTGAATCTATTTCCTGATAGTTTTGAAGCAGCATTTAGTCATCCCGGCATCTTTTATCACCTGTCTTCTTTTTTCCACATGGTTGATAAGAACGCGAACGTAAACTAGTGTTCTCTTTTATCACATGTCTATGGCTAACCAAGTTGCCCTGATAAAATTTTTCCTTTCCTATAGATGTTACTCATCTTGCGCTACCTCAATTGGATATAGCGAAGACCAGCACCGATCAAGGCAGCCCTCGCGGAGAGCGGGACATTATCCCACTCGAACTAATATCCTCTCACCCCGGGAATCCAAAATCTATCAAGGCAGGCCCCATTGATTCGTGGCACATGGATCACATGCCCATCAGCGAGCCTATCGATGTTAAGTTCAAGCCACAAATAGGCCTAGAGGTGATAGCAACATCAAAATCTATTTGTTTCGTTTAATATACACATTCATTTTGATCATAGCCATTGATTGTGTAGCCATTGATAGTTCTTGATTGTGTAGCCAATCATGATTGGCTACACAATCAATAACGATCAATGGCTACACAATCAATGGCTATGATCAAAATGAATGTGTATATCACATAAGATGTGTATAATACCTTCGTACCATATATATAGTCGCTACATGTAAATTGATTGTGTATATTACATTTAGCTATGATCAAAATGATTTAAGAATTTCCTGAGTTTAAGCCAGGTTATTACTCGTGAGTTTAAGAATTTCATATGGAATGATTTGTGTTACAAGTAGCCTTATCAATATGAATAATTTGTTTCGCCTTACTTACAGGAGGATGTATGTATGTTGCGACCTAAGATACAAAGAGGAAGAATTTGAAGTTGTTGACGTGCCGTTAGAGTCTATAGGATTTGTTGAAATCGACACACCGATTCTACAGGTTTGTGATTTCTTAATGTTTATGTTCGATTGATTCATCTTGTGGTTATAGTTATCTGATTAAAAGAGCTAGAAAGATTAGAGAACATACATGTTTAATAAAAAAATCATTTCCTTTTTTAGACAAATGAAAAAGCAAATAAGTGTAATGCAAACTTGAAAATATCTAGATTAGGCTTAAAAACATCTCTCACGGGATCAATGTAACTTGTAGAAACTGATCGCATAATCATAGGTCTTCCGGTTTGAGAATAAGACGATAATTTCAAAATATGTAGATTAGGCTTGAAAACAAGGTCTTTGAGGGTGAAAACCTAAACCAGCCCCCAAACGACCCCGTAGGAGGCACGAACACCTCGCACGGGACCAATGTAACTTGTAGGAACTGACCGCGTAGTCCCAGGTTTCCCGATTTGAGAGTATGATGATAATTTGCAAAAATCACACTTTGACTTGAAAACAAGCCGTTAAAGGGTGAAAACCCAAACTAGCCCCCAAACGACCCCGTAGGAGGCACGAACACCTCGCACGGGACCAATGTAACTTGTAGGAACTGACCGCATAGTCTCTGGTATCCCGATTTGAGAGTATGATGATAATTTGCAAAAATCACATTTTGACTTGAAAACAAGCCGTTAAAGGGTGAAAACCCAAACCAGCCCCCAAATGACCCCATAGGAGGCACGGACACCTCGCACGGGACCAGTGTAACATGTAAGAACTGATCGCGTAGTCTCGGGTCTCCCAGTTTGGTAATATGACGATAATTTGTAAAAATCACACTTAGACTTAGAAACAAGCCGTTAAAGGGTGAAAACCCAAACCAACCCCCAAACGATCCCGTAGGAGGCACGAATACCTCGTACGGTACCAATGTAACTTGTAGGAATTGACCGCGTAGTCCCGGGTCTCCCGATTTGAGAATATGACGATAATTTGCAAAAATCACACTTAGATTTAAAAACAAGACGTTAAAGGGTGAAAACCTAAACTAACCCCCAAACGACCCCGTAGGAGGCACGAACACCTCGCACGGGACCAATGTAACTTGTAGGAACTGACCGCGTAGTCCCGGGTCTCCTTGTTTGAGAGTAAGTCAATAATTTGTAAAAATCACACTTTGACTTGAAAATAAGCCGTTAAAGGGTGAAAACCCAAACAAGCCACCAGACGCCCCCGTAGGAGGCAGGAACACCTCGCACAGGACAATATAACTTATAGGATTTGACCGCATAGTCCCGGGTCTCCCGATTTGAGAGTATGATGATAATTTGCAAAAATCACACTTTGACTTGAAAATAAGCAGTTAAATGGTGAAAACCGAAACCATCCCCCAAATGACTCCGTAGGAGGCACGAACACCTCGCATGGGACCAATGTAACTTGTCAAAATTGACCACGTAGTCCCGGGTCTCCCGATTTGAGAGTATGACGATAATTTGCAAAAATCACACTTTGACTTGAAAATAATTCTTAAAGGGTGAAAACCCAAACCAGCCCCCAAACGACTTCGTAGGAGGCACGAACACCTCGCACGGGACCAATGTAACTTGTTGAAACTGACCACGTGGTCCTGGTTCTCCCAGTTTAAGAGTATGACGATAATTTGCAAAAATCACACTTTGACTTGAAAACAAGCCGTTAAAGGGTGAAAATCCAAACCGGAGCCCAAACGGCCCCGTAGGAGGCACGGACACCTCGCACGGGACCAATGTAACTTGTAGGAACTGGCCGCATAGTCCCGGGTCTCCCGATTTGAGAATATGATGATAATTTGTAAAAATCACACTTAGACTTAAAAACAAGCCGTTAAAGGGTGAAAATCCAAACTATCCCCCAAACGACCCTGTAAGAGGCACGAACACCTCGTACGAGACCAATGTAACTTATAGGAACTGACTGCGTAGTCCCGGGTCTCCCGATTTGAGAATATGATGATAATTTGTAAAAATCAACACTTAAACATAAAAACTAGCCGTTAAAGTGTGAAAACCCAACCCAGTCACCAGATGCCCCCATAGGAGGCACGAAAACCTCGTACGGGACCAATGTAACTTGTAAGAACTGACCGCGTAGTCCCGGATCTCCCCGTTTGAGAATATCATGATAATTTGAAAAAATCAACACTTAAACTTAAAAACAAGCCATTAAAGGGTGAAAACCCAAACCAGCGCCCAAACGACCCCGTAGGAGGCACGAACACCTCGCACGGGACCAATGTAACTTGTAGGAACTGACCGCATAGTCTCTGGTATCCCAATTTGAGAGTATGAAGATAATTTGCAAAAATCACATTTTGACTTGAAAATAAGCCATTAAAGGGTGAAAACCCAAACCTGCCCCCAAATGACCCAATAGGAGGCACGAACACCTCGCACGGGACAAATGTAACATGTAAGAACTGACCGTGTAGTCTCGGGTCTCCCAATTTGAGAGTATGACGAAAATTAGCAAAAATCACACTTTACATGAAAACAAGCCGTTAAAAGGTGAAAACCCAAACCAACCCCCAAACGACCCCGTAGGAGGCACAAACACCTCGCACGGAACCAATGTAACTTGTAGGAACTGACCGTGTAGTCCGGGGTCTCCCGGTTTGTGAGTATGATGATAATTTGCAAAAATCACACTTTGACTTGAAAACAAGCCGTTAAAGGGTGAAAACCCAAACCAGCCCCGAAATGATCCCGTAGATGGCACGAATACCTCGTACGAGACAATTGTAACTTGTCGGAATTGACCGCGTAGTCCCGGGCCTCCCGGTTTGAGAATATGATGATAATTTGCAAAAATCAACACTTAGACTTAGAAACAAGCCGTTAAAGGGTGAAAACCCAAACCAGCCCCCAAACGATCCCGTAGGAGGCACGAATACCTCGTACGGGACCATGTAACTTGTAGAAATTGACCGCGTAGTCCCGGGTCTCCCGATTTGAGAATATGACGATAATTTGCAAAAATCACACTTAGATTTAAAAACAAGTCGTTAAAGGGTGAAAACCTAAACCAGCCCCCAAACGACCCCGTAGGAGGCACGAACACCTCGCACGGGACCAATGTAACTTGTAGGAACTGACCGCGTAGTCCCGGGTCTCCTTGTTTGAGAGTAAGTCAATAATTTGTAAAAATCACACTTTGACTTGAAAAGAAGCCGTTAAAGGGTGAAAACCCAAACAAGCCACCAGACGCCCCCGTAGGAGGCACGAACACCTCGCACAGAACCAATATAACTTGTAGGATTTGACCGCGTAGTCCCGGGTCTCCCGATTTGAGAGTATGATGATAATTTGTAAAAATCACACTTTGACTTGAAAATAAGTCGTTAAATGGTGAAAACCAAAACCATCCCCCAAATGACTCCGTAGGAGGCACAACACCTCGCACGGGACCAATGTAACTTGTTGGAATTGACCACGTAGTCCCGGGTCTCCCGATTTGAGAATATGACGATAATTTGCAAAAATCACACTTTGACTTGAAAACAATCCTTAAAGGGTTAAAACCCAAACCAACCCCCAAACGACTCCGTTGGAGGCACGAACACCTCGCACGGGACCAATATAACTTGTTGAAACTGACCACGTGGTCCCGGTTCTCCCAGTTTAAGAGTATGACGATAATTTGCAAAAATCACACTTTGACTTGAAAACAAACAGTTAAAGGGTGAAAATCCAAACCAGAGCCCAAACGGCCCCGTAGGAGGCACGGACACCTCGCACGGGACCAATGTAACTTGTAGGAACTGGTCGTGTAGTCCCGGGTCTCCCGATTTGAGAATATGAAGATAATTTGTAAAAATCACACTTAGACTTAAAAAAAGCTGTTAAAGGGTGAAAATCCAAACTATCCCCCAAACGACCCTGTAAGAGGCACGAACACCTCGTACGAGACCAATGTAACTTGTTGGAACTGACTGCGTAGTCCCGGGTCTCCCGATTTGAGAATATGATGATAATTTGTAAAAATCAACACTTAAACATAAAAACTAGCCGTTAAAGGGTGAAAACCCAACCCAGCCACCAGATGCCCCCATAGGAGGCACGAAAACCTCGTACGGGACCAATGTAACTTATAGGAACTGATCGCGTAGTCCCGAGTCTCCCGATTTGAGAATACGATGATAATTTTAAAAAATCAACACTTAGACTTAAAAACAAGTCTTTAAAGGGTAAAAACCTATACCAATCACCAAACGGACCCGTAAGAGGCACGAACACCTCGCACGGGACCAATGTAGCTTGTAGGAACTGACCACGTAGTCCCGGATCTCCCGGTTTGAGAGTATGACGACAATTTGTAAAAATCACACTTAGACTTAAAAACAAGCCATTAAAGGGTGAAAACCCAAACCAGTCCCCAAACGACCCCGTAAGAGGCACGAACACCTCGTACGGGACCAATGTAACTTGTAAGAACTGACCGCGTAGTCCCGGATCTCCCCGTTTGAGAATATCATGATAATTTGAAAAAATCAACACTTAAACTTAAAAACAAGCCATTAAAGGGTGAAAACCCAAACCAGCGCTCAAACGACCCCGTAGGAGTCATGAACAAATCGCACGGGACCAATGTAACTTGTAGGAACTGACCGCATAGTCTCTGGTATCCCGATTTGAGAGTATGATGATAATTTGCAAAAATCACATTTTGACTTGAAAACAAGCCGTTAAAGGGTGAAAACCCAAACCTTCCCCCAAATGACCCAATAGGAGGCATGAACACCTCGCACGGGACAAATGTAACATGTAAGAACTGACCATGTAGTCTCGGGTCTCCCAATTTGAGAGTATGACGAAAATTAGCAAAAATCACACTTTACATGAAAACAAGCCGTTAAAAGGTGAAAACCCAAACCAGCCCCCAAACGACCCTGTAGGAGGCACAAACACCTCGCACGGAACCAGTGTAACTTGTAGGAACTGACCGTGTAGTCCCGGGTCTCCCGGTTTATGAGTATGACGATAATTTGCAAAAATCACACTTTGACTTGAAAACAAGCTGTTAAAGGGTGAAAACCCAAACCAGCCCCGAAATGATCCCGTAGGAGGCACGAATACCTCGTACGAGACCAATGTAACTTGTAGGAATTGACCGCGTAGTCCCAGGTCTCCCAGTTTGAGAATATGGTGATAATTTGCAAAAATCAACACTTAGATTTAAAAACAATCCGTTAAAGGGTGAAAACCCAAACCAACTCCCAAATGACCCCGTAGGAGGCACGAATACCTCGTACGGGACCAATGTAATATGTAGGAATTGACCGCGTAGCCTCGAGTCTCCCGGTTTGAGAGTATGATGATAATTTGCAAAAATCACACTTTGACTTGAAAATAAGCCGTTAAAGGGTGAAAACCCAAACCATCCCCCAAATGACTCCGTAGGAGGCACGAACACCTCGCACGGGACCAATGTAACTTGTCAAAATTGACCACATAGTCCCGGTTCTCCCGATTTGAGAGTATGACGATAATTTGCAAAAATCACACTTTGACTTGAAAACAAGCCGTTAAAGGATGAAAACCCAAACTAGCCCCCAAACGACTCCGTAGGAGGCACGAACACCTCGCACGGGACCAATGTAACTTGTTGAAACTGACCGCGTGGTCCCGGTTCTCCCAATTTAAGAGTATGACAATAATTTACAAAAATCACACTTTGACTTGAAAACAAGCCGTTAAAGGGTGAAAATCCAAACCAGCGCCCAAACGGCCCCGTAGGAGGCACGTACACCTCGCACCGGACCAATGTAACTTGTAGGAACTGACCGTGTAGTTTTGGGTCTCCCAGTTTTAGAATATGATGATAGTTTGCAAAAATCACACTTAGACTTAAAAACAAGCCGTTAAAAGGTGAAAACCCAAACCAGCCCCCAAACGACCCCGTAGGAGGCACGAATACCTCATATAGGACCAATTTTACTTGTAGGAATTGACCGCGTAGTCCCGGGTCTCCCGGTTTGAGAATATGACGATAATTTGCAAAAATCAACACTTAAATTTAAAAACAAGCCGTTAAAGGGTGAAAACCCAAACCAGCCCCCAAATGACCCCGTAGGAGGCACGAACACCTCGTACGGGACCAATGTAACTTGTAGGAACTGACCGCGTAGTCCCGGGTCTCCATGTTTTAGAGTACATCAATAATTTGTAAAAATCACACTTTGACTTGAAAACAAGCCCTTAAAGAGTGAAAACCCAAATCAGCCACCAGACGCCCCCGTAGGAGGCACGAACACCTCGCACAGGACCAATGTAACTTGTAGGAACTGACCGCGTAGCCTCGGGTCTCCCGGTTTGAGAGTATGATGATAATTTGCAAAAATCACACTTTGGCTTGAAAATAAGCTGTTAAAGGGTGAAAACCCAAACCATCCCCCAAATGACTCCGTAGGAGGCACGAACACCTCGCACGGGACCAATGTAACTTGTCAAAATTGACCACGTAGTCCCGGGTCTCCCGATTTGAGAATATGACGATAACTTGCAAAAATCATACTTAGACTTAAAAATAAGCCGTTAAAGGGTGAAAACCCAAACCAACCCCCAAACGACCCCGTAAGAGGCACGAAAACCTCGCACGGGACCAATGTAATTTGTAGGAACTGACCGCGTAGTCACAGGTTTCTCGGTTTGAGAATATGACGATAATTTCCAAAAATAAACACTTAAACTTAAAAATAAGCCTTTAAAGGGTGACAACCCAAACCAGCCCCCAAACGACCCCGTAGGAGGCACGAACACCTCGCACGGGACCAATGTAACTTGTTAAAACTGACCGCGTGGTCCCGGATCTCCCAGTTTAAGAGTATGACGATAATTTGCAAAAATCACACTTTGACTTGAAAACAAGCCGTTAAAGGGTGAAAATCCAAACCAGCGCCCAAACGGCCCCGTAGGAGGCAAGGACACCTCGCACGGGACCAATGTAACTTGTAGGAATTGACCGCATAGTCTCGGGTCTCCCAGTTTGAGAATATGATGATAATTTGCAAAAATCACACTTAGACTAAAAAACAAGCCGTTAAAGGGTGAAAACCCAAGCCACCCCCCAAACGACCCCGAAGGAGGCACGAATACCTCGCACAGAACCAATGTAACTTGTAGGAATTGACCGCGTAGTCCCGGATCTCCCGATTTGAGAATATGATGATAATTTGCAAAAATCAGCACTTAGATTTAAAAATAAGCCGTTAAAGGGTTAAAACCCAAACCAGCCCCCAAATGACCCCGTAGGAGGCACAAACACCTCGCACGGGACCAATGTAACTTGTAGGAACTGGCCGCATAGTCCCGGGTCTCCATGTTTGAGAGTACATCAATAATTTGTAAAAATCACACTTTGACTTGAAAATAAGCCCTTAAAGGGTGAAAACCCAAACCAGCCACCAGACGCCCCCATAGGAGGCACGAACACCTCGCACAGGATCAATGTAACTTGTAGGAACTGACCGCGTAGCCTCGGATCTCCCGGTTTGAGAGTATGATGATAATTTGGAAAAATCACACTTTGACTTGAAAATAAGCCGTTAAAGGGTGAAAACCCAAACCATCCCCCAAATGACTCCGTAGGAGGCACGAACACCTCGCACGGGACCAATGTAACTGGTCAAAATTGACCACGTAGTCTCAGGTCTCTCGATTTGAGAGTATGACGATAATTTACAAAAATCACACTTTGACTTGAAAACAAGCCGTTAAAGGGTGAAAACCCAAACCAGCCCCCAAACGACTCCGTAGGAGGTACGAACACGTCGCACGGGACCAATGTAACTTGTTGAAACTGACCGCATGGTCTCGGTTCTCAAAGTTTAAGAGTATGACGATAATTTGCAAAAATCACACTTTGACTTGGAAACAAGCCGTTAAAGGGTGAAAATCCAAACCAGCGCCCAAACGGCCCCGTAGGAGGCACGGACACCTCTCACGGGACAAATGTAACTTGTTGGAACTGGCCGCGTAGTCCTGGGTCTCCCGATTTGAGAATATGATGGTAATTTGTAAAAATCACACTTAGACTTAAAAACAAGCCGTTAAAGGGTGAAAACCCAAACCAGCCCCCAAACGACCCCGTAAGAGGCACGAACACCTCACACGGGACCAATGTAACTTATAGGAACTGACTGCGTAGTCCTGGGTCTCCCGATTTGAGAATATACTGATAGTTTATAAAAATCAACACTTTAACTTAAAAACAAGCCGTTAAAGGGTGAAAACCCAACCCAGCCACCAGATGCCCCCTTAGGAGGCACGAAAACCTCGCGCGGGACCAATGTAACTTGTAGGAACTGACCGCGTAATCCTGAGTCTCCCGATTTGAGAATACGATGATAATTTTAAAAAATCAACACTTAGAATTAAAAACAAGCCGTTAAAGGGTGAAAACCTATACCAGCCCCCAAACGGACCCGTAAGAGGCCCGAACACCTCGCACGGGACCAATGTAGCTTGTAGGAACTGATCGCGTAGTCCCGAGTCTCTCGGTTTGAGAATATGATGATAATTTAGTAAAATCACACTTAGACTTAAAAACAAGCCGTTAAAGGGTGAAAACCCAAACTAGCCCCCAAAAGACCCCTAAGAGGCACGAACACCTCGCACGGGACCAATGTAACTTGTAGGAACTGACCGCGTAGTCCCAGGTCTCTTGGTTTGAGAATATGATGATAATTTAGTAAAATCAACACCTAAACTTAAAAACAAGCCGTTAAAGGGTGAAAACCCAAACAAGCCACCAGAAGCCCCCGTAGGAGGCACTAACACCTCGCACGGGACCAATGTAAGTTGTAGGAACTGATCGCGTAGTTCTGGTTTTCTCGATTTGAGAATACAATGGTAATTTGCAAAAATCAACACCTAGACTTTAAAACAAGCCGTTGAAGGGTGAAAACCTATACAAGCCCCTAAACGGACATGTAAGAGGCACGAACACCTCGCACGGGACCAATGTAGCTTGTAGGAACTGACCATGTAGTCCCGAATCTCCCAGTTTGAGAGTATGACGATAATTTGCAAAAATCACACTTAGACTTAAAAATAAGCCGTTAAAGGTCGAAAACCCAAACCAGCCCCCAAACGACCTCGTAAGTGGCATGAACACCTCGTACGGGACCAATGTAACTTGTAAGAACTGACCGTGTAGTCCCGGGTCTCCCAGTTTGAGAATATGATGATAATTTGCAAAAATCAACACTTAAACTTAAAAATAAGCCTTGAAAGGGTGAAAACTCAAACCAGCGCCCAAACGACCCCGTAGGACGCACAAACACCTCGCACGGGACCAATGTAACTTCTAGGAACTGACCGCATAGTCCCGAGTCTCCCGATTTAAGAATATGACGATAATTTGCAAAAATCATACTTAGACTTAAAAATAAGCCGTTAAAGAGTGAAAACCCAAACCAACCCCCAAACGACCCCATAAGAGACACGAACACCTCGCACGGGACCAATGTAACTTGTAGGAACTGACCGCGTAGTCACAGGTTTCTCGGTTTGAGAATATGACGATAATTTGTAAAAATAAACACTTAAACTTAAAAATACGCCTTTAAAGGGTGACAACCCAAACCAGCCCCCAAACGACCCCGTAGGAGGCACGAACACCTCGCACGTGACCAATGCAACTTGTAGGAACTGACCACGTAGTCCCGGGTCTCCCTATTTAAGAGTACGACGATACTTTACAAAAATCACACTTTGACTTTAAAACAAGCCGTTAAGGGGTGAAAACCCAAACCAGCTACCAGACGCCCTCGTAGGAGGCACGAACACCTCGCACGGGACGAATGTAACTTGTAGGAACTCACCGCGTAGTCTCGGGTCTCCCCATTTGAGAGTATGATGATAATTTGTAAAAATCACACTTTGACTTGAAAACAAGTCGTTAAAGGGTGAAAACCCAAACCATCCCCCAAACGACTCCGTAGGAGGCACGAACACCTCCGACGGGACCAATGTAACTTGCCGAAATTAACCACGTAGTCCCGGGTCTCCAAATTTGAGAGTATGATGATAATTTGCAAAAATCACACTTTGACATGAAAATAAGCCGTTAAAGGGTGAAAACCCAAACCAGCCCCCAAACGACTCCGTAGGAGGCACGAACACCTCGCACGGGACCAATGTAACTTGTCGAAACTGATCACGTGGTCCCGGTTTGAGAGTATGATGATAATTTGCAAAAATCACACTTCAACTTGAAAATAAGCCGTTAAAGGGTGAAAACCCAAACCAGTCCCCAAACGGCACCGTAGGAGGCACGGACACCTCGCACGGGACCAATGTAACTTGTAGGGAATGACCGTGTAGTCTCGGGTCTCCCAGTTTGAGAATATGATAATAATTTGCAAAAATCACACTTATACTTAAAAACAAGCCGTTAAAGGGTGAAAATCCAAACCAGCCCCCAAACGACCCCGTAAGAGGCACGAACACCTCGCACGGGACCAATGTAACTTGTAGGAACTGATCGCGTAGTCCCGAGTCTCCCGAATTGAGAATATGATGATAATTTACAAAAATCAACACTTAAACTTAAAAACAAGCCGTTAAAGGGTGAAAACCCAAACCAGCCACTAGACGCCCCCGTAGGAGGCACGAACACCTCGCACGGGACTAATGTAACTTTTAGGAACTGACCGCGTAGTCCTGAGTCTCCTAATTTGAGAATACGATGATAATTTTCAAAAATCAACACTTAGACTTAAAAACAAGCCGTTAAGGGGTGAAAACCTATACCATCCCCAAACGGACCCGTAAGAGGCACGAACACCTCGCATGGGACCAATGTAGATTGTAGGAACTGACCGCATAGTCCTGGATCTCCCAGTTTGAGAGTATGACGATAATTTGCAAAAATCGCACTTAGACTTAAAAACAAGCCGTTAAAGGGTGAAAACGCAAACCATCCCCCAAACGACCCCGTAAGAGGCATGAACACCTCGCATGGGACCAATGTAACTTGTAGGAACTGACCGCGTAGTCCCGGGTCTCCCGATTTGAGAATATGATGATAATTTGGAAAAATCACACTTAGACTTAAAAATAAGCCGTTAAAGGGTGAAAATCCAAACCAGCCCGCAAATGACCCCGTAGGAGGTACGAACACCTCGTACGGGACCAATGTAACTTGTAGGAACTGACTGCGTAGTCCCGAGTCTCTAGGTTTGAGAATATGATGATAATTTGCAAAAATCAACACTTAATCTTAAAAACAAGCTGTTAAAGGGTGAAAACCCAGACCAGCCCCCAAACGACCCCGTAGGAGGCACGAACATCTCGCACGGGACTAATGTAACTTGTAGGAACTGATCGCGTGGTCCCAGGTCTCTCGGTTTGAGAATATGACAATAATTTGTAAAAATCACACTTAGACTTAAAAACAAGCCGTTAAAGGGTGAAAACCCAAATCAGCCCCCAAACGGACCCGTATGAGGCACAAACACCTCGTACGGGACCAATGTAAGTTGTATGAACTGATCGCGTAGTTTCAGGTCTCCCGATTTGAGAATATGACAATAATTTTCAAAAATCAACGCTTAAACTTAAAAATAGGTCGTTAAGGGTGAAAACTAATACCAACCCTCAAACAGGCCGTTGAGAATATAATAATAATTGTGACTCGTTTATGCAATTTTTCTGCTTGAATACGATTTTTTAAAAAATGAGTTGGTTATTAATATCGTATATTTTTTGTGTCTTATTTTTTTTGTAGGATGACATTTGATCGCTAGCTTTTATCCACTTGGAACGCACGAAGAAGTCAATGCTTTAGAACAAGGGGATTATTTATTTAGTGTCATTAATATTCAGGATTCTATTTTTTGTGTTATTGCCGAGCAGACTTTACTAGTTTTATTGTTTACTTTTATGGCCGTACTGGCTATAGTAGTTTTATTGTCGACTTTTATGGCCGTGCGGGCTTTACATGGGCAGATTTTATGTTAGCAGGTTTTGGAATGCTAAAAAAATAGAGGAAACTCTGCCAATTTTTTTTTGATCTGGGAACTATTAGCTCTTGTAATTTTTTGAAGTTTGTATGCACATTCGTTTATCAATAACATGCGATATTCATAATTTGTGAATTTTCTTGATTTTTTTTTTGCTAATATTAAATATTTATCCTATCAGATTTGGAATTTACAGATTTTCCAGATTTGTTTCGTATTATTATTATTTTTTATTAATTGAAAAATCTGGCACGGTTTTAAACCGTGCCAAAACCGTGCCAATTTATAAAAATAAGAACGCTTATAAAATAATCTGGCACGCTTTATAACCGTGCCAAAAGTGTGCCAGAAATAGACAATTTGACACGGTTTCGGCATGTACCAAAAGCGTGCCAGATTTAACATCTAGCACGGTTTAAAAGTGTGTCAAAAGCGTGCCAGATAAAAAAATGGGCACAGTTTAAAAGCGTGCCAGTTTGGGAAATTTGGCACGGTTTTAAACCGCGCCAGAAAATCTGGTACCCCTGATTCTGGCACGGTTTTGAACTGTGTTAGATTGCGTTTGGCACTGTTTTAAACCGTGCTAGTTTCCTGTTTTTGGTGTAGTGTATATTCCACTCTTATCTTTTGTCAATTTAGAGTCCACACCCATAAGTGTATTAGAGTGTTTTGACAACTCCATACTAAATTTGTTGACCGATTACTTTACATATTTGGATTGGGATATGAAAGTCCCATTTTTCATTTGTTTAACTTGCAAACAAAAGGAAAAATGTTAATTCACCTAACATGCTCATTTGATACTCATTCTTCATTTGTTTGAAAAAAATATGAGCATACTTACCAATGGCTGACCCAAACACTATATCTTCTGTATTGATTTGAGCTTCAAGGATGTGATCCTTGCTTTCCTCATAAATGGTGTTCTATCTACTTATCATATCCTAAAACCTCTCTTTAGTAGGTATGCGTTCAACCTTTTTTTATGGATATTTATATCTTCCAATACCTAGTGGAGACGTGGTATGGGAAAGTATGCATATATGTACAAAAGGCCTTGGCCTTTGATCATGATGGGACTATATATAATATGATCCATGGAGTTTACACCTCGTTTTGAACTTATCATTTAGGCTCCATGGTGTTTACACCTCAATTTTAAGGGATATAAATTGTCCACTTTCTATAAGGATCTGATCCTATCCACAAGCATGTGGAAAGGACATGTGACATACTGACCCATATCCATGAATAGTGGAACACTTTCCTTATTTATCAAACAACACGGGGATAACCAAACTCTAACAATATATAACCATACTATATCTACATCAGAATACAACTCTGGTAATCTCCTCTAGTAAGCCTGAATATTAGAGCCGTAACCTTATTCCATTTATCCTTACATGACTTTGAACTCTTATTCACAGAAGTATGTAATCTAGATGTTTAAGCCGATATTACTGCAGTTGTACGCCATATAGTCCAATTTTTATATGTAATGCCCCGTATCTTTATGCATATTTATTTTATTATGAAATTTTGGAAATTGGATTTAATTAATTTAAAGGGGGAAAATTTAATTTATAATTAATTCGATTTTAATGGAAATAATTACTAGCGTGACGAAAGTTAGTAGTTATCGAAAATAATTATGTCATATAATAATTATGTTGAACATTACATAGTGAGTAACGTAATATATGATTCTGGAAATAATAGTATAGCCGGGGACGAGATACACGATAATTGAAATATAATTATTTGGGATGCATGTATGAGTCGCATCAATATTCTATACTGGGGGTTAAAAAGGTAAATTATTGTTATATAACTCGGATGGCTATTTTGAGTGTTCCAGTGTGTCCGGTAGGGTCGAAATAGTTAGAAAACACTACTCGGGTGTTTTATTTGGAGTCCGGGGGCATTTTAGCCCAAAATAACACCCAGAGGGGTATTTTAGTCTTTTGGGATTTTGAGTAATTAAATGGACGAAAATAGGAACATCGAGGGTTAGTGGTCTGTCAGTTGCAACCTACGTGAGAAAGAGGAAGAAAGAGAGGGAAAACCGTGGAGGAAGGAGACCCATTGGAGAACAAAGCCCAAAGTTGGAGATTTCTCACAAATAGTTACACCAAAGTATAAATCGAGACGAGAGGATCAACCACATACCAAATTCAACAAGAAAATCATAAATTCATACAAAGGAAAGTGTTTATCTTGCTACCTATTTAGCATATATTGTTCCTGTTAATCTCTAGTTGATGAAATCGTCATATTACAATGAAAACTTGAGTTTAATTAGGTTTAATTGTAAAGAAACTTTAGAATTTGGAGATGGGTATGCATGTAGAGGATTCACCCTTTTGTAAACTATTAAATATGGAGATTTTATGCCTTAATCACAAATTAAATTTAGGATTTTGATTGACAAAAAAATGATGGTTTAATTATAAAGAGGATTTTTAGAAATTAAGGAAATTGTTTAGATTCCCTTTGAATATGTGAGGATTTGACCTTTAAATTGTATTAGAAAGTGCCCTATTGTGATTAGGAATAGTTTAGAAACCTTAAATTTGAAGTTGGTTGAGTTTTGAGTTGAAATTGAAAGTTGGGAAAAATGATTTTGGGGAAGAACAGGGCCAGTTCGTAATTCTTGTTCAAAGACCTGCCCAGGTCGTTCGAACAACCTCGTTCGAATGAGAATTACAACGAGTCATCTAACGAGATTTTGAATTCGTTCGAAGTGAGTAGTTTGTTCGAACGAACTCATTCGAACGAGAATGCCTGGACTTCTAACGAAATTCCAGAATGTAGTTTTAAGGTCCGGTTAAGTTAAAAATCATATATATAATATATATAATTTTCTGAAAAAATAAGGATGAATATAGGCTTTAATTCAAACTCTTGATGATTCTAGGATGTTTAGAGCATTAGAAATAATTTGTATATGTTTATATATCACATAGTAAGGTTTATAAGTCATTTGGGTTGTTAATATGAAGGTTTGATTGATAAAAAATGATTAAACCCGTAGTAGAAGAAATGCAGAAAACTGGGCTGTTACCTGGGCGATCAATCGATCGACCCCCTGGCTTCGATCGACCGCCCTCCCCAGAATTGTTAAAGTTATTTATTTTTAATGTTGATTCTTATCCCAAACCTTTTGTAGATCTTTGGTGATTATTAGTTGGATATTATGGGAATTAGAGAAGATCGGTAAGCCTTAGTTAAGTTTTGAATTAATTTGATTGGGATTTAATTTATTAGAATAATGATAATCAAATTGAAAGATATTTCGGTTGCTAGATTCATTTGTTGGATTCTAATTTGTTAGTAAGAGGATTAAGGATAGGTCCAGTATGGGAGATTTAATATAACACCTGGGTAGCCTTAGGGTTACAATTTGAACATCAAGGACTGAGTTTAAGCTCATTATTGATTGCGCAAGAACTGAGGGTAGTACAAGAACTTAGTGGTATGGCTCCTGGATAGAGATGGGAGTTCAGACCAAATTTGGTTGAAAAAGGGGATGAGGTTATTCCGGTTACGTATTTGAAGTTTACGGACCTCCACGATCGACAAAGATAAGTAGTAGTGTATGGGAGGGGTTCCTTGTTTGGATTTCACATTGCGAGACGCTCCGCGCATGAACCTTAACGACGTCAAGAGTGGAGAGATATTATAGGATGCGAGGATGTTGGTTTTGTTGATAAGTCATATAGTGTGAATGAAACACTTTAGACTATGAGCCATTTGATGATGGTATTCAATCGTAGTTGATAGAAGATATGTTTATAAGAGATTTGAAACTATCGGTTGTAACTGTAATTAAAGGGTGAGTTTAATTCGTAGTAACTCGGGAGATATGATGTTATGGACCAATAGGATATTAGTTATTTCTTACTGAATAAAAATATTGAGGAGAAACCTATTTGAACCTTGGGTAATGAGTGAGACTCTGGAATAATTAAATTAAGGAAGTAATGTCTAAATATTTTAATACGTAGGATTGAAAGAGATATAATGCTACGTATGGGAATTATCTTAGGGTAATGTGAGTACCTTGTTAATATTATATTATAGGTATGATAATGCCTATATGATTGATTGTTGATTTATGTGTATGACATACCTAGCTTACTTTCTATCGATGGGAGGTTTGCGCGTGAGGGCAGTCATATCTTGATGAATCCACAAGATCTTTGATTTGTCGCTCGAAAACATAGGTCTATGAAAGACTTATCGGGGAGTTGATAAGTCCGCTGACTATGGGTACGTAGGTATGTGCGTGACCCATGGTACGAGAACTATGTTAGCCTCCAATTTGTATGTTGTTGTTTGTGGTTCGTAGAATCCTTACTGAACCTTTTGTCCCCTATTCGGCGACCAACGATATTGGGACATGATAGCAGAGTAATGCATTGCACCGTAGCTGTGACTCGGGGTGCCGTATTATATATGTATATATATAATGGATTAAATGAATGTATATAGTGGTTAGTTCATTCTACTGTGTGGTAATTGTAAATGACGGTGAATAAAGAAAAAGAATTGAATTATGTTAATGAATATTTATTCTTATAGAATTGAAAAGCTTGATTCATTTTAATGAGAAACGATTCATATAAATGAAAAACGTATATGAATGATTATATGACTTATGGTATGGCACATACGGGGTTATGATATGGGATGGAATCATATTATGGAAACTAGTTAGGAGGAACCATTAACTAGGAGGTTAATAGGAAACGTTAAGTGTGCACTCTAGTTGAGAGGTGAGAATAGCAAGTGAGAGTTTGGATACTAACATGTACATAATAAATGCTTTATTGCACTTGTTAAATACTTGTTGTTTTCAAAATCATTTTCACAATCGGGCTCTGACCCGTTTCCTTGCATATTTTCTTTTCTATTGTACCTTCTATATCAGGTGTCCAGCAGCAGGGACGCCAACCTTAGTGGATTATGACGAGCTATGGAGCTATGGGGTATTTCTTAGACGCCTATCTTCATTTGAATCACAGTGTTCTTTTAGTTAGGGCATGTCTCCCAAAGGAATTCAGTTATCTCTTTTCTATCTGAGTCAAATTTACAGTCTTGTACTCGTGTTTTGTTAATACATTTACTATTGTTGGGATTTCTGTATTGGATTATTATGTGGGAATGTTTATTCCAAATACATTTAAATTCTTTTGAGTTATTTGTTCGGTTATTAATGTTGTAAAATAATACGTGTTGTGTTATTTGTAAACTAAAAATGGATTTTGTTGACATTAAAATTTGGAAAGTTTTTAACACCAGCTTAATTGGGTATTGGATGGGTTGTAAATGTTTTTGATAGTGATGCTAAGAATGAGCCAACTGTATATTCTTTTTTAATTTGGTATGGGACTGACCACCCGGTATTGAATTAGGCGGGGTGTTACAGGTTAATGCAACACTACTCCACTGCCAGGATCACCGTTTTCATCTGGAAGAGGTTAAGCAAGTAGGAGAGTCCAGGCAGCAGGGCAGGACATGAGGAAATGGTTACAGTGGGGCACAAGTAATTCAGGGTCAGCATGAACACAGTGATTAGGGTTCCCAGAGGCCAGCAGCAGGAGCACGGTGCTCGCCAGTGTTGTTACAAGTAAAACATCTCCCTGGGAAGGGTCCTCCCCTCTGTCCCTACTATCCCCGGCTCTGATGGCGGTTTTCGCCCCTTCCTTGGCCATGCTGGCCCTGTTGAACTTGTTGCTAGCCTTGATGGCCGTGCTAACTCTGTTGGCCATGTCTAAAGCCTCCGATCCCCAAAGACCGTTATTTCCCACAGCTCTCCCAGCACCCCCACAGATGCCAGCATTGCCACCCATTCCAGCCCCGTCCCAATTCAGCAGGGGAAGCTTCAGTATGGATGAGTCTATAATCTTCACCAGGACATAGTCCCATAGGACCCACCCGTGATTGAGGGTATGTTTTCTATCCAGGGGACTTTGGGGCGCATTTTATTTGACACGGGGGCCACTCACTATTTTACTGCCACGGGGTTTGCACGTACTACGAGATTATTTGATACAGCAGAGAGTACGGTTACTTGTGTGGATTCATCATTGAGTAGAGATATCGTGATTTCTTTTATTTATCGGGGAGTGGTTATAGAGATTGGGAGGTTTATCTTACCTCCTGACATGCTCGTATTGGGTATGTCTGAGTATGACGTGATTATAGGTATGGATTGGCTTGTCAGGTATAGGGCCATGATCGATTATTTTAGTAGGAGTATAGTTTTACCATACCCGGTCAAGAGATGTTCCTAGTGGCGATACTTCTCCCTGAGGGAGGATCGTTAACACATTTATACTACATAGAGGAGGAGACCACTAGGGAGGTGGTGGTACCACTTGACTCGATTCCTGTTGTTCGAGAGTTTACCAATGTGTTTCAGGAGATTCAGAGGTTACCACCTAGTAGAGAGATAGACTTCGTCATTAATTTAGTGCCAGACACTCGACCGATAGCCCGCGCACCTTATCGTATGGATCTAGTAGAGATGAGGGAGTTACGTGACCATATTGAGTAGTTATTGGGGTAGGGGTTTATCTGTAAGAGTACTTCACCATCGGGTGCTCCCGTACAGTTTGTTAAGGAGAGGGATGGATCGTTGAGGTTATGTATTGATTATCGGGAGTTGAATAAAGTCACGATAGGGAATAAATATCCGTTGCCTCGAATCGATGACTTATTTGACCACTTGAGAGGAGCTGCCTTCTTCTCAAAGATTGACTTGAGATTGGGATACCATCAGTTGCTTATCAGGGAGCAATATGTACCAAAGACGTCCTTCTTGACAAGATATGGCCCCTATGATTCAGGGTTATGCCTTTCGGGCTAACCAATGCCCCAATCGTGTTTATGGACTTGATGAACAGGGTGTTGTAATACCCCATATTTTTGAGGATATTTAATTAAATTAAATTGGTGATCTAGGATTTAATTAAATCGATGAGTTGGAATTTATTTGATTCGATGATTTGGAATTTATTTAATTTGGAGAAATTATTTAATTCGGTGATTGAGAGTAAATAAGTTAAATTTAAGTTTAATTTCACGCGTGTTGTATTTTGAGGTGGAATTAAGATGATTTTTTAAAAGTGACTTAGATGGTAATTTTGAGGTTACGGTTGGTTCCGAAAGGGTCAAAGTAGTCGAAAAAGTGTACTCGGGTGTACAGTTTGGGACCTAGGATGATTTTTGACCAACCCGACATCGTTTAAGGGTATTTCGGTCATTCGAGAGTTGGAGGTTTAAAGAACTCCGAAAATATTAAGTGTATATTTGCCATTAGAGAGAAGGGTCTACGGTTAACACAATCACAATAGAAGATAGGCCATTGAAGAGGAAGAGGAAGAGAAAACCAAAGCTTCCTACACAGTTTTTCGCCCCGAACGCTACAGAATCGAGATCGGAGCGAGGGGAGAACAACCACACCATCATATTAATGAAATTCAGACCTGCTATTGAGAGGCAAGTATTTAAATGGCAATTTATATTAAGCATGTTATAATACCCATGTATATTAGGGTTTGATTTCATGCTTTTGGAACTTCTATATGAATTTAAGAGGATTTAATTCATAAACTAAAGTAGGAATGCATGTAGAGATGTTCCTTAATGATGATAATACGAAATCAAGGGGTTTGGGTTGATAAATAGGATAGAAATCTGAGTTCTTGATTAATAAAGATGATGAACAAGAGAAAACTCTATGTTTATCAAAGGAAAATTTTATTCTTGGATTGAATCTTTGATGTTTTTGTGTAAACTTTTCATTGGAAATTGTCCCTATGTGAATATAAAAGGATATTGGAATATATTTGATGATTAATATTGAATCTTAATGGGTTATTGGTTAAAGAATTTGAATCTTGAATGACTTAGGGTTTAATTAATGAACAAAAGATATCAATGTGCCAAAATTTTTGACGTAACTTTAAACGTATGCCATTTCAATTGTACTTCAAATTAGCATGAGAGCCTTACATTAATGGAAAGGTCTATCTCTTATCTTTCTAATGAGTTTTGAATTAGGTCAATTGGAGTTCTGTAGAGTGATTAATCGACATTTTAGTACAACGTGTTTAATCTTCCAGAAGATTTATGACTCAATTTGGTTTGGTAGATTTTGGCAAATTCCCATGTTTAAGCCCGGAATTTACGAATAAACTATCGGGGGAATTTTTGGGACATCTTTAGAATACTATGAGGGATATATTGGATGGCATTAGGCCTTGATAGGTTTGAGACTTCGTCATGTATGCGAGAGTTAAGGCTAAGGTTAGTTGGGCTTAATTGTTAAAATGAGATTTTTTAGCACTTTTAACGAGATCCCAGAAAATTGAAATATTCTTCGGACGATTAGGATTTTTACGAAATTAATCTGAGAGAGAGGATAGTCGTAATGGGCCAATGTACCCTGAGTAGTAGAGAGAATTATACTACATATTTAACTAAAAGAATTGGGTTGAGTGAATACCTAAGGTTTATATTGGGCTGCGTGAATAACTAAGGTTTATTATGGGTTACGTGAATGACTAAGATTTATTATGGGTTGTGTGAATACCTAAGATTTATTATGGGTTGTGTGAATACTTAAAAAAAAAGATAATAGGTTGTGTAAATACCTAATACTATTATAGGTTGTGTGTATACCTATGGATTGATTGATTATGTGTATGACATACCTACACTGCTTGTACCTATGGATTGATTGATTATGTGTATGACATACCTACGTTGCTTGCTATCGGGTGGAGGTTATGCGCTTGGGCGGTCTTATCCTGATGCGCCTTCGGGGGGATTTTTAGACTCGTACCATAGAACATTGAACCTTGGAAATGTTCTATCCGAGATATGATAGTTCGACGGTCAAATATGAGCGTAGGTATGTGCGTGACCCACCGGGCTAAGGGCTATGTTCACATCCAATATGTGTGATTTGTATTTTGATGGTTCGTGGGAGATTATCCGAACCCCTTATCCCTATTCAGTGCGAGATGTATCGGGATACGATAGTAGAGTATGCATTGCGCCAAGAGGTCTTAACCAAGGGGTGCAGGATTCGTATATATATATATATATATACACTTGTGAAAATTTTTACTATGTGAAATTAGTAGATATGTGAATAATGTTAAGTAAAATAATCTTAGTGAGTAAAAGATTAATTATATGAATGGAGAACTTGTAATTTGGCTTACTGGTATAAATTATTTTGTTAACGTATTGTAGTGAGATGAGATAATGTGTATCTAAAGGACGATTAATCTACTAAAGAGTAAATAGTAGGGAGATTAGATAGTGTACATCTAATAAATGACGGATCTACTAATGTGTAAATAATAGGAAGATAGATAATGAATATCTAAGATAAAGTTTAAGTAGATAAACTTAATGGAAAGGCTGAATAATAACATGTATGAAATGTTAACGGTGTGTAGATAATAACATAAGAGAGACGTCAATTATTAATTAATTTGATAGAGTATTGTATAGGTGGTACGAGTAAGTTAAGGGGAAACTTAACTAAGGACTTAATGGTAATTAAGGGTATTCGGTAGCGTACTGTATGAGAGGTATGGGTGAACTAGATTAATTTGGAGTTTCTTAGATACTTGAGACCTAGTTAGTTTGGGTAGAATGAATAGGTGGGATTGAGTAGGAAACGTTAGGTGCGCACTATAGAGGAGAGGTGAGGAACTCAAGGGAGTGTTCGTAACCTAACATGTGTATCTAATAACTGTTCATTTAAAATACAATTTAAATGCTTGATAAATTTTTTTAAATGATTTCTACTTGGGCTCTGACCCGTACTTGCAAAAAAAATTTCCAAAACCTTTTAGGTGTCCAGCCACAGGGACGCCAAGCAGGATGGTCCATTCTAGGGATGCGTAGATACAACACTTGTGGATGCTTGTAGGATTTGAACATAGACGCTTTAGTTACTTCATTCCTAGTGTAGGGTGCAGTTTGGTATTTCATTCGGGCATGTCGCCCTCAGTTATTTTCTATTATATCAAATAGACTTTGTACTTAGAGAGTTTTATTCATATTGGATTTTATATTGGTTTTTAGCCGATGATTTATTCGGTATCATTTTTTCATTTTAGTCATTTATCTTGTGGATTGATTTATATTACTATTGCATGGAATGTTGATTATCGTAATAATGTTTTGCATGTTTTTGTCATTGTTTAAATAAAAGATAAATTTTGACACCGACGTTTTGAATACTAGGTGGTTAGTAAAAACTTTAAAATGTTTTCGACAGTGATGCTAAGAATGAACTAAGTGGGAATCCTGTTTTAATTTAATAAAGGCCTGATCACCCGGTATTTAATTAGGCGGGTTATCATAGGTGTTCAGAGAGTTCCTGGACCAGTTCATCGTCGTCTTCGTAGATGACATTCTGGTTTACTCGTAGACCCAGGAGGAGCATGCCGAGCACTTGAGGCAGGTTTTGCAAACACTGCATCAACATGAGTTGTATGCAAAATACGAGAAATGTGGGTTTTGGTTGATGGAGGTCCAATTTTTGGGGCATATCATCTCTGACAGAGGGATATCCGTGGATCCGGGGAAGGTGTTAGCAGTGAGGGAGTTGGGACAGCCCACAACATCGACCGAGATACGCAGTTTCTTAGGCCTAGCCGGATACTACAAGAGGTTTATTCGAGGGTTTTCGAAAATAGCGGATTCGTTGACACACCTGACTCGTAAAGGGGTGCCGTTTATTTGGAGTGACCCCTGTCAGTTGGCCTTTGATGAGTTGAAGGACAAGTTAACTTCAGCACCAGTGTTAGCCTTACCCATGTCGAGAGTGGAGTATCTAGTCTACGCTGATGCATTCTTATTAGGGCTTGGGGGTGTGCTCCAACAGGAGAATCAGGCTATAGCCTATGCCTCCCGTAAGATTAAGCCTCACGAGAAGAATTATCCCACCCACGACTTGGAACTGGCGGCGGTCGTGTTTGCACTTCGAATTTAGAGGCAATATCTCCTGGGGAAGTTCACAGATCACAAGTCATTACAGTACCTCTTCACACAGAAGGAGATGAATATGCGTTAGCGTCGGTGGCTTGAGTTTGTGAAGGATTATCATTTTTATATCCAGTACCACCCGGGTAAGGCTAATGTGGTATCAAACGCGTTCATCTGTAGGCCGGTAGGGGAGGTAGCCGAAGTGTGGAAAGAAAAATGGAAGGAGTTAGGACACTAGGATATGGTGGATCGATCATTCATATTTGTGATGATAGTTACACCCCAGATTATTACGAGAGTAGTACAGGCTCAGGCAGCTGATCCTTTCTGCCAGAGTCAGATAGTTCAGCTTCTAGTAGAGGGGGCCAAGTCTTATACTGTGGGTTCAAATGGGGGTCTACGTTTCAATGGAAGGTTGGTTGTTCATGAGGGAGAAGACTTGCGACACGAGGTGATGACAGAGTCACACGGTTCACGATTTGTGGTACATCCCAGTGGGGATAAGATGTACCAAGATATGCGGAGACAATACTAGTGGAATAGGATGAATAAGGATATTACCGAGTTCATCTCGAAATGTGCCACTTGTCAGCTAGTAAAGGTGAACCATCAGAGATCGACGGGACTTCTATAGCCATTAAAGGTTCCTATGTTGAAATATGAGAGCATTTCCATGGACTTCATCACGGGATTCCTTACATCGCAGAGGGGTCATGATTCGATATGGGTGATAGTGGATTGGCTGACCAAGGTGGCCCACTTTCTGCCAGCCCGGACGGATTACACCACGGGACAGTACGCCCAGATATTCATAGCAGAGATAGTGAGACTTCATGGGGTGCCTCTAAACATTGTGTCTGACAGAGATAAAGTGTTTGTGTCTCGATTTTGGGAGAGTTTTCATGAGGCGATGGATACAGAGTTGTGGCTAAGCACAACTTATCACCCGCAGATGGATGGACAGATCGAGCGGACAAATCAGATGTTAGAGGACATGTTGCGTATGTATATCATTGATTTTGGCGGAGGCTGGGAGCAGTATATTCCGCTGGTGGAGTTTGCCTATAATAACTCCTACCAGTTTATTATTGGTATGGCTCCATTTGAGGCACTATACGACATACCTTATCGTTCCCCAGCATGTTGGTTGGAGGTGGGGGATAATAAGTTACTTGGCTCGGAGGTGATTCAGGATACTTCAGTGAGGATTGAGTTGATACGGAACCGTATTCGGGTTGATCAGGATCGATAAAAGAGCTACGCCGATGCCAAACGGTATTTTCGAGAGTTCAATGTGGGGGCCCAGGTGTTACTTTAGGTGTCTCCTATGAAGGAAGTTATGCATTTTGGGAAGAAGGTAAAGTTGGCGCCTATATACGTAGGGACTTTCCCTATTATCGAGAGGATTGGGCCAGTTGCTTATAAACTTGGGCAACCGAAGCACTTGCATAGGGTCCATGACGTGTTCCATATCTCTTCGCTGAGGCGATATCTTTGAGATGATTTGGCTCATGCTCACATCGCTTTAGAGGAGATCGACTTATAGCTTCATAGCTCTTACGAGGAGAGGTTGATTTCTATCCTATACCGTTGAGGTCGAAGATAGTACCACTAGTCCATGTTCAGTGGCGGCACCATAATGTTGAGGCATCTACCTGGGAGCGTGAGGATGACATGCGTGAACATTATCCAGAGTTGTTCTTGCCAAGTATATTTTTATTTTCGAATTTCGGGATAAAATTTTATTATTAGGAGGAAGTATGTAATACCCCGTATTTTTACGCATATTTATTTTGTTATGAAATTTTGGAAATTGGGATTAATTAATTTAAAAGGGGAAAATTAATTTATAATTAATCCGATTTTAATGAAAATAATTACTAGCATGACGAGAGTTAGTAGTTATCGAAAATAATTATGTCATATAATAATTATGTTGAACATTATGTAGTGAGTAACGTAATATATGATTTTGGAAATAATAGTATAGCCAGGGATGAGATACACGACAGTTGAAATATAATTATTTAGGACGCACATATGAGTCGCGTCAATATTCTATATTGGGGGTTAAAAAGGTAAATTATTGTTATATAACTCGGATGGCTGTTTCGAGTGCGCTAGTGTGTTCGTAAGGGTCAAAATAGTTAGAAATCACTACTCGGGTGTTTTGTTTGGAGTCCGGGGGAATTTTTGCCAAAAATGACACCCCGAAGGGCTATTTTAGTCTTTTGGGATTTTTGTGTAATAAATGGAAAAAAAATAGGATTAAAATAGTAACATCAAGGGTTAGTGGTCTGTCAGTTGCAACCTACGTGAGAAAGAGGGAGAAAGAGAGGGAGAACCAAGGAGGAAGGAGACCCATTGGAGAAAAAAGCCAAAAGTTGGAGATTTCTCACAAATAGTTACACCAAAGAGTAAATCGCGACGGGAGGATCAATCACATACCAAATTCAACCAGATAATCAGAAATCCATACAAAGTCAAGTATTTATCTTGCTACCTATTTAGCATATATTGTTCATGTTAATCTTTTGTTGATGAAATAGTCATATTACAATGAAAACTTGGGTTTAATTAGGTTTAATTGTAAAGAAACTTTGGAATTTGGAGATGGGTATGCATGCAATTTACCCTTTTGTAAACTGTTAAATCTGAATATTTTATGCTTTAATCACGAATTAAATTGAGGATTTTGATTGATAAAAAAATGCTGGGTTCATTATAAAGAGGATTTTTAGAAATTGAGGAAATTGTTTAGATTCCCTTTGAGTATGTGAGGATTTGACCTTTAAATTGTATTAGAAAGGGCCCTATTATGATTAGGTTTAGAAACCTTAAATTCGAAGTTGGTTGAGTTTTGAGTTGAAATTGAAAGTTGGAAAGTTGGGAAAAACAATTTTGGGGAAGAACAGGGCCAGTTCAGAATTCTTGTTCGAAGACCTGCCCAGGTCGTTCGAACGACATCGTTTGAATGAGAATCCAATGATTCATCCAACGAGATTTTGAGTTCGTTCGAAGTGAGGAGTTAGTTCGAATAACCTCGTTCGAACGAGAATCCCTGGACTTCTAACGAATTTCCAGAATGTAGTTTTAAGGTCCGATCAAGTTAAAAATCGTCCTAGGTTTATCCAAGTGAGAGAAATAACCCACGTGAGTAACAGGTAATATAAATTTTGAATTACTAGTGAGTTGGGGGTGTCATTGATCTTGGGATACCGAGAGTTTATAGAGCATGGGAGAGTATGTATGTTCGATAGAGGAATTATATGACTGAATCGTGGTGAGTAGTAGAAATACTACTATTACTTGCATACTATAGAAATCAGGTTGCGTGAACGCCTATTAAGTTATATAAGTTGTGTGCATGCTTATTACTTGGAATATTTTGTGTATGACATACGTAGCTACTAGCTATTGAACAGAGGTTAACATGTTGTGTACGACCATATCTTGTGTGCCTTCGGGGATTTTGAGTCGTACCACTAGAGCATGGAACCTAGGTATGGGCTATTTGCGAGAACGATAGTGATGAAGGTCGTATGAGTGCGTAGGTATGTGCGTAGCCCATCGGCTTGGGAAAATTTTCGCCTCCAATATGTGTACATGTTTTATTGGTTCTTGAGAGATTGAACCTGTTGTCCTTTATGCGTGAACGTTGCAATGGGACTAGATAGCCAAGTACGCCTGGCACCAAGGGTTTCTTAACCATGGGTGAGGTATATATATATATATATATATATATATATATATATATATATATATATATATATATATATAGAGAGAGAGAGAGAGAGAGAGATTATATATGTATAATGATTTTCCTATTCTGTGTTGCATGTTGGCAGATTTATTAGTGTATATACTTACTGTGTCATATGTTGAGATTTTTGAATGTTATGGGAATATATTAAAACATTTATTAACCTACTCCTAATCTTAGAAATATTATCTTCGGGTTACTGAGATATTTTATTCGATATAGTCGGGTACACCACGTATAGTCAGATAGGGTATCGTGACTAGTATGGGTACTTAGGTTTGCTAGGCATGCACATTTGATGAGAGGTGAGTATCTCAAGTGAGTATGATAAGTTAACATGAATAATATATGAACTAATTAACCAGTTTAAGCACTTGCTATTTTTTTAAATGATTTTCAACTTGGGTTCTGAACCGTTTTTTGCAAATCTCTTTTCTTGTTCCTTTGTTTTAGGTGCTCAGCCAAAGGGACACCAGGCTTAGGAGATCTCACTCATTTGACGAGCTGTAGCTACTGTGGAAGCTACAAGACATTGCTAGTAGACACTTCATAGTCTATCCTTCTTTATCTATCAGTTATTTACTTCAGTTGGACATGTCGTCCCTTCCTATTTTACATTCAGAGATTTAGATGTTCTATTCTGTTAATAGAGTTTTATTTCATGGCTTTGGGCCATTATATTGGATTTTGACTGGAAGTGTTTACTCCAGTTATTTATTTTAATTCAGCTAGTTCTTTCCTTATGTTTTTGGGATAAATAGTATCAGTTAATTATTTCCTTACTTGTTGATGGTTAATAACAAGATAAAATTTCGACATCAACCTTTTAAATATCAGGTGGTTAGTTTTAATTAAATAAAATTGATAATTTTCGACAGTGATGCATTATCTGAACCAACTGGATATTCTGGATTTAATTAATAAAGGACTGATCACCCGATATTTAATTAGGAAGGGTGTCACAATATACTCATGAAAATGAATCTAACGGGAGAGGAGGCACCAAAGTGGACGTAGGCACTTTTATAGTCGAACCAATCTATATCTTTTGTTAATCTCACTCTTATCTTATCTTTTATACCTTTTTACTCTTTATCAATTTAAATTAGTGCAGATGTGGTGTGTCCAATACAAGTTTTATAGTTAAATAAACCTGGGGGTGGGGGTGAATTGGTTTAATTATAAATTTGCCTAATTTTTTGTCAATTTCGAATTTCTTTCAAATTTAGTAAACCTAGCACATGTAACAACTATGTGAAATGAGGATAAGCTTGTGGATAAAAATAAATAAATTAAATTCTCAATTAGGAAATAGAGGTCTATTACACTAGATACAAAATCCTTTTGTCAATTTTATCGATTAAGCTAGATCTAAGTTATATATAAGTGTAGTGTGTGTAGATTATGAAGAAAATAACATACAAAACATAAACCAATTCATAAGTCAGATTTTATGAGAAAAAAACCCCACCAAGGGGTAAAAAAAACTCGACACACTACAATTTCTCATTCAAAAAGGTTTTATACACTGCAATAAAGTACCCCCCTCTCGTGCACTCACGGGAAGTTACCTATGAACATTGAACTTCTTCCCATTGACGATGAGTGATCCATCCTAAGTTCCATAGGACGAACAATGAAATACATCCTCCTCTTTAGAGTTGCATCATGCCTTGAACTCCCCAATAGATTGATCCATCACCTCTTTAGATCTTGGAGTATAGATTAATAATTCAAATGTAGAATGGTTTAGATTGAATCTTAGCTAAGTGTATTTGATTCAAATCACTCTCAATTCCTCATAAGCTATAAATCAAGTATAGATCTAGGTTTTTCACTACATTTGAGAGGAAAAAGTGAATTTGATAAAAGAAAAGAAATTAGATGCTCTTAACCTTGAAAATACTCTATTAGGTGTAGAGATGTAAAAGCGATATTAGATGTTTTGAAAGAGGAGGGAAAATACCTATTTATAGAAGATTTTTAAAAATCTGCTTTGCATTATGCACGGTGGTTAATTGGCTCTGCGCATATGGTTGAAGCCAGTGTTCAAAGAACATACATAAAATGTGGGTCAATTTTGCACTGCCAACATGCTTTTATCCAATATTCAAAATAGGCTAAAAGGTGTAATGGTCACGTGCACGGTCTCAATATGGGACCGTGTGAATGGTTTACGGTATTGTTTCCAAAACCTTAAACAAAAGATTTTTTGGAAAATTTTAGGTCTTTACCCAAGGTATACACAACACTTATCAAGATCAAAAACACTTATTTAGTTATAAAAAACACTTTTGTTAAAAAATATATGTGTGTTTTCATAGCCAATGATGTTAAATCACAAAAACATAAAAGGATATATCTTCAAAGTTCAGCAACAAAAGTCTTTCTAATGTAGAGATGTTATGTAGACCTCTAAAGTCCAATGTTCATAAATCTAATGAACGAGCCTTACTCTCTACACAACGTCTTACCATGATTCAAGAATTTTGTCTTGAATAACACATGACTCAAATGCTTTGACATAAAATTTAGCCAACTAATATAAAAATATAAATGGTTACATTTTCACTTAGCTTTGATGGCATGAATTATACTTCTAGATCCATTTTTAAGCATAAACAAACCTCTAATACCAATCTCTAGGAGGACCATACAAGGCTTTGTTAAATCTCAAAACATTATTAGGGAATTTAGGGTTGCTCAATGTACACTTTTTCATTCAAAATATAATTTAGAAACATCTTGTTAACGTACCTCTGATACAATTTAAATTTTATATAGCAAGAAATTTCTAATAAGATATAAATGCTTTATAATCTTACAACCAGGGGCAAAGGTTTCATCAAAATTAACTCCCTCTATTTATGAATAGCCTCGTGCTACAAGCATCACATTGTTTATCAAAATCACACCATTTTTATCTAACTTGTTTTAGAACACCCATTTAGTGCTAATGATGTTTTTTTTCACAATGCCTAATTAACAATTTCCTAACTTTAAGTCTTTTAAATTGGTGTAATTCCTCTTGCATGGCACCTATCCAATTATTATCTATTAGGACCTCTTTGACAATTTCTGGTTAAATTTGAGATCTGAAGCATTTAAATTTGAGTTCATTTAGAAGTTGATCTCTCATTTTAACACCAGTCTTAAAATTTCCAATAATTTTAGAAGGTGTGCGTTCCTTTTGAAACCAAGTGGGAATTCCTCTCTTTGAGACTCATTTAGTTAAGAATTCCCCTCACCATTTATCTAAAAATTCTAAACTTACCAACTTCATCATAATCATCCTAAAAAATCATGGGATCTAATTTTTCACCTTTAAATTTATCATCAAGAGTGATGTGAAATGATACATCATCATCAACCACAACATAATATGTGAATAACCAAGAAATATATCTTCCTTACTTCTTTAATCAAACTCAATCAAGTGCTCTCTATCACTAAGAATATATAACTTAATCCTAAACACTTTAATGTTTTTGATTGTTGGTTTCTTCCCTTTCCATAATCATATGGGGTCTTTTTAGTGAAAGCGTGATACCCCGCCCAATTAAATATCGGGTGATCAGTCCTTTATAAAATTTATAACATAATGTTCGGTTGGTTCATTCTTAGCATCACCGTCGAAAACTTAAATTCAATTAATTACCTAACATTTAATTAAGCTAGTGTCAAAACATTTTCCAATTAAACTTCAAACCAATTAATTTCAAAATTCAGAACATGTAATTATAAACCATACACAAGAATTAAATGCTAACTGAATCAAATACTGAATAATTAAGACTGGATAAAACTTTCCAGTTCACAGTTATAAACAAAACCATAATAAATACTCAAACCAACTGAGAAGAACTATAAGGAAAACTGAGTATAACTCTGCTAATGAGAATGGGCGACACATGCCCTAACTGAGATATCTGAACTAGGAACTGAATGAATTAAGAGAAGCGTCTAATCTCAAATAACCCGCAACTTCCACAACAGCTACAACTCGGTAAACCATTCAAGTATCTAGAACCGGTGTCCCTGTGGCTGGGCACCTATATTAATACATACATACATACATACATACATATATATATATATATATATATATATAGAGCAAAATAGAGAAGAAATGCAAGAGACGGGTCAGAGCCCGATGTGTAAAAATATTTATTTTAGCAAGTATTTAAAACTGCATTAAAGCAAGTACTATATGCATGTTAGTTCGAACTCTCACATGAGATTCTCACCTCTTAACTAGTGTGCATGACTAATGTACATCTAATCCAACCTAGCCATCTGACACAGTTCTAACTAGGTGAAAGGCTTATCCATCTAATTACCCCTCGTAGTAGTATTTCGATTTTAGATCTCAACGCTTACCATTTAAAATGATTGTTATCACCCTAAAGTCAAGTATTCACTATTTACGTTACTGAAGATTTCACTATCTTAATAATTTGATATTTTCTCATTTTAGATATACCAAAAGCATACATATATATCTTTCACTATTATATATATGTATTAACCCAATTTTAACGGCCTACAATTATCACATTGTAAGTATAACACAAGTATATATAAATATCCACCACTATTATATATATACTAATACAGCACCCCAAAGATATACCTGTAGTGCATTGCATACTCTGCTCTCATGTCCCGGTACATCTCGTACTAAAATAAGGACTATCGGTTCAAAAATCTCCCACGAACCATATAAAGAAATCACACATATTGGCGGCGATCATAGTCCACATACCTATGGGTTACGCACATACCTACGCTCCCATAGTCTGCGACTTATCAACTCACAAATAAGTCTTCACAGTCCTATGTTATGATATACGAGTCAAATATCCCCCCGAAGGTCACTCAGGCTAAGACTGTCTCTTCATACCCCCCACGATAGCAAGCATCTAGGTATGTCATACACATAATATCAAATATATGTATACACACAACCCATCAAATCAAACGGTCTACACACAACCAAAAGGCATATTCCATACGTAGTATTTTCATCACTAAATACTATCAACGTATTTTTTTTAATTTATGATATTCCCTCTCTCGTAAAATATATAAGGATAATATGTCACCTGAAAATCCTTAATTCATAATCATAAGATGTCCCCAAAAGTAACCACTACTTTTTATTCCTATAAGTTCCATATCGTTAGAACTAATATCGTAAGTATTTATCACTTAATACTCTCAACGCCATTACAATTACGATTATCTCTCTCTCTCTCTCACAATCTTCAAGGTAAATTCACCGTTCCAACTATTTGAATCATTACACCTAAACAACTCCCAATAATTCTGCACTATTTTGGGTTCATCGAACACTAATTTTCTCACTCAAATTGACTGTTTACACAAATAGGGGAAAATAAGAAATTCTCTGAAAATTAGAAATCTTGCTCGAACCAGAATGGATCTCGCTCGAACGACTTCCACGTGTCGTTCAAACGACTTCGCGCGACAATCAATCTCGCTCGAACGACTTCGAGCGAGATCTCGCGACCTGGGCTGTTTCGTCTTCAACCTTAGACAACCTCGTTTTTAACCATTTTTTAACCCTAAAACCTCAAAATATTAAGCCCAAACTTCCAACAATCAATACCAAATATTCTTCTAACATGTATATGAGATTTCCCATATTCTAACATCATTAAGTCGTTACCAATCATCCATAAAATTTGAAATCCCCAATTTTATTGTCAAGAAACCTAGTTCTTAAATTAATATGTATAACTTCTAAATTAAGCCTAGATTGGTTCATAAAAATCACTCTAATTTCGTAGGCATCATCCTATCTACATACGGTATTCAAATTCTTATCAAATCATCCCTAGTTTATGATATAGTTCTCCAATTTCACCCAAATTAACTTTCATAATAAAGGTTTATTAACCTAGACTAACATCAACATAATTATAACTAAAGAAATAAAGCAATAAACACTTGCCTCAATTTCGAAGGTCTGATCTGTTGATGTTGTTGGTATGGATACGTTCCTCGCGTTCCTATCTACATGATGGTGGGGGTGGTTGTGCAAGGTGGTGAAAATGGCTTCTCCTCTTTTGAAAATTTCTCTCCCTCACCCACTGTGGCTCTCTCTTGATTTTGGTGTAACCTAACCCTAATTGTCCCTAATTATCTGATATAATATATCTCTAATTTTCGTCCATTTAATTCCTCCAAAAATCCAAATTACAAAACTACCCCTACCGGGTGCCGACTTGGCCTAAAAATATCTCGGAGTCCAAATAAAATACACGGGTAGAGTTTTCTGACTATCTCGACCCCTCCAGAATCAACTGCGCACTCGAAATGATCATACGAGTTGATTAAAAATAATTTACCTTTTTATTCAACTTAATTAGTCCTGACACGACTCACATGCGCGTCCCGATTTAATATATCAAACTATCGTATTTCTCTATCACAACAAGTTATATAAAATCGTCATTCCATATTAATTATTCTCATAGCAATATTAATAATTACTAACTTCTCATCATGCTAGTAAATATTCAATTTAAATCCGGATTAAATAATTGATTCTCACATTTTAATTTAATTAAATTTACAATAATAATAACAAATCACAAAATCATTTAAGTCTTCGAAAATACGGGGTATTAGAGAAAGGTCTAAGAAAAACCCTATTTTAAGTATGACACATAGTTTTCATAGCTTTAGCCCAAAGTATTTTGGGTAAATTGTTTTCCTCAAGCATACATCTGACCATTTCTTCCTAAGTGCGATTATTTTTCTCAACAACTCCTTTTTTTCAGAGTCATAACGATCGAAAACTCAAGCTTGATTCGAATCTCATCATAATATCTCTCAATTTTTGTATTAATGAATTCAAATCCATAACCACTTATTAATCTCACAATTGGGAGTGATTGATCATTTGGAATTTTCTTGCACACTAATACAATGATCACAAATGAATCACTATTTTCTCTCTCATAAAACAAGAGTTGAGAATCTAGAGCAATCATCTACCACCACAAATCAATATTTCTTTCCCCCAATGCTTTCGATATCTTAGGGACCCATCACTTCAATGTGAACTAAAATTGAGGGTCTAGAGGCAGTAATATACTTTAAATTCTTAGGGGATTTTTTTGCTTGTTTTCTTTTTTGACACGTACCACACACCTTGCTTGTCGGTTTTACTGGTTTAGGAAGATATTTCACTCTCTCTTTCTTAGAAAGTCTATCCAAATCTTTATAGTTAATGTGACCTATTCTTTGGTGCCACTAATCGATTGACTATACTTTTGGATTTTTACACACCATATTAGGCTTAATCATAAAAATATAACAATTCTTACCTGAACTTACACTTCTCATAATTCCACTATCTTCCTCTTTGTTCAGAAGAAATTCACCTTTTGAAAAATTTAAAAGGTGACCATAATCACAAATTTGTCTAATGTTAATGAAGTCGGCAATAAGTCGTTCAACATAAGGTACATCGTGAAGATTAGTAATCTCTGAGACCTTCATGGTAACCTTACCACTCACACTTTTCTTTTTTCCATGGCCAAAAGTGACAAGATCACCATTATAATCCTCTAGTATAGTGATTTTTTTTCTCCTTACTAATACATAACAGTTTGACTTGAACACCCTTTTTCATCTCATTAAATTCCCTTTTGAGTTTCTTAAGTTTAGTTTCAAGTTTTATATTTACTCCTTGAAACTTATTTCATTATGAGACATTTGAATATGAAAATTTTTCATATAAAAATGACTAAAATATCCTCTCATGAATCAATAGGAACATTTATATGCTAGAAAAGGTTTTTGAGTAAAGTTCACATTTCTATTGAAAGTTTTTGGTCCTCTTTGATTTTGAAATAATTTCTCTCTCATAAAATTATTTTCATACTGCCTTTGGGGAGGTTTGTTGAGAAACTTCTTGTGATTTTCTTACATTTGGTGCCTTTGAGGAATTTTAGGTTTATTAGATTGAGAATCCTTTTCCATCTTTCAATCATATACCTTTGTATTTTTGTTTGAAACGTTATTCTTCTTAAGTCCTTATTTGTTGTTATTGTTTGGATAAACAACCTTCTCATTGACTTGAGTAGAACTAAATTGATCATCCACATTTGATTTTTCATGAACGAAGGTAGTAGATTAGTTAGGAGAAACATTAAAAGAATCAAAACCTATCACACTCTTTCTATTTCGAATCATGGATTTCTCAAAAAGAATTTTATTCGTTTTCTCGGATCCATTCTCAGATGCAAGCTTCACTTTCACAGCATTTGATAAATCATCTTTGAGAGAAATGATTTCATTTTGAAATTACCTTTCCTCACTGTCAAATAACTCACACTCCTCAAAATTTTTATTCATTTCAATAAATTTATTTTTCCCAATTCTAAGTGAAGAGTTATGTTCATTTAAACATTTTAACTTAATCTTAAGTTAAAAAATTATTTTTTCTTTCTCTGGGGACAAGTCACTCTCTTCCTCAAACACTTTGGTTTTATTTATCATTACATTGTTTGATTTCTTCAAGAGTAGTCTCATGAAACAACTTGTTATATGTATGAGTTATCTCACTCTTCTCCCATCATCACTAAATTCATTATTATTCGGTTCATTTTCATAGCTAGATTTGCAAATAGTATGAGAAATGTCTTTAAATATACGGGAATGAGATTAAGAATACATATTCTCTAAACTTACTCATAAAGCATAGAAATCAATCATATACATGATAAACAAGTCATCAAGAAAAATTAAGCAAGTACACGACCTCATAACAAGGATCTACTCGTAATGTTAAGCCTAAATCTGAACAACTAAATTCTCGAACCAATTGAAATCCTATGTGTACAACCTAATTGCAAAACTATAGGGGATTGAATAGGTTTCTAGTCAAATTAAAATAAGTTTTTAATCAAATCAACAACTAGTAACCTAGATTCAAGCCATTTTCTAAATTCAATATTAGATCTATACTAATTTAGTTATTATCAAGTTAAAGCAATGAAATCAAATCAATCAAGCAATTAAAAAAATGTTTATGAGGATATATGCCACCTAGGGGGTGAAAAACCACCGTGCATCCTAGTCTCTCATTTAATTTGAAAAGAATATTTACACAATATAAGAAGATACCTCTATCTTATTCTCCCAACAAGAATGTATCTATGGATGTTAGAACATTCCCATGTTTGAATAAGTTATCCCTTTAAAACTCCATTAAGCGAATAAGGAAGTCAAATTCTTCATCATTAGATTTCACCACAAATAAACTTTTCAATGGCTAATTCTCCTTTTTTTAGATCAAGAGTTTATATATTAGAAATTATGATATGAATAAAATCTAAATCTATTTCTAAGTGGATTTTGAAACCAAAAATCACTCATTTGTTCCTCACAGAAGTAGATATAAAATTAGATATAGATTTCACTCATTTTCAATGGAACAAGTGAAAATTGTATAATACAAGTAAGGGTGTGCTCTACAACTCGAAAAATTCCCTTTGTGTGTTTGAAAATGAGTTTAGGGAAGTGTGTTCAGGAATTAGAGGGAAATGAATTTTATTTAAAGATTTTTCCATAATTCTTCTTGCCTCATGTGCACAGGTAAAATTGGAACCGTGAACATGGTTTTTGACAGAGACATTACAATGTAAAAAATATGTTGTTGTGCATAGAGGATTAAATCCCATATGTGTGCACATAAATAAGCATCAATGTTTGTCGCAATGAAAACTTGACATCGGTGTGCACAAGGTTAATTCTCAATCGTGTGCACGGTTTTAGACATAATTTTTTTGGCCTAAAACCATGCAGCCGTGCGCATGATTATGATTTCCTACTATGCGAACGGATAAAGGGAGAAAGGAGTTTTGTATAAAAATGCCTTAAAATCCAGACCTTTCCTTTTATCAAAAGACTCTACCCTTTTCACAAATACAAGGAATACTTGTTCCATTTTAAAATAGATTTATCACGGTAAAAATACGTGAGTTTGTTCATTGCCAAATATAAATAAAGTCAAGCATAAAATAATACCCTTTAATTGAGTCAAAACATAAGATTTTGATGTATAAGAACTCGAATTATGTTCAAGTTTCAATGTCCATAGATTCTAATGAACAAGACTCCTTAGAAAATCAAGCATTTTGGATCGATTTGTGCAGGATTCAATTGCTTTGATACAAAATTAAACCAACTATACTATATAGATAACGTTTTATATTTTTAATCTCCCCCTTTGGCTATTATGTGTCAAAACCCCAAAACACTAAGAAATAATCACTCCACATTAGCCATATAATGAAAGAATCTTGTTGTGGTAAAAAATGAATACGATACATTGACAAAATAACTGATATAAAATCTCGATCTTGAACTAACATGGAAATACCAGCAAAACATTAACAACACCCACCAATTTCACAGGTATGCCATTCACAAAGAGAAATCCCCCTAACTCAAGAATCCTCCAAAGAAATCAATGTGAATGAAATATAATTTTTTAAAGATATTACAATGAATAACTACCCCTAAATCAAAACATATATAAGAATCAAACATGCAATAACGATATCCTTTTAAAAAAAACTCCAAAAACATATAGCAAGGACTCCACCTATATCTCTGAAAAAATCTCCCCCTTTTTGTCATGGAAAAGACAAAGAAAACTAGATGAGAGTAGATATGGCAGAATAGGAGGATATAAAAACAAAGCAGACATGATACATGGTAAATTCAGTAGGTACTAACAAGAAGCACAAACTAAACTAACAATATCTAAAAAAAATTGAAGAGTACCACAACCGAGTAGTCGTGTGAATGGTTGTGACATGTATTGGTGCGTATGGATTTTCGCAGAAGCCTTAGACAAGAAAAACACTTAGCCATGCGAACGGTAAAAATTAAAGATGCACGCATGAAAAATGATAAATTCTTCATAAACTCCTAGAAGACATTTATGAATACCAATTCAACAACATAACAACATCTAAAAAACACAAGTGATTTTTCTCAACCTCCAACATTCAAGATAATACAATGCATTAATAAAAAACAACTATCATGCAAAATAATATGCTCGAACCTAATGATCAAGGAACAATCACTAGCATAACCAAAAATATTATTATATAAAATAAACACAAAAGAAAAATTAAAAACTAAAAATAATATTCTATAAGGTCCACAATCACGCCTTTAGGTGCTGCGATTGCGCTCCGCCTTGTCTTGTCTTCTTCCTCTTATTTTAGTGTTCTCCTTATTATCAAAACTACATCATTTTGACCTTCCAACAAGCTTGAAAACTCTATTAAAGGTGCTACTTGAATCCACATATACAATGAAGGATTATAAAAAGTAAAAGATATTCGATCCCCTCACAAACTCCTCCAAATACATTGATTAATGCAAGAATTAATATAACCTAAATATTACAACCAAATTGAATCTAGGATAAGTAATTATGAATAAACCATCTTACGATCCATTCACATAACATAAAAATATGTGACCATAAAGAAGGAAGAAACAAATAATTCAAAACCATGTTAGTATAAAACATACACACTTATGCACATATTTTCTAACATGCAACCTAGGATTTTAATGGTGGACAACTTGTACCTTATTAAAACATCGTCAGTATATAACCAAGGCTCTGATACCAATTGTTGGGGATTGACATTATATTAAACTTTGCTTCCCTAAGAACTTCGATTAAAGTAAGAAAAAAGAGCTAGATTAAAAGAATGCATCTAGGGTTTAGATTGTGATACCTTTGTAGATCTTGTAGGTGATCTAAAAGAGGAGAAATATTTGATTTAGAAGATAAAGAGTTCGATTTTCTTCCTCCTCCAAATCCTTGTTACAATGCCTTGAATACCTTGAATCTTCTAGTATACGATCCCATTAAAGTAATACTTGTATATGGCTATTTTCGGAGAAGAAAACTTGGTGATTTATGAGATAAATCACATTCTCTCCTTTATTCACCAATATAAATAATTACATGAAGTGGGATGGGGCCAATTAAAATTTCCAGCAAGTTTAGGCCACTTCTTGAGTAAGGGACTATACTTGGGACCCAAGACTAATGATTAGATTAGCTTCCAAAGAAAAATATGAAAATCTCATATTACTTCCTATAGTATAATTTCTTACCTTCTTAATTAGAATTAATTCCATTATATAGTTATATTTGCACTACAATTTAATTATCTTAAAATTATTCCAATATCGAGGCCTTGTTTACAAAGTTAGAACGTGCATAATATGATTCCCTGCGTAAAGCATACAATACTCGCTTAGTGAAATTCAATTCAGTATTTTAGGAGGGTAGTGATATTGAGATCGTTGAATATATTGAAAGGGTGAGGTGTGACCCATTAATATGAACACTATCTTCAAGAAAATAATACATCATAAGTAAAGATCAGGGATGAAACTAAACTTTTCTTTATAATAATGGGATTCTAGTTACTAGAATAAGAAACTAATGATTGAATACAACTTTTCAACAATAAACAAAATGATGAACACTCTTGAGAGCAGTGATTCTTTGAGAGTGGAGAGGTAAGGACCTCGATATCCAGGAGAGAGCACGGGGAGATCTGCGTAAGAGAGTTTGTGCGACACAATAGTGCTTGTTATGTTCTGTTTAAAAGCTACACACCTAGTGCTCTATTTATAGTAAAACAATAAGGCTGATATGACATGTGCGCACCAAAGGAATATTCCTAAGAATCTTTTATCCTTACCTTTCTTTGTTGATGTTTATCCATAATATGTCCATTACCGTGACACCTAGCGTGGTAGTTGAAGTTTTGTGTGTTTATAAAAAATTGTGATACATCACGAACATTGCATATTCGTGCCCGTTATCTTTATGCATTCTAGCACTTTTTGTGTTCCTTATTCCTATATTTATTCTCGTTAACTAGAAAACCTCTATTGTGTGTGCTTATATGCCTTGCAGGGTTGAATTGAGCTTTTATAGGTATTGGAACGCTTAAAGTGAGGATTGGTTGCATTTAAGAGAAGTTCCATCGTTGGACTCAACTTTAAGGTCATTTTAGACATTTTATACTTCATCTTCGGCTCAATGGAATTCCACGAAAGCATATTTTATTGAGCCATATTTACGTTTCCATGAACGACACGTCATTCCGAGTTCGGACGAAGAAGTTATGGCCAATTCCATAAAGCACTTTTCCTCCCATGTGAAAGAACAAAGGAGGCCGAAAAATAGGGGAGCGGTCGACCGACTCTCAACCCTCGGTCGATCAGTGATTCATCATTTTGCCTATGAAGGAAATAGGGAACTTCTAACCTTGAACCCAGTAGACCGATCCCCTGGCCGCGGTCGACTGGTCATAGCAAATATTCGGTTATTGTTTATTTTATTTTCTTTTTTCTTTTTTTATTTTCCAACTTACTATATAAACAAATTTAGGTTTTTTTTGTAATGTATCTATTTTTTTAGAGTTTTATATTTCATTTCTCTCTTATTTTAGGTTAGGGAGGTTAGGGTTTGGAGTGGATTTTTGGGTGTTCCTTTTCTCCCTCATAGGTTTTACCCATATAGGTTATGTAAGAACACTATTTTAAATCTTCTTCCTCTATCCAACCTTCCATTGTTTATTTATGGATGTGTTGTTTATTTACTTACTTTGTAACTTAGGTTTGTTGCTTTATTTACTGCTTTCATTTATTTCTTGCATTTAAATACATGTCTTCCATTATGTTATGTAGCTAATTTAGTTTAGGTTGAGATTGATTGAACTCACCTTGGGTTGATTTGGTTGCTTTGATTTCATGATGGAGTTTATGAGTTTAATTCAATTGGATTATTCTTGATTTTATGCCTAGGAGATTTGACAGGGTATATCATGTATGCTCGGTATTTACGACCGTGCGTGTATAAGTTCTGGGTATTTATTGACACCAAAATCATAGTACGCTTTTATGACGATTTAGGGGGTGACAACTCTAGATTTAATTAATTGTTGAAATGAGATTCAATCTTGTTAAGCTTGTCATTCCATGTAACAATTTATACTAATTGACGCGACTAAGAATGTGTCTCAGAAGTGCGTACTCTCTAGGCTCAAGTGCAAGCCTGTCGCTCAAGTAATGATCCGATAAGTCGGGTATCGATCCTCAGGGAAATAGGACAATAAAGTTGTAACGACGTTGAATAGACGAAGGAAACCTAACTTTGACTCTAAAGAAAAAGGAAAAGATGATTTGATTGGGAATTGACTACGGCTATATGCAATTTTGAAAATAATTAACTAATGAAATTATGAATGAAAATGCAACTATTCTAAATTATCTAAAATGCTGACAACGAATGATTTAAAAATCGAACTATATATGATGAAGAAAACAGGACAGGAATATAATCCCTCAGCCCTAGTGTATTGATGGTATAAAAGTAATCATAAATTTAAGTGATTAATCAGACCCAAAATTTAGTACTCCCAAGCATTACGTATATGAGGTTCAAGTCCGCACCATACTTAATCAGAGGACGAGTAAATCGGTATTGCGATAGTTACACTCGAATTGCATTCTGAAGCATCCCAATTACCCTGAAGCAAACGAGATCCAAAGATCTATAATTGTCGTGTTTTTACGCAATACGGTCGTAATAAACCATTAAATTTAGAGGATTAATTTTATACACATGCAACTACCACATCAGGTTGAGTTCATGCATCCCGACCCTTTAAATCTAGCTGGACATATAAAAACTTGAAAATAATACGCTTGGAATGAAAGAAAACATTTTTACTACTGAATGAAGATGAAGAAAGATGAAATTAGTAATGAAAAACAACTGAAATAAAGATTGAAACAGAAATTAGAATGATTTTACTTGAATTATAACTTAAAATCAACTAGGGTTTATGTTCGTTTCCTCTAAAATGGATTACAAAGCTTCTCTAATGACTTGGAAGCCTCCTCATACGTTTGGGAGGAGTTACAATTTATAAATTATGAAATAAAAGATTTTGAACCGAGTAAAACTCTAATTTCTACAAGTGGATAATTCCGAAAAATCGAGAGCAGAACTGATCCGGGTAAGGGGTTCGGTGACGTTCCATCTTTTGCAACCTTTATAGAAAACTCTTCGAGCATGGGATCGATTCTTTATTTTCCAGCTTCGGTTCGGTTCCGTCTTGCAAACTCTTGACAGGAAGTTTTCTAGATGTAAGATTGATTCGTTATTTCATCACTTAGGTTCGATTCTGTTTTGCCATCCTTTATAGAAACTTCTCCCATAATGAATTCAGTTCGTTTTAGTTCCCTTGGGTTCGGTTCCCTTTTGTCAGTTTTTGTAGAAACCTTGCCTTCTTATGTTTCTTTGAAGCTTTTGGTACGAAACTAGGATTACAACACTGGATACCTATAAAATAGACGACGAACACACGAAACTCGATGTACTCATTAGAATTTGTCAATAACAAAGATATGATATAAATCCACTTAAATTACACTACGCGGAAACTTCTTAATTAAGGGGATAAATGGTAAGAATTTATGCCTAATCAAACCCCATAATATAGAACGTTGATCGTCCCGAGCAATGTAAAGGAATCAAAGCATGGTCTAACTCGTAAATGGGATATGATACCTCTTTCGAGGGGGCACGATTCCATTTAGCGTCTGACAAGCCTTTAAACCCCTAGGTTACCCTAGTAGGATGAGTGGTGTCTCTTGAGGGTTTGCAGAGAATATACCCATAAAATTCGACTCAAAGAAACTAAAAATACGCAAAAATTGTATAATTCAAACTTTCCAGAAAATAATCATCATCAAGAGTCTCAAATCATAGTGCGCGTGTGCGAAGCCGAAGATTTAACCATGGATTTCCACCGATTGACCCTTACGTTACTTATTCAAAAATTTATTTTGATTTCAAAATCTCACGGAATGATCTCACAAACGAATTACACGGAATGTGGCTTTTCTCTCGATATGCGTGATTTTAAGAGTAAATGTAGTAGAACCAAGTTCACGCACACAAGTAGAAAGATAGAAATTTATGGTAATCGGATCTCATCATTGGATTACGGATATAAGAAAATGGGAACATTGCCTCTAATTAGTATCTTTGATCTCTTTTATTATCTTTTTGTGTTTTAGCTCTCCACACAGTAACCAATTTCGCAATTTTGGACTCGTTAGGACTTTTTCGGGCTAAGGGTGTATTGGGTAAAATGAGAATGGTACAGGAAATATGGAATTGGAAAGTTTTCTTATGATGTCCGTTAGTGCATTTTCGGGATTTTGCTCATTTTTTCTTTTTCTATCTTTTCTTTTCTTGCTATTTTTGTTGAGAATATCTAATTTTTTTCTTTACCCTTTTTCTGCACTTTCCGAACGTAATTTATGGGATTATCCCTTTTCACAATTCCGGGCCAGTTGGGGTTTTTCGGGTTGTCAAACGAAAGGGAGAAATTTATTCGGTTCAATTTGGGTTACAAAAGGATGAGTTTTTCACGACTTTTTCTGGCCAATATTTTTGGGTGACAAACGAGGGCTTACTTCATTGTCCAAAATACTAATTGTGTTACCATATGTGTTTTGAGATGAATTAAGTTTAGAGATCAATTTTATCACATTTTTCAAGGCAATATCACACACATTTTGCATACCCGATCAAAATGAAAGGATTGATATCCTCGACGACTTTTTAGACGCTGCAAAGAACTTTTGAGTTAACAAATAACTCGGATTGATTTATGAATTTAACAAAGATGAAAGGCTCGAATCTTACCGGGGTTGTTAATCTCCACACTTATTCATTAAGTCACCTATGTTCGCTCAATTTCCATCTTTGGTCAATTTCGGCTTTGTGTATTTTGAATTTTACAACTTGAGACTTTAAACCAACTTTTAATGATATTTTCAAAAAATTTGAATTCCAATTTTTATTTATTTTGAACAAAAACTATTTTTGGGTTTTTCAAGATTTTACGATTTTTTTGAAATTTCTGGGCATTTTTGAAATTTGTGAAGTTTTAGAAAGACGCACTTGTGATCCCCCCTAACTTAGACTTTTGCATTGTCCTTAAGCAAAAAGGACTAAAATCTAACTCAAAGAGAATTAAAAGTGTGGAAAAATAAAACAAACAAATTAGAACATAAATGCAGCATGACACTATCTAACACTCATACATGACTCAAAACTACAAAAAAATCACCCTATACACGTTGAGGGTGCAACAACCTCTTATCTATCCACAGACTCACCCGATCCCACTCACGGGGTTTGATGCTCTCCTTATCTCTTTCGTCTTCGTGTCATATACGAATAATCGGAATAATTTGGGCCCTTGCCCATAAATAAAGGAAATACTGGGAGACTCATCATGATTAATCGAAGAAGAAACCTTGTGATGCGTGCTACGTGGGTCAGGTTCTAAGTCAGACGAGATTTGAGTATTATCTTCAATTACCTCCGAGGATTCAAGTTGCATGGGTGGATGGTCATTGGGAAGAGACTCATTAATGTTATCTTTATACTCGCTCTCTCCTAAATGACTCCTTGAGTCCCATAAAGGTTGGATTTTGTTGTGAAGGCTCTCATCCACCTGCCCAAATTCTCTCTCAACTTTCATTAGGGTCAACTCCTCTAGCTCTCTCTCTTGCTTTGTTTCCACGTCCTTCCTTCCTTGCTCCATCTCAAAATTATTAGGTGGTGTGGGTGCGTAGTAGTTGAGGAGAAAACTATCTATCGTATCTCACCATTCTCTCTCCTTTAAGAACTCATACGAACCTTTCCATATGCCCTCTAAATTATCACTCTCACTTGATGTAATAAGGCATACCCATAACGGCTCTCGTGTGGGGGTCCTCCCATGCTCGTGTGCTTCACCTAAAAGATCCGTCTCTCGCGGTTCTCTTTCGTCACCCTCGTTTTTGATATTATTAAAAATATTTGTATCGAGGGTCATGTTCACAAATGTTAATTGCATTCGCCCACTACGAGTATTGATGAGTGCATTAGTCGTAGCTAAGAATGGGCGACCAAGGATAATGGGAACATGATTGCTCGGGAGAATGGAGGGCTCCTCATCCCAAATGATAAAGTCCACTGAGAAGTAGAAAGTGTCTATTTGGACAATCACATCCTCAACGATTCCCCGATACATCTTTACAAAGCGATCTGCGAGCTGGAGAGTCATATTTGTGGGCTTGAGGGCTCCCAAATCGAGTTTCTTATAGATGGAATAGGGTAGAATGTTAACACTCTCTCCTAAATCTATTAGCTCCCTTTCGATTCGGTTCTTCCCCATAATGCACGAAATGGCGGGTGCACCCGAATCTTTATACTTTAACGGAAGGTCACTCGATAAAACTGAACTGACATTCTGGGCCAAAAAGACAGTCTTATTTACCTTAAGCTTGCGTTTCACCGTGAGTAAGTCCTTAATGAACTTAGCGTATGCGGGAATTTTCTGTATGGTCTTGAGAAAAGGTAAATTAATCTTTACTTACTTGAGGACATGCAAAACATCATCCCGAGAAGTCTCTTTGGAGTGCGGGACCAACCGTTGAGGGTATGGGGCAACGGTAGGGGGTTTCACCATGACCTTGGGTCTGCTAGTGTTTTCTTTTTCATCACACTCAATCGAAGGGGAAACTTCGGCCTTTTTTCGTGCCGGGCAAAACCTCCTTATTTTTAGGTACGTCTTGTGGGGGAGGTGACAAGTCAACTACTCTCACACTACGTAGAGTGGTAATTACACTACATTGCTCTGGATGGTTATGGGGTGTGGAGCTAACACTAGTTTGACCTTGGGGAGGTCTTTGACCCTAGGTAGGAAACTTGCCCTTCTCTTGGATACTCAATGAGGATTGCATTTTTGAAATAGTTGCATTCATGTCGATGATCAGGCGATCATATCTAGCATTGGCTGCATTCTGGTTATTGATAAATTGGTTTAACATATCCTCGAGATTTCTTCGCGGTGGAGTGATATATAGCCCTGGAGGTGGTGGTTCTTGCACATGTCCTTGCATATGTGGTTCTTATTAGAAGTGTGATGATAGAGGATGGGAAACATGAGAATTATGATTCATTGCTGCATTTTGTTGCCCATAGTTAAAACTAGTATGGTTTTTTCACGAGGGTTGTAAGAATTCCCTTGGGGTGCACCGAAATCACCCTTGAATCCTCTTATACCACTCACTTATTCTTGAAGCATAGCTTTGTAGGCGGGTATCTTCGAGAATTCCTCTGTTGAATGTCCCGCCTCACAAATAGCAAATACCCTCTCAATGGGGTTCGGGATGGATCCGGGTGGTTTTCCTGGACATTTTTCTAACAATTGTCGCATTCCTCTCTCAAGCATATCGAGTCGACCGTCCACTATAGAATTTTTCTCTACTTGAAATAGGCCGAATGCCGATGGAGTGGTGGTCTTTTGGTGAGTTCGATTTTGAGCATTAGGGTCATATGTATCCCAGGATTGGGTAGTCTCGGCGACATACCTCAGGTGAAGTTCAACATCGTGGGCGTCTAACTCGACAAATGGACCACTGCCCATGTTTTCAACGAGTTGCTTGGAATTAATGTTCAGCCCATTATGGATAAAGGAAATGATTTGTCCTTTATCAAATCCATGAAGGGGTCATAAAGTAATGAACTCATTGAAATGCTCGTAGTATCGATCGAACGACTCATTTTCTAATTGTCGAAAAGTTTGAATTTGAGACTTGATGGATTTCGTTCGATGTGGAGGAAATAATTTCTTGAGAAATTTAGATTGTAACTCGTTCCATGATGAAATCGAATTTGGAGGTAAAGACTATAGCCAGGTCTTCACCTTATCCTTTAGCGAGAATGGGAAGAGTTTAAGGCTGAGCATATCTTTTGTGCAAGTTTGATCATTGAGAGTCTCGCACGCCTCTTCAAATTCCATGATGTGAGCATATGGATTTTCTGAATCCATTCCATGGTAAGTGGGAAGTATATGGATCATCCCATTCCTAAAGTGAAATTTCCCTACATTATATGGGAGTAAAATGTATCCCAGAGTGACAGTGCACTCAGGATATAAGAGTTCTCTCAAAGGGCGGTACGGGGCCTCTTCCTCACTAGTGGCTACACTACCGTGTTGTGACATATTTCTCTCACTCAAAGACTCCGTGTCCTCACTGAGTATACTCGGAGCGTGCTCTGAAGTGTGTCCTAAGAGGGAAAATGGAGTGTTATTTGAGATTGAGTGTGACGATGTGGGAGGTGGAACCCAGAATTATGGAGCGTTAGGAGTGTGAGGGCTATCAGGATTGTACTCACCTATCAAGTTTTCGTGAATGTGGGTTGGAGTATTATGGGTAGTTGAAGTGAGTTCAGAATTTTGCATTAACGGGCTTATGAGAGATGATGATGAATATTTTTGTGCTTTTTTTTTTTAATTTTTATATGTTTTTGGATTTTTTTTTTGGAAATTTTTGGTCAAAGTTTGAGATTGACTTGATCTAATCCTAAGTCTACCTATATCCCCGACAACGGCGCCAAAAACTTGACGCGACTAAGAATGTGTCTCAGAAATGCGTACTCTCTAGGCTCAAGTGCAAGCCTGCCGCTCAAGTAATAATCCGATAAGTCGGGTATCGATCCTCAAGGAAATAGGACAACAAAGTTGTAACGACGTTGAACAGAAGAAGGAAACCTAACTTTGACTCTAAAGAAAAAGATGATTTGATTGGGAATTGACTACAACTATATGCAATTTTGAAAATAATTAACTAATGAAATTATGAATGAAAATGCAACTATTCTAACTTACCTAAAATGCTGATGATAAATGATTTAAAAATCGAACTATATGATGAAGAAAACAGGACAGGAATACAATCACTCAACCCTAGTGTATAGATGGTATAAAACTAATCGTAAATTTAAGTGATTAATTGGACCCAAAATTTAGTACTCCCAAGCATTACGTATATGAGGTTCAAGCCTGCACCATACTTAATCAGAGGACGAGTAAATCAGTATTGCGATAGTTTCACTCGAATTGCATTCTGAAGCATCCCGATTACCCTGAAGGAAACGAGATCCAAAGATCTTTAATTATCGCATTTATACGCAATACAGTCGTAATAAACCATTAAATTTAGAGGATTAATTTCATACACATTTGAGTTCATGCATCCCGACCCTTTAAATCTGAACATATAAAAACTTGAAAACAACACGTTTGCAATGAAAGAAAACATTTTTACTACTGAATGAAGATGAAGAAAGATGAAATTAGTAATGAAAAACAACTGAAATAAAGATTGAAACAGAAATTAGAATGATTTTACTTGAATTATAACTTGAAAGAAACTAGGGTTTATGTTCTTCTCCTCTAAAATGGATTACAAGGCTTCCCTAATGACTTGGAAGCCTCCTCATACGTTTGGGAGGAGTTACAATTTATAAATTACGAAATACAAGAGTTTGAACCAAGTAAAACTCTAATTTTTACAAGTAGATAAGTCCGAAAAATCGAGAATAGAACCGATCCGGGTAAGGGGTTCGGTTCGGTTCCATCTTTTGCAACCTTTACAGAAAACTCTTTGAACATGGGATCGGTTCTTTATTTTCCAGCTTCGGTTCGGTTCCGTCTTGTAAACTTTTGACTACAAGTTTTCCATATGTAGGATCGGTTCGTTATTTCATCACTTCGATTCGTTTCTGTTTTTCCATCCTTTACATAAACTTCTCCCATGATGGATTCAGTTCGTTTTAGTTCCCTTGGGGTTCGGTTCCCTTTTGTCAGTTTTTGTAGAAACCTTGCCTTCTTGTGTTTCTTTGAAGCTTTTGGTATGGAACTCAGATTACAACATTGGATACCCGTGAAATAGATGACGAACACACGAAACTCGATGTACTCATTAAAATTTGTGAATAGAAAATATATGATATAAATCCACTTGAATTACACTACGCGGAGCGATAAAAACTTCTTAATTAAGGGGATAAATGGGAAGAATATATGCCAAATCACTAATTAACTCGAAATGAATGATATTAGTCGCAATCTAGTGTTTTTATTCCTTTTTATAATCTTAGCTTAAACACATGCCTATTATTATCGTTTCTTTTGTTAACAATTATCTTTTACACTTTTAATCCTGAAGTATTAAATTAATAGAATTCTAATAACTAGGTTTTGTGGATTTAATACCTAGTCTGGCCGCTATACTCCCTTAACAGAGTGTAGTCATAGTTTAGATTTTTACATAGCAGTAGGATCCAAGCATAAAGACCGTCATATATCTTTATACACTGGCATCGCGGTTTTCTCCTGCTTATCAAAATGGCACTGTTATCGGGGACTTGTTTGTTTTAGAATTTAATTGATTTTGTATTTCGTAATATTTTCTTTCTATTTGTATTTTTTGTTAACAAATTTTGTAGGACTTCTATATTTGAGTGCCAAGAAATACTTGAATATATTGGTCGCACATCACTTTGTGGATTTTTGCCACCTTGAGCTATTTTTAGGGTAAGCATATAGTGATAATTCTTAAAATCCCCCTACACCTATGACTTTTACTGAATACTCGCCAAGTCAAAAACTTGAAACATCTAAAATGTCTTTGGGTGAGTATTACTAAAGTCAAGTTATGTATTACGGGAATTTTGAGAATGGTTATTTTGATTTTGGGCCACAAAATCCTTATGATAAGAATATTGAAATGATTTATAATAGCTTTCAAAATTCTTTTGATAATGATTTTGGTAGTTGTTCTGAGGACAGTTTCCAAACTTTTCATTATCAAGAATTGGTGCCTCCACCCATGACCTTGAGTGAGGGCTTGCACCATCTTGAAAATGAAAAATTTGAAAACTGTTATCGGGAAGAAAATCATTGTTGGGAGAAAGAATTGGATGCATTATTCGAATCCAACGATGATTTCTCTTACAAGACTTTTAAAGTCGAGGAATGTTTTGAACCACAAGAGGATTTTGTGTGTACTTTGGAACAAAACATTTTTGATTTGGACCATGGTGTAATAGAAAATGAAAATGAGGAAGAAATGGACGTAGTATCCATTTGCAATGAAATAATTTATTCTTTGGTCCCCAAAGAAGAATATTTCATTGAAAATGATCTCATTTCCTTCGAAACTCAATCTTCAAGCGATAATGACTCATCTCTTGAGTTTGAATCTATTTTTTACCCACATTTATTCAATATTGTCAAACCGATAGAAGTGTCCGATGAATCGGTTTCAAACTTTAAAACATTTAACCCTTTAATCGATGAGGATTACTTGCTTGAATTACTTTACATGAGGGGAATTTTTCCTCCATGTGCACCACCTCCCATTCCAATTGCAAAATTGTTGGGTGGAAATTTTATTTTTTGGATCCCACGTGTATTCGTCACCCGTTCAATTTAAACCCCCCATCATCCCCCCAAAAATTTTAATTAACGATGGTTCATTTCTTTCGCCTTACACATACCTTCCGTTGTTTAAATGAAATTCCTATTTTCCTAAGGGTATGCGTGAAAATGAGGGTACATCGATTGTCCCTCAAAGTCCAATAATTTTTTGGATAGACCCTCAAAAATTTCAACTTCAAGTGTATAGTTAGTTAGAAGTTCAAATTGTAGGTTGTAAATTGTTAGTTTTTTTTTAATTTATTATTTTCCTTATTTTTCTTTATTCTTACTTACTATCTAGCGTAATTAGTTAAGTTTTTGTTATTTATTTTTTGTTATGCTTGGTGCTAAAGTGTTTGTAGAATCATTGGACTTGTACTTTCATGAGATCGCTCCATTTTAGGTAATATCGTTATTTTTCTTTCTTTATCTTAGTTCTTAATTCACATTGAGGATAATGTCACGTTTTTGTTAGGGGGTGTGGGATATTCTATCCATTATTTTACTTAGTCCATGATATGATTATATTTTTTTCCAAAATTGGAATCCAGAATTTCTTACAAACTAGGGTTCATGAAAACTCTTGAAGGAATAGAAAATTTGCTCTCAAAATCTAACCCTAAAATTCAATCTAGCACTTCTAACCTACTCCTAACCTAGCCTCTCTCTAGAAACTCCCCTTGAAAATGAGGTAGGGCTTGGTCTTTTATAGCACCAAATTGCACGAATTTGGCATCAAATTTCGCTTGTGGCACAAGTTTTCCAAGAGTTGCACTGCATTAAATGCATAATTAATTACAGAAATCCGCACATCCAGACTCTTCATTATCGCGCAACTTCAAAACATCGTAACTTCTTCACCGTAGCTCGGATTGAGGTGCCGTTTTTTCCAGTATTCTTGTAATTTAGAGCTCTTAAACTTTCTAGTTGGCCCAACCTTCTGACTAAGGCTGTAAAATTACGAAAATGCCCTTCAACTCTCCATTTCTTGGTTTCTTTCACTGTTTTGAGCTCTCCTTCGCACTAACTTGCATGAAATACCTGTAAAACACATGAGAAATACACAAAACACGAAATAATTGCCAAAAGGGGTTAGTAGAATACATTTGAGACAAATCCAAGCTACTTACACTGCACGGGATCATAAAAATACTGAAATTAAGGGGATAAATGTGAAGAATATGTGCCTAAACACACCCCCTAACTTAGAACTTTGCGCGTCCCGAGCAATGTAAATGAAATTAGCCAAAATTCTACTCTTGAAAATTCTTTTATTGGGATAAAATACCTTTTTCGCTGGCAAGCGATTGCATTTAGCGTATGCAATAAGCCTTTAAACCTCTAGGTTACCCTAGTAGGACGAGTTTTGTCTCGTGAGGGTTTGCAGTGAATACACCCACAAAATTCTTTATTGACTCAAATAAAGATCAAAATATTTAAAAATTGTACAATTTAAACTTTTTGAAAAATAATCACCGTAAATTCATATTCAAATGTCTCAAACCATAGTGTGTGTGCGCGAAGCCAAAAATTAAACCTCAAATTTCCACCGATTGAGCATTACGTTACTTTTCGAAAATTCGTTTTGATTCAAATTCTTACGGATTGCACTCACAAACAAATCACTCGGATTGCGGCTATTTTCTCTCGGTATGCATGATATAAAGAGTAAATATAATGGGCACAAATTCACGCATACAAAATTGAAAAGAAGGAAATATATGGTGAAAAATCTCATCATAGGAATACAGTTATTTGGAAATGGGAAACATCACCTCTAGTTCACACCATTTAATCTCTCATATTATCTTTTTGTATCTTAGCTCTCCACGCAGTAATTAATTTCGCTATTCAGACTCAGTTAGGACTTTTCGGGTTAAAAAGTGTAAAGGGTAAAAATGGGAATGGATGGAATGTTCGGAATTGGAAAATGTCCTTATGACGTCCATTTGTGCTTTTTCGGGCATTTGCTCATTTTTTTTAATTTTTTTTTCTTGCTATTTTTCTTTTGCTGGGCATTTTTTCTGTTTTTCTATTGCCCCCTTTTATTGCACAATTTGGACTTACTTGATGAATATTCTCAATTTTCACAATTCCGGGCTATTTGTGTTTTTCGGGTTGTCAAACGAAAGGAAAATATTTTATTAGGCTCAACTTGGGTTACAAAGGGATAATTTTTCACAACTTTTTATGGCTAATATTTTTGGGTAACAAATGAGGGCCTACTTCATTGTCCAAATTGCTAATCACATTACCATATGCATCTCGAGATTAGTTAAGTTTAGAGATATATTTAACACGAATTTCGAGACAATAATTTCACACATTTCCCATAACCGATCAAAACAAAGGATTGAGATCATCAACAACTTATTAAAACGCAGAAAAGAACTTTGAGTTAATCATAAACTCAGATTGATTTAAAAACTCATAAAAAATTGAAAGGCTCGAAATCTCACTGGGTTTGATCAATCTCCACACTTATTCGTTAAGTCGTCAATTTTCTTTCAATTTCCATCTTTGGTCAATTTTGGCTTAGTGCAATTGAGAATTTTACAATTTGAGACTTTAAATAGAACAAAGGTGATATTTTTGAAAATTTTAAATTCCAATTTTTATTTATTTTGAAGAAAAATATTTTTAGCTTTTTTCAAAATTTTTCAATTTTTTTTTTCAAAACACACTTGGAAAGAACATGTGATCGAATCAATGAATCGGGAAGAATATCCCACACCCCCTAACTTAAATGTTGCATTGTCCTCAATGCAAATCAAGAACACAACATAAAGAGAGGAAAATAAAGATATTACCTAAATGGAGCGATCCCTGATGAGTGCGAGTCCAATGAATCTACAAAACATATTAGAACCAAGCATACAAAAAAATAACAATACTTGAACTAATTACTCTAAATGCAACAAGACACTATATAACACTTATACATGACTCAAAAATACAAAAAAAATCACCCCATACACGTCGGGGGTGCGACGACCTCTCATCTCTCTCTACAAATCACCCGACCCCTTGCACGGGGTACGATGCTCTCCTCGTCTCTACCGTCTTACCATCATAAGTGAATAGACGGAACAAATTGGGCCCGTGCCCATAGATAAAGGAAAGACCGGGAGATGCATTATGATTAATCGAAAAAGGATCCTCTTGTTGCGTAGCACGTGAGTTGGTCGCTAAGTCGGACGAGATTTGAGTCGTATCTTCAAGTACCTCCGAAGACTCAAATGGTATGGGTGGAGGTTTGTTAAGGAGAAATGCATCAATGCTATTGTCCCACTCACTTTCGTCTAAATGACGAAATGAGGCCCAGAAAGATTGGACTTCAACATTTAGGCTTTCATCCACCTGTCCAAACTCTCTCTCAAACTCTTCTAGGCTCAACTCCTCTAGCGCTCTCTCTTGCTTGGTGTCCTCAACCTGCCTTTCGTGCTCACTCGCCGAATGAGAGGGTGGTGTGGGTGGTTGGTAATCGAGGAGAAATGTATCGATAGTGTCCTGCCATTCACTTTCCTCTAAGTATTTCGACGAGCCTCTCCCGACACACTCTAAATATCCTCTTTTAATCTTGTTCATGGGCTCACTCATGCTCACGAATGCATTAACTAAGCATACCTCCCCTACCATGCTCTCAATATTGTAACCACTCCACTCACTGAGCGGAACACAACCTTCTCCTAATGGCTCTCCGTTGTAAGTTCTTTCTTGCTCGTGTGCTTCCCCCAAAAAATCCAACCCCCGCGGTTCCTCTTCATCATCCTCTCTCTTGGAATTATTAAAGATATTTGTGTCGAGGGTCATGTTCCCGAAAGTTAATTGCATACGCCCACTTCGGGTATTGATAAGAGCATTAGCAGTAGCTAAAAATGGACGGCCAAGGATAACGGGAACATGATTACTTGGGAGAACGGAGGGTTCTTCGTCCCAAATGACAAAATCCACCGGGAAGTAGAAAGTGTATATTTGAACAATCACATCCTCAACAATTCCCCGAGGAAACTTCACAGAACGATCCGCGAGCTGGAGAGTCATTTTTGTGGGCTTAAGGTCCCCCAGTTCCAGTTTCGTATAGATGGAATAGGGCATAATGTTAACACTCGCCCCGAGATCTATTAGATCTCTCTCAATTCGGTTCTTCCCCATGATACAAGAAATAGTGGCTGCACCCAGATCTTTATATTTTAATGGAAATTCACTCGACAAGACTGCGCTGACATTTTGGGCCAAAGAGACGTTCTGGTTTACCTTTAGCTCGCGTTTCACCGTGAGTAAGTCTTTAATAAACTTAGCATACGCGAGAATTTTCTGTATAGTCTCGAGAAAAGGTAAATTGACTTTTACTTGCTTAAGGACTTCCAGAACTTCATCACGGGAGGTCGTTTTGGAGTGAGAGACCAACCGTTGAGGGTATGGGGAAGCGGTGGGGGTGATGGCCTTGGGTCCATTAGTGTTTTCCTCCTCCTCACTCTCAATTAAAGGGGCATCTTCGGCCTCTTTTGTGCCGGGCGAAACCTCTTTATCTTTAGATGCATTGCGTGAGGGAGGTGACAAATCAACTACTCTCCCACTACGGAGAGTGGTAATAGTGCTACATTGATCTTGATGGTCGAGGGATGTAGTGCCAATAATGGTTTGTCCTTGGGGAGGGGGTCTTTGGCCTTGAGCTGGGAATTTACCTTTCTCCTGAGTATTCACTGCAGATTGCAACCTAGAGATGCTAGTATGCATTTCAGCGAACATTCGATCATACTTAGCAGTGCTCTCCTTTTGGGATTGAATGAGGTGATTTATGTTGTCTTCAAGAGATCGCCTCGGAGGGGTAACATACAGACCAGGAGGTGGTGTCTGCAAAGGAGGTTGCATTGGAGGAGCCATATGCTAAAATTGAGGAGGGGTTTGTGGGAAAGTCACATGTGGATGAGGCACCATCCCCCTTTGTGGTTGTCCATAGTTGAAACCAAGATGATTCCTCCAAGATTGATTATATGCATTCCCTTGAGGTGCATTAAAATTTTCACGAAACCCTCCTATCGCCTCTACTTGCTCAGTGTACATTGCCTTGTAAGCAGGGATGGTAGGAAATCCTTCTGTAGAATGACCAGCAGCACAAATGGCACACACTTTCTCCTTTCCTGTTTGCACGGGTCCAGACACATCTCTCAATCGCATATCTAGCATATCTCTGAAATTCTTCTCCAATTGGTCAAATTTTCAATCCAACAAAGTGTCCTTGTCCAAGTGATAAATACCGGACGCAGCAGGAAAGTTGGACACTTGTCGATTTCTATTTTGACTATTGGGATCAGAAGTATCCCATGCTTGGGTAGTTTCTGCCACATATTTCAAATGAGCCTCAGCATCGCTCGTACTTAACTCCCAAAAAGGTCTCTCACACATGGTTTGAACAAGTTGTTTAGACGCTACAGTAAGGCCTTGATGGAAAAAAGAAATCAGATGATGAGGATCAAAACCATGATGGGGGCAAGCATTAACTAACTCCTGATATCTCTTCCAACACTTATCAAAAGCCTCATTCTCATTTTGACGAAAAGCTTGAATTTGGGCATTAACAGAATTGGTTTTGTGTTGTGGAAATTTTTTTGAGATAAACTTGTTTTGCATATCTCTCCAGGATAAAACAGAATTTGGGGGCAAGGTCCATAACCAAGTTTTAGCTTTATCCTTTAAGGAAAAAGGAAAGAGCTTCAACCGGATTACCTCTTGTGGACAAGCTTGGTCTCCAAATGTCTCACACGTATCTTCGAATTCTCGAATATGGAGATATGGTTTTTCCGAATCCATCCCATGAAATGTAGGAAGAATTTGGATCATTCCATTCCGAAAGTGGAACTGACCGGCATTATACGGGAGTAAAATGCAACTAGGGGTAACAGTTCTCTCCGGAAATAAAAGATCTTTCATGGGAAGATAGGGTATCTCATCCTCTCCAGCACCAACACCGACACTACCATGATCCGACATATCGCTACCGAAAGGTTCAGAATTCTCACTCAGGGTTTGACTCAAAGAACGACTTGTGATGGAATTATTAGGCGAAGGAGGTGGAACCCAAAAACGAGGAGACTCAGAATTTTCAGAACTGGCTTCGGCAATAGGATTTTCGTGAACTTGGGTGGGAGATAAATTCTGCATATAAGCACATAAGAGATGAAATTAATTAATTTTTTTTTTTTTGAAATCACTTGTAGATAAAAATAACTTTCTTGAAAATTTAACAATTTCAATCCCCGACAACGGCGCCAAAAACTTGATGCGACTTAATATTTGTCTCAAAAGTGCGTACAATCTAGGCTCAAGTGCAAGCCTGTCGCTCAAGTAATAAACCCGGTAAGTCGGGATTGTATCCACAGGGATCGAGATTGCCAAATAGTAATAAGAAAAATTATTAAATCTTGAAATGATTTCGTAAAAGAAACGAAAATATGATTAAAAATTGGGAAAATTTCTATTAAAAAATTACTTAAGAAAAACAAACTGAAAAGTGCAAAAGAAATTAGATCTGACAAATGGGAGAAAATAAGGTAGGGTACAATCCCTCAATCCTTAATAAATTACCGTATAGAATACTATAATTGTAAATTAAAATTATTGACTAGATCCGGTCTTTATACATTCTAAGCATTACATATATGAGGGATCTAACCAGCATCACATGAAATCAAAGATAGATATAAAGCGGTGAATGAATCCAGTCTTTATATATTCTAAGCATTACGTATATGAGGTTCAAGCCCGCACCATACGAAATCAAAGATAAATATAAAGCGATGCTTTCACGATTCAATCAATATTTTAATTTAACCTCTATTTTATACATAAATAATTTTCCTTGGATTGAGTTCATGTACCCCAACCCTTGGGAATTTAGCTACTCATGATTTGGTTCAAGAATAAATTCACACACAAAATTATGGATCTACAAGACATGGGGAATAATTTGCAAATAATAAAAATAGAGAATGGAAAGATATTACTTGAAGTCAACAACAAAAATGGAATTGGAATCCAGAAGTTCTTACAAACTAGGGTTCATGAAAACTCTTGAAGGAATAGAAAATTTGCTCTCAAAATCTAACCCTAAAATTCAATCTAGCACTTCTAACCTACTCCTAACCTAGCCTCTCTCTAGAAACTCCCCTTGAAAATGAGGTAGGGCTTGGTCTTTTATAGCACCAAGTTGCACGAATTTGGCATCAAATTTCGCTTGTGGCACAAGTTTTCCAAGAGTTGCACTGCATTAAATGCATAATTAATTACAGAAATCCGCACATCCAAACTCTTCATTATCGCGCAACTTCAAAACATCGTAACTTCTTCACCGTAGCTCGGATTCAGGTGCCATTTTTTCCAGTATTCTTGTAATTTAGAGCTATTAAACTTTCTAGTTGGCCCCACCTTCTGACTAAGGCTGTAAAATTATGAAAATGCCCTTCAACTCTCCATTTCTTGGTTTCTTTCACTGTTTTGAGCTCTCCTTCGCACTAACTTGCATGAAATACCTGTAAAACACATGAGAAATACACAAAACACGAAATACTTGCCAAAAGGGGTTAGTAGAATACATTTGAGACAAATCCAAGCTACTTACACTGCACGGGATCATAAAAATACTGAAATTAAGGGGATAAATGTGAAGAATATGTGCCTAAACACCAAGCATGCTTTTCTTGTAAAAAAATTAAAATTTCAAAAAGACTTTCTTTCTTTTTTCTCCTTTGTTGGGCATTTTGTCCTTTGTTTTCGATTATAAATTTAATAATTGCTCGATCCAATATATAATTCAATGATGCATGTTCTAGATTTTAGAAGTTATTAAACTTTAGTCCTTAATTATTGATATTATGAATAACTTCACGAATTAAACTTTAATTCCATAAGCACATGCGCTTTTCTTATTCAATTGATTTGGTTTAATATTTTTATAACTCGGTAATCTTTTATTGCATTATATTTACTTACACTTAGTGAGCTTTGTGATTTTCTTCATTTGTGAGTGTTATACACTGCCTTCTTTCCTCCTTAAAAATGTTACAGTCATTGGTAATCTCACTATTATTCTATTGATCATTCATCAATTGAGTTCATATATGAAATTTGTTACTTGAGCATGATTTTCAAAGTTTGTTTGTTTTCCCTCGTCAACCCCTTTGAGCCTTAATATAGCTTTTCGTTTCATAACCCCAAATCCCATTACCGACTCCACATTGGAGTTATAAATCATATATTTCACATTCCATACCTTTGTTTGGAATTATACTTGGGATTGAATGATGTTCGTGTTACGTGGTTGCAATCAAGCATGTGAGAGTGTGAAAGAAAAGAAAAAAGTGTAGAAAAAGAAGAAAAAAAGAAGAAAGAAAACAAAAGAAAAAAGAGAAGAAAGAAAAAAAAAAGAAAAAAGGTGAGAAAAAGATGAAAAGAAAAGAAAGAGTAAGTTTCATTTATGTACATATTGTTCAATAATCGTTGTCGCTCTCTTATTTCATATCTAATGCTTGTTATGGAATATTTTTTCAATTTTGAAATTGCCCACAATTTTCTATTATCCCAAGTTTTTCATCCCCAAACACATTTGAATCCATACATAATCCATTCATTTCATAACCTTAACCCTAAACCTACAGTATAACCCTATAAAAGTCTTGTGCGATCCTAGGGTGAAAGTTTAAATAGTTTTGATAATTTGTGAAAATATATTTCACCTCTTTCATGGTGGTATCTTTCATTGAGATTACATGTTTATAATTTTATATATACCGTTCTTCTTTAGTGACATGTGCGCGGCCTAGTTTCCATTTACATTTACTCTTTATGCTCACATTTCCCGTGTATTACCTCCTATTTTCATAGTAATTTCATTTGTTGAGGGTAATATCCGGTGAAGATTGACACTTATGAACGCTTTAACGCTTATCCGATTTATTTAAGTTCTGCCAAATTTTTCTTTGCATGTGCTCACTCCCCTCCCACTTTTAAGGTTTGAATTCTACAAGGTTCATTCTATAATGTTAAATAATACGGATTTTTGTGTGAATTCATTCATTTTTCTAATAATGAGTTTGAAATCTTTTCCATTATTATTGGGATTGTCACGGCATACTTTTTGAGGAAACTTTGATGTTTGGAGATTTCATCCCTTAAAATCCTCACGAGACAACACTCGTCCACTAGGGTAAACTAGGGGTTTAACGGATTATTTCATATGCTAAATACAACCGTGTTCCCCATAAAAGTGGCATTTATATATTTTTATGATTATATACATTTTTCACCACCTTTTGCGATTTGGTTTTGTTTCTTTCATCTATAGGGACTAACAATGTCTAAGGTAGGGGTGAGATATGTCACGAATGTTGCATATCCACGCTCGTTATCTTTATATATTCTAGCACTTTTTATGTTTCTTATGCCAATATCTATGCTCGTTAACCAGACAACCTCTATTATGTATATTTTTATGCTTTGCAGGGTTTAATTGAGCTTTTGTAGGTACTGGAACGCTTAAAGTGAGGATTGGTTGCATTTCGGAGAAGTTTCATTGTCGGACTCAACTTTAAAGGCATTTTAGACATTTCATATTTCATCTTCAGCTCAGTGGAATTTCACGAAAGTGTAGTTCATTGAGTCAGCTTCGCTTGGCCATGAACGACACGTCATTCCGAGTTCGAACGAAGAAGTTATGGCCAAATTCGTAAAGCATTTTTCCTCCCATGTGAAGACCAAAGGAGGCCAGAAAATAGGGGACCGGTTGACCGACCCTCAGCCCCCGATCGATCAACATTTGGCCTACGAAGGAAACAGAGGATTTGTAACCTTGAACCCGGTCGATTGGACCCTTGGCCTCGATTGACTGGTCATAGAAGATATTCGACTATTGTTCCTTTTATTTTCTTTATTTATTTTCAACTTACTACATAAACAAATTTAGGTTTGTTTTGTAAGATATCTATTCTTTTAGAGTTTTATATTTCATTTGCCTCTTAGTTTAGGTTAGGGAGGTTAGGGGTTGGAGTGGATTTTTGGGTGTGCCTTTTCTCCCTCCTAGGGTTACGCATATAATTTGTGTAAGAACACTATTCATCATCTTCTTCCTCTATCCAAGCTTCCCCTGTTTATTTATTACTTTTTATTTATTTATTTACTTGCTTTGTAACTTAGGTTTATTACTTTATTTATTGCTTTCATTTATTTCTTACATTTAAATACATGTCTTCCATTATGTTGTGTAGCTAATTTAGTTTAGGTTGAGATTAATTGAACTCACATTGGGTTGATTTGGTTGCTTTGATTTAGTGATGGAGTTTACGAGTTTAATTCGATTGGTTTGTTCTTGATTTTATGCTTAGGATATTTAAGGCAATATATCATGTATGCTTTGTATTTACGACCTTGTGTGTGTAATTTTTGGGATATTTATTGATGCCAAAATCATAGTAGGCTTTTATGATGATTTAGAGGTGAAAACTCTAGATTTAATTAATTATTGAAATGAGATTCAAATTTGATAAACTTGTCGTCCCATCGAACCAGTTATACTAATTAACTCAAGGAGAGGGATATTAGTCACAATCTATTATTTTTATTCCTTTTTGTAATCTTAGTTTAAACCCATGCCTAGTATTATCTTTTCTTTTGTTAAAAATTATCTTTTACCCTTTTATTCCTGAAGTATTAAATTAATAGAATTCTAACAACTAGTGTCCGTGGATTTGATGCCCGAATTGGCCGCTATACTCCCTTAAAAAGTGTAGTCATGGTTTAGGTTTTTGTATAGCGGTGGGACCCGAGCATAACGACTGACGTATATCTTTATACACTTTCACCGCAATTTTCTCCTGCTTATCAAATTGCTTACTGAGTAAGTTTGAAAACTTATGAGTTACCTTAATGGTCACTTGCCACTTATAATGTTAAAATGACTTACAAACAGTCAAATGACTGATCGCTGTCTTGTAATGTAAAAGGGTGTGTAGCGTGAGAGAACACGAGTGATCTCTTGGTTGCATCGCCTCGGTATTCTCTCCTTTTCAAGATATTGAAGTGGTTGAGCTTTATCTTGATCAACAAGACTTACCTCCTAGCCTCCGAATCAAAACTCTCAAGGGATCCCAACTACCTATTTGCTTGAGCCCTGATTGCTTGGCTAAGGCTTCTTTCTATGTAAACCTGTTAATGATACAAAACTAAGTGTTAATGAGGGAAGTGATCATCAACTTATTTCTTGGTCGTTTAAGTGAATGCTTGTGATTCACCTCCTTAGGCATCCAAGTGACTCCTCGTGATTCACTTCTTTAGGCAGCCAAGTAACTGCTCATGTGCTTGCTCCCATTTGAGGGATTTATGAATTGAGGTTGCTCACGCATCCTCCTTCCTAGCATTTCTCGAATAACTTAGAGGATGGAGAGGGGTCACTTCTACACCCATTCTCCTTGTGGCTTGGGGGTTCCTCGTACAACCTCTTTTCTTGGGCATTGCTCGTAGAACTCTCTTGTAGCTGAGGGGTTTCTTTTGTACCTGCTCCTCTTTAAGGGCTTTATATATTAGCATTGCTTGCAAAGTCTTTTTATTACTCGCATAAGTATATGGTGGCTTGGGGTTTCTCGTGCAACCCCCTTGTCGGTCACTACTTTTGTGACTCACTGGTGACTTGGGCTTGCTCGTCTAATATCTTTTATTGGTCACTTCTAGTGTAACTTATTAAGTGAATTGGACTTGCTCATTTGATAAATTTGTTGATAATATCTCGCCTAACCCTTCAGTGGTTATGAGATTGGTCATGTACCCTTTTGTGTTGGGTGTTACGGGGGTTGCTTGTGTAACCTTCATACTTCTCCATTATCACTAAAATAGTTTTTGGGTAATTGAGGGGGCGGCTGCTCGCTAGAACCTCTATGTCAGGTGACTTGAGGGGTTGCTTGTGTAACCTCCCTATTTTTCTATAATTACTCACTTCACTTTTAGGTAATTGAGGGGGTGCTTATGTAACCCTTTACATTAGCCCCCTCATACATAAGTCTCTTGTTTTGTGAGAGAGTTTTGTATGCACAATCTGATTAATATGAATATTTTCATATTTTCTTTCCTTTTGTTGAGCATAACAACCTCAACATTATTTCACTTCATCTTTACATTTTTAGGTTCCCACATGTTCCAGAGGTTTCTTACGTCAAAACTCAACTTATACTTTGTTGTTTGGGGATCCCTCTACATTATCCCCCTCGTGCAGAAATGTCTTATAGTGTCAAGAGACTTGTGCGCGAAATATCGAATACTTTATTATTAGCATGACCAAAATTATACTCTTTGTTCATTTTCTCAAGGACTTCTCTACATTAGTCCCCTTGTGCAAAATATATGTGCACAAACCATTTTAAAAGTCAGTAATAAAAAGTCTTTCTAGGGGTTAACACTGCCCTTTTGTTTAGAACTTATTTCTTTCCACCCATTCTTTTGAATTTCCCTTATACCGTTGGACAATCTGCTTGTGAAATATTTTGCGAGTAAGTATTAAATCACTCTTATTTCTTTTCCCTTATACTATGGCATTTATCTATTCATAGGACATTGACTTGAAAGTATATCCCCTTGAAAATAAAAAAATTAAACTTGTAGAGGCTTATGTCTTGAGTACTTACATATTTGTGAAGTCCGAAGCAAAATATTAACTACATGCCTATTTTGTGTTTTGAAATTTTAATACTTCCTTACATTACTCAAACTTTTTATTGGGTTGAAATTAATGCTAAAGTTTATATCCTAGGTACTCGCACCCCTATAAAGTCCTGGGTACATAATGTACTAGGACTCATACTTTGTGCGTTGGATTTCAATACTTTCACATTACTCAACCCATTTTATCGGGTTGAAGCTAACAGTTAAGCTTCTGTCTTAGGTACCCGTGTACTTGTGGATTCCTAAGTACATTACATGCTAATACTATTACTTTTTACTTTTAATTTGATTGCATTTACTAATCATGTTTCTTTGTTCTCAGATTACAACAAATGCTAAAACTGTTGTCCTGGGTACTCACATACCTGTGGAGTCCTAGGTACAATATTTACTTGCACTTATACTTTATGCTGGACGCATACTTTGTGCTTTTAACTTGCTCACATTTCTCAACCTGTTTTCTTATTATCAGATTGAAACAATTGTTAAAACTTTTGGCATGGGTACTCACATATCTATGGAGTCCTTGGCACAATATTTTCTTGCACTTATACTTTGCACTGCACACATACTTTTCATATTTTTGTTTATGTGATAAACTTGTTTCTTTATTTTGAGGCTACAAATATATTGATTTTGAGTGCTCCTACTCATGTGAGCCTCGAGCACTAAACTGTCATATTTCTTTGTTCTTTTGCTTATAATTTTCAAATCCTATACATGTGAAGTCTCTAACACTAAATTTTCGTACCTTTTTATATACTTTTACTTATACCTAGCATTTTCTTGTTTGCACAACTTACTTATTTGTTTTTAGGTTAATATTATTAGCGCTCTTGTGCCCTTGGAGCCTTAGTAACAAAACTCTCGTACCTTTTATATATATATTTTTTTATTTTTACTTAGCACTTGCTCATCTGCATAACTTGTTTCTTTATTTTCAGGTTAATACTACGAGCGCTTCTATGCCCTTAGCGCCTCAGGTACTAAATTATCGTACATTTTATATTCTTTTATTTATGGTTTGCACTTGATTGTCTTCACAACCCGTTTATTTGTTTTCAGGTTGCTCATCTGCACAACTTGCTGCTTTGTTTTAAGGTCAATACTATGAGGGCTCCTATGCCCTTAGAGCCTTAGGTACTTAACTATTTACTTTTTAATATTTTATTTATACTTGGCACTTGATCGTCTGCGTAACCTATTTCTTTATTTGTTAGTCAATATTACGAGCTCTCCGATGCCTTTGGAGGCTTTTCTATTTATAATTTTGCATATACTTTTTGTGTTCTCACACCTATTGTTTTATTTTATTAGGAGTAAAAATATTGACAAGTAAAAATGTACTAGGAGGCACCATTGTTTGTATAAAATAACATAACATTTCATAAGCATTAAACTTTTCTAAGAAAGTATACTTCATACCTCATACTTTTTGTTGCTATATTTCGTCTTTCAATTGGAGTAAGAATGCTCGTGAATCATGTTGGAGTCGAGCATACTTCAATAAAGTCAATCGGAAAATTAAATTTTTTATCAAAGCTTAATACATCTTCTTGCTAGCCCCGCTGCTCGAATCCAAGCATATGAGAGAATAAAGTTTCCATTAAAGAAATTATAATTTTTAATTACACAAGATAACTTTTTGAAATGTATATCAATAGAGTGAACATTTTTAAATAATTAATATGACTAAAAATCATGCTCATAATTTATATCTTTTGAAGTCATTTATACTTTAAAGGAATGGGCTAAGCCTGTGCGAGTGAAGGATTAAGAGATCTTCTCTTTCCTTGCATAATTAATTACTCTGGTTTGAAATATATAACATTAAATCTATAATGCAAATGTGACATTAATGACATAAATTTTTATGAGTAAACAAATCTAAGGATCGTAAGATTGTCGATCGATTTACTTGGGTAATCCTAAAAGAAACTTTGTTAAGACACACAAATATGCGAGTTATAAGTTCGCGAAACCCTTTTCTTGTGAACTTAAGCATACAAACTTGGATTATAAATTCGAGCAAACCCCAGTCGCACAAATGCTCAAGTCAAAAATTCGAGCAACCCCTATCTTTGTGAAATTAAAAGCATAAACTTGTGGGTTATGAATTCTCGCACCCCATTCTTGCATTTGGGGTACTTTTTTTTTTATAAACGAACACTCGTGCTTTTCTAAAACGTTTATACTAAGAAAATCATGAGTATATATAGTTGGACTTATATTATTTAAGTCCCACTTTAAATCAATTAATAAGAATGTAAGAAATGAATTATACAAAGGGAACAACTTTGGGAATTTTAGAAGTATTAATTTTTCGAATACTATTGAGAAAATAATTTATATTGTCATGTCAATATATTTACTAAAAAAAGTTTATTACGAGTAGTGTCATATATATACTAGAAATAATGCATGATAGATGTGGTGCACTAGTGTACTTAAGTTTTGAATATATGAATTCGAATGAGGCAATAGTTACTCATATAATCATTGACTACAACTTCATCATCGAGAGTAACATTGACCTACAATTTATTGACACTTATTACCCAATATATATTGCCTTAGTTTCTTCCAACTTATGTTGGAAGAGAACAAACGTTTTAATTTTCTCAAAAATAAGAGGGTTTCAATACATGAGAGAGATACTCATTTATATCTTTCTTTTGGACACCTCGTATAAGTTTGGTTATTCAAGTTGCATCTAGCTACTCTAGTTATGACTTTCTCGTACAAGGAGCTTGTTCATGTCCATTACCACACAGGAAAAAAAATTATTCCCCAAATATGTTTTGGCCATTTCGAAACTTTGGGAACGATATTGGAACTATCTCATCCCCCCCAAAAATAATCTCCTTTCTTTCTTTATTTTTATTTTTCAATTTGAGTCGGAGTTTGCCTTCTAGAGGCCTAGGAGATATAATCTTTTCGTGGTCATTTGATTTTTATTTAATTTCGCGTAATAGGTAATGTCAGGAGATGGGAGTTTTATCTTCAAGGATGATATCCACCTTTTCATTTTTCACTTCCTCAGAAAGGAAACATCAAGCATGTTCTCGATTATGCGACAATTTTATTTTAATTTTTATTATTTAATTTTTTCAAAACAGTGAACTACGTAAGTGAGTCTGACGAGTAAAGATGGGATTTTGGTTCCTTGTATTTATCAAGCCTGTTCTTTTCTTGATTTCAAATATATCTTATGAGCATCTCTATGATTTTTCTCTTGCTTGCATCAGGGACGATTTTTCTGGTATATTAGTCCTCTATTTGGCTACCTTTTCTTTGTATTCTTTTGCTGTTTTGATAAATATCTTATAAGGAAGCCAACAATATTTCTCAAATTGTGAAATCGACCAGTCAAGCTCAAGACGACATTTTCTTAGATAAATGAACTAGGATGAAGTCACTTACTGTAATGACCGATTGTGAATAGAAGTTCTGGCATTCAAGGAAAAGATTGTGCATTGGGAAATAATCCTGATATTGGCCAATTCTCTTATATAGGACTACCCACCATAGTCACTGTGAGTGGATGACAATGATCCAGGAGTTATTGCAAGAGGACTAATTTTGGAGGGGAATTTGTAGGAGAAGGCACGAGGGAGGGGAATGTTGAAAGAGGCAATATTTGGTAGGGGAAACCTTGAGATGGAGGATAGGTGAAACCTTGAGAAGGAGGGTATGATTAACGTTAAGGAGGCATCCGGGTCCAAAAACCTTGAGTAATAATGACACAAGGTTCTTGATTTTACTCATCAACGCTCTCGAGTTACTTTTAATCTCTTGCACATTCCCATTTGTCTTAGATTGACTTGCCTCTTGGCTCGAGATGCGATTCCTCATCGAAGATAGATCATCTATGAGAGGTGAAGTGTGATGTAATTTGGTTTTCGACATATGTGATATGACACCTCTCGCCCTCCATCATTTTTCCTTTCTAAAGGTCCGAGTCATGGCATCATCTTCAATCTCATCATAAGGGCTCGAAGCGGACTAACCGCTAATGACTTGGATCGATTCCTGTAGCATGAAAATATTTAGTCTTATGATTATACATCATTGTATGTAACGTGTATGTATATAAATAAATAACTCATCATATTCACCAGGTTCAAAGCCAAGTGTGGTATGAATTTATTATCTTTCTCCCGTCGGGCATGCACATACAAGTTACCCCGATTAGGTGTTTTATTAGCATCTGGATCGCCCTTTGTCCTTACTGACCATCCACTCCTTAAATATTCATATGATTTAGATCTCAGGCTATAGGCATCAACTTTCTTCGTTCTGTTTTTATTTTTTATTTTTCTTCCTCTGCACTAGCCTTTTGTCCATCACCATATCCAAAATGTCAGAGCTTGATGTCCCCTTCGGGAAATGTCTCTACAGAAGGTTCCTTCAATATGTTCTTATTTGTTCAACAACCCTATAAAGAAATTTTTACTCTGAATGGTCATGGAATGAAAAACACTTAAAAATTTATTCAAAAATGTCATACTTGATGGCTTGATTAACTTTGTTCCAATTATATGCTTCCACGACTCCCACATGTATTTTTCCAAGCAATAAACACTGGGATTTAAAGATATTGACATAATTTTTAGCGAGGATTATTCTTGAGAAGGGATAAACCAATGGGATTCTTCTCATTTGCTCGGGAGATGCCAATAGGGTGGGGGTGGGGATGTTGGATTAACCAGCATTTGGTTACTACTCGTAGATGGTTTAGTAGAGTAAACCATTGACGGATAAGAGTAATATTCACCCATTGGTGATGATAATCCAGATTGGGGTGCAAGAGATGAGAATACAGGAGGTGTCCCTCCATCATTTGGTACGTTATCTCCATTGTCATTTGACATTTTCTACAATAAAAAAAATTATCTACGAATTCATTATACTAATATGTTTACGACTAATTAATCATGTTTTCGACTATATATATGTATATACCTTCTTATAATAAGACTTTAAAATATGTTCAATGCATCTCATCTCCATCCATTCAGTATTACCTTTTAAAAATTTATGGATTTTTTCGTGTGGCCAACTAATAGGAAGCATATTTATGATTGATGCATAGATGTTCGTGATATGAACTCAGAACCCTTTCTTCATCAACTTATTGGCAACATCCAATTTAAGCTGCATAAGTCGCGAGATATCACAGTCTTAATCCATTCTCTATTTACGTAGTTGTATCCATAATGGGTGAATTTTTTTTTCCTTCTCTAACAGTGTAAATAACATCAGGGCTACATCGTGATTATATTAGCGAAATATATTCTCTACCGCCTCATCCTAACGTTTTGGTATGGAAAGAATAATATGATCGAACCGGTTCTCTTTGTAACACCGTGTATTATTGGGAATATATAAATTACACATAATTTAATTAATTTGAGAAATAAAGTAAATTAAATAAATATTAATGAGTGAATATTGGATTAATATTTATTTTTTAATATACTTATTTATGTGATAATAAATGAAATTATATTATTTTATATTACGTCATATGTGGGTAAAAGCGATGGGCTGACAAGATCTTATTAGGGACACACATGTGGGGTTGTGTTCAAATTAAGATGGTAAATTGTTGATAGCTGTGGCCATCCCCGATCCTCGCCGCGGGGAGATGAGAATGAGGGAGGATCTCGGGTGCCGCGCGTCCCTCTAGGGAGCACTTCAGCTAAAGTTATGTGGTGAGGTGTAAATATGTAGAGAGCTTAGAGTCGCCAGTCTATTTTACTCAAAACAGACAAAAGAAAAGGGGAAGCCATCCCGAAGAACAACATCCAAAGACATACTGGTGCATACGAAACCAAAATGATTCGAGAAGGGTCCGGAGGCTAAGTTACGAAATGGAAGGTGTTAGGCACCCATTCTGTCTTAACGGTCTCTCATGGATTTTTGCTATTTTCCTTTATTTTCCCCGTGATATGTGTGCATGTGTATATATAGTGGAGATAGGAATCATCAACTTGTACCATGTAAGAGGTAAAGCGAGTCATCCGTAGGAAGGTATAAAATATTAGAAAATAGAATTTGCGCGATTACCCTTACATTGGCCGTTATGATGAAACGATAACGCATGTGGAGTAATACGCCACTAAGGACAAATACATGTATATATAAATATATGTAATATAAGAAAGTGGAGTTTAGAGAAAATAGAAAATGAGATAAAAAGTAAAAATAGGACTCGAGTCTCGGGTTTTATCCTGAGACGCCTACGTAGCTTATAGAGGCATCAAAGTTCACGTACTTCGCATGAAAAACGAGGGGTGGGGTTTATCCCATAAATCCAACCGGGGACTTATCTTATTTGTGTGTGTGTGTGTGTGTGTAGAAAAAGTGTTTTAGGTGTGAGAAAAATGTGAGAATTCCTATTTGGAATTTATGAGCAAACCCACTTTTTCTTATTTTTTGGGTTTATATATATATGAAAATAAGAGATGTTAAATTGTACTAAATAAAAATTAAATTAGGATGTTTGAGATGAGATAATAAAAGTGATAAGTAATAAAACAAATTATTGCAAATTTAAGGAGAGAATTGAGAAAATTGGACCTTCTTGAAGATCTTGAGCTTGATCTTGAATGTTGGAAAGAAACCCTTGCACTTGGATGATGATGGAGGGTAGTGAATTGCCTAAGTATGTTGAAAAGGAGGATGAAAAGTGAAGGTTGGAAAGGGTTTTGGGTGTAGAAATCACGCTGACTTCGAGAGAGGTTTTCTGGATTTGCTGAGAGTGATATTTATCAGATCTGGGCTCCCTTTACAAGTGAGGTCAGACCTCCTTTTTATAGGCCCAGGGAATTTTCAATTAGCATAGCCCTATTCTTGCCAATCGACAGGTGCGTTTAGGCACACTGTCGATATGCAGGGTCTGGGACCTGCCGTTTGGAAGTGTCTTTCAGGCCTTTTTGGAAAATCAGCCGCAGAACACAAACAGTTGATCGAAATTGTGCATGGGGTGGACCATTGGAAAGGTAATTCAAAGACCTTCGAAAGTACTTATGTTCCTGGGTTCGGGAGATGACTTTGGGTCAAATGTGGCTCATAAGCATTTGTCACTCCACTAAACGCGAAATTATCGGACCCAAATGGATCATTCATCCATATGGTAAGTCCGAATCGCGCACGGGGTGGACCATTAGAAAGTTAGGAGATGTACTTTTACATTCCAAAGAGTTTGACCTGGTTTAGGGAGTTGACTTTGGTCAACGGGCCCTGGAAGCATTTGGTGACCTTTCAGAGTAAAATTGATCGTTCGTCCGTACCGTAAGTCCGAATCGCGCATGGGATGGACTGTTGGAAAGGGTTTTTAGTGCCCTTTGAAGATTCATTCAGTCTCAAACGAGATGAAGACTTTGACTTTTGGTCAAATGGAGTCTAGAAGTGCCCGATGGCTTCTAGGTCAGGACTCATGGCATCACCTGGGTTTATAGTGATGAATGGAGGTGCTAGGTACCTAAGGAGAGTTTAGGGGGTAACAAAATGGGGTGTCTACAGAGCCCCTCGACGGGTGAGTTTGGAACAAACGATAGCCGTTGAATAGACATCGGATGATGCTTTTGAGAGAGTTTGACCAATTCAGAGGGTCGAGGCCGATTCTAAGGACCTAGGGGTGCGAGGATAGTTTGAATGATGATCAAAGGTTTAAGTCAATTCTGAAGACCTAAAGCGATGCTGGGGATGACCAATTTTGTGGGTCGAAGCCAATTCTGAGGTCTTGAAGATGAGGGTGATCAATTCTGCGGGTCAAAGCCAGTTCCGTGGGCTTAAGTGACGATCCAATGATCGAGGTTAATTCTGAACTAAGAGAGGTGATGATCGAGGACCGAGGTCAATTCTAACCTAACTGAGGTGATGATCTAAGATCGAGGTCAATTCTGACCTAACTAAGGTGACGATCCAAGATCAAGGTCAATTCTGACTTAAGAGTGGTGATGATGAAGGACTGAGATCAATTTTGACCTAACTAAGGTGATGATCCAAGACTGAGGTCAATTCTGACCTAAGAGTGGTAACGACTAAGGACTGAGGTCAATTCTGACCTAACTGAGGTGATAATCCAAGATCAAGGCCAATTCTGACCTAAGAGTGGTGACGATTGAGGACCGAGGTCAATTCTGACCTAACTGAGGTGATGATCTAAGAACGAGGTCCAAGAGTGGTAACGATCGAGGACCGAGGACAATTCTGACCTAAGTGAGGTGACGATCCAAGACCGAGGTCAATTCTGATCTAAGAGTGGTGACGACCAAGGACCGAGGTCAATTCTGACCTAACTGAGGTGACAATCCAAGACCGAGGTCAATTCTGACCTAAGAGTGGTGACGACCATGGATCGAGGTAAATTCTGACCTAACTGAGGTGACAATCCAAGACCGAGGTCAATTCTGACCTAAGAGTGGTGACGATCGAGGACCGAGGTCAATTCTAACCTAACTGAGGTTATGATCCGAGACCGAGGTCAATTCTGACCTAAGAGTGGTGACGATCAAGGATCGAGGTCAATTCTGACCTAACTGAGGTGACGATCCAAGATCGAGGTCAATTCTGACCTAAGAGTGGTGACGACCGAGGATCGAGGTTAATTATGACCTAACAAAGGTGACGATCCAAGACCGAGGTCAATTCTGACCTAAGAGTGGTGAAGATCGAGGACCGAGGTCAATTCTGACCTAACTAAGGTTACGATTCAAGATTGAGGTTAATTCTAACTTAAGAGTGGTGACGATCGAGAGTGGTGATGACCAAGGGCCGAGGTCAATTCTGACCTAACTAAGGTGACGATCCAATACTGAGGTCAATTCTGACTTAAGAGTGGTGACGACCGAGGACTGATGTCAATTCTGACCTAACTGAGGTGACGATCCAAAACCGAGGTCAATTTCGACCTAAGAGTGGTGACGATCGAGGATCGAGGTCAATTCTGACCTAACTGAGGTGACGATCCAAGATCGAGGTCAATTATGATCTAAAAGTGGTGAGGACCGAGGACCGAGGTAAATTCCGACCTAGCTGAGGTGACGATCCAAGACCGAGGTCAATTCTGACCTAAGAGTGGATAAATATTGGATTTTGATTCCGCTGGGGAAAAAGTGCTTTGTGATTTTGATTTGAGCTGGGGAGACTTTTGTCTCTTTTGGAGACCTTGCGAGGGGAACAACCAATTTGATGCTGCAAACTTCACTGGGGAAGTGATTAGGTGGTCCAGGTATTGGATGTATTTCTTGGGAGGTTTCAGATCTTTGTGGTATAGGAGGTGATCCTTAGAGACCCTCCGGGGACTTGGCCAAGAGGAGATTCACTTGGCTTTTAAGAGTTCCGCTGGGGAAATAGGGGTTTCGCCTGAGGGAGTGCGAAATTCTCTGGGTGAAAATGTTCTAAATCCTTCCTGGGATTTTTAGGAATTTTCTGAGGTTTTTCAGGATTTTCTGGTATTTTTTAGGAATTTCTGTAAGAAATTTTAAGGGGGTGCCGATCGGCATAGTCTGAGGGGTGCCATATAGCAGTGGCATGGACTTTTGGACTGCCTCAGGAAGGTAAGGAGTCAGTGCCGATCAGTGGGTGAGGGGTCAATGCCGATCGGCATGACCCTTAGCATCCTATATAGAGGGGCGAATTCCCTTCATTTTTCACAGATTCTTGCTTTCTCTCTTTTTGCGATTTCTCTCTGCGAATCATTCTAGCATTCCGATCTCAAAGAAATGGCCGCTTTTGTGAGCGCTGCAGCGCATAGGGAAAGGTTTACTGTTGATGGCTGGGTGAACGTGGAGTGGAGGGCCAGGGCACCTCTTTCTTTGGGGAACGAGAAATTCTTTGACGCATTCGAGCCAATTACAGATGAGCGGACTTTGCTATGAGAGCCGTCGCGTCATCTGTCTTCTAAGGTGGTGAGCCCCGGTGGTTATGTAAGTAACCTAACTTTTGGCATTCTTCTCTTTCTGGTGATTCTTCCTTTTTTCTTGAATTTTGACATTATTTTTCCTTTTTGATAGTCTGATGTCTCTTTGCAGAACATGCGTGCCCGCAGGATGACGGGGCTTAAGGATGTCTGAGAGCATCTTCCACCTGTGGTGCGTTGGGTGGTATCATCGACGGGTTTTGGGAGGTTGGCTTCTGCGCTGGATGAGACGCCTCGGTCAACAGCGGTCTTATGCGCTCTGGGGGAGAGGTGGTGGGATACTACCCACACTTTTCATTTTGGCTTCGGGGAGATGACGGTGACTCCTATAGACATGCAGTAGCTGCTGGGGTTGGATTATGATGGAGAACAGATAGAGGTGAACCGCTCTTTGCGAGTGAGGCCGGAGGCGGTGCGTGCGGCACTTGGTAATGTAGGGAGGATAGTGTCTGAGGATTCTATCCATTTTTCTTTGCTGAAGGATGTTCTGTTGAGCAGGGTGATTGACGTGGAGGACGATCCACAGGTGAGGAAGATGGCCCGGTTATTTATCTTATTGGTGCTGGGAGGCTTCATGGTGGCGTCGAGCGGCGACATCGTTCATTTGTGGTTTTTGCCATACTTGAGGGTGTTTTTGAACATCGATTTCTATGATTGGGGGAGTCTGACTTTGGCGACCCTTTACTCTTCTCTGGATGCATTCAGTCGGTGTTGCCGGCAGACTTTTACTGGAGCCACATATCTTTTTGAGGTATTCTTTATTTTGCGCATTTTCCTTTCATGCATTCGCATTTTCCTTATGCATCTCTTTTTTATTACGAATTCTTATCTTTGACAGATGTGGTTCTATGAGGTGATTGGGTGCAATACCCAGCTGATCGCTCTGAAGGACGAGACCGTTGGAGACTTCTGCCAGTTGTATCGATGGCGGAAGGCCAATCGTCAGTCGAAAGGATCTCTCTCTCTGGAGGCGGTGCATCAGTTCTTGAATGGCCTGACTAGTGGTAGGGTAAGACTCTTTCCTTTTTACTCTTGATTTTTGCATATTTTAATTATGTATCGACTATTCCTTCTTGGGGATTTTCAGGTGACTTTTCATCCTTGGGGGACATCGGTTCAGGATACGGGGGCGGCTGGGGTGAACGCACAGATGAAACGTTTACTGGCGTGGGAGCTTGGCCATTCTTGGTATCTCGGGGAGCGAGTGGTTCGATAGATTGCTGAGGAGGTGGTGGTGACACCTGTGTAGTCACCTAAGTCTATGAGGCAGGAGAGGTTGCTATCGGAGGATGCGAGGATCGCAACGATGATAGGCGAGTCCTACTTGCTGCGGGTTCGAGTCAGGAAGTGGAGTCCTCTCACAACGGTGGTGGTCTGATGACTTCTGCGGTGACGGCGACCTCAGGGATAGTGCCTATGTTGCACCGTCCTCATGTGATGGATCCGAAGGAATTGGGCCTGACAGAGGAGGTCCTTTATCCTGCGGTATACCTTTCTATTTGTATCTTTCTTTTTGGTTTCTATTTTGATCCTTTCTGCTTTGATACTGATTTCACCTTTTACTTGTAGCAACTCCGAGTGTTGACCACTTGGCTGCGGGATATCAAAGACTGAATATCTTCGGTGACTGCCCATATTTGGGATGCAGTCCCGATTCCTTTTTATTTGGTGTCGTTTGCTTCATTCGGGGAGGACTCTATCTCGGGTAGTGGTGGTGCATCGTCTCTCCGCAGGGCAAAGAGAGCACGTCGCAGGGGTGGAAGCTCTTAGAGAGAGGGGTGAAGGGTAGGTGAAAGAGAGAGAGAGAGAGAGAGAGAGAGAGAGAGAGAGAGAATGTGGATTCCGGATGAGTCCCGTTGTTTTTTACTTTTCTTTTATTTCTTGTAAAATTTGATGTAACACATAAGAATATATATATACAATGCAATGGAGTTTTCTATTATCTTTTGTTAATGGTGAATGAGAGAATGCATGCACATGCGCTGCTGCTGAGACCGTAAAAAGAGATATTTTTTGGATTTTTTTTTGAAGAAATGAGAAATTATATAAGGGTGGAAGGGAGACTTTTGAAATTCTGTTGAGAATATCAATTTTTTTTTATTGAACTTCTGATTTTGACAAAAGAAGAAAAAAGGGAAATTTCCAAAAATAAGGGGTTGCCGATCGGCAAGCCACTTGCCCTTCTTATCGGCAGTGAAGTCCAATCCCATCAATTCAAAGTTTTAATTAGTGCTCTCTTCAGCCTTTTGTACTTTATGGGGTAGGATTCCCTCCGATTTCTGCAGGGGTTGTGTCTTTTGTGAGGGTTTTCAAGTTATTAAAAGGGGTAAGGTTGGAGTGTTTTCATCACACCTTCACATTCTTACTTACTTGCCTACTATCTCTTAGTCTTGCAAGATGGTTCTCCCTGGTAGCATTGATTTTGATAACTACCTCGAAGCCTTGGAATCAATGTGCTCTTATAATGTCGACTACGATGCTTTTAATATGCGTCGAGTTTCTTTGTGGCGCAATCAACCCATTGAGTGGAACATGCTGATGGTGGTGGTACAATTTTGGTACCCCGAAGACCATGTATTCCTCTTTGGGTTAGATGAGGTTTGTCCTACCTACGAGGAATTTTCTGCCATGATGGGGATAAATCCCAGCATTTCTGCGGCTCTGCCTGAATTTTTCTGTTCTTTCAGGGATTTGTTGGCTGGGTTTATTTGTATTTTTCCTTTGGCAACTAGATCACTGGTTGATGGAGGAATGATCTCCCTCCCAGTGGTGTTGCAGTCCGTGCATTTATGGGAAGTAGGTGATGCTGGCCATGCTAGAGCCGTTGCTCTGGGCCTGGTTTCAAAGTTACTGCTGCTGACTGGGGAACTGCTGGTGGATTTGCAACTTGTAACCATTACTTCATAGATGTCATACCATCGCAATCCTGTGGAGGTGATACTGGCGGAGACCCTGAATGGCCTGGATGCCTAGCGAGAAGGTCGTTCTGACTTCCTGAGAGGTAGCCCCGTGATGCCGTTCATGTGGTTATCTGAAAGACTCCGCCTGGTGACTCTTACATAATATCCTTTGTCGGCTGTACCCAACTTCTTTTCGTGTCACTTTTTCAACGTTGGCCTGGATATTGAGTGCTGGGAGAATTGGCTTGTGGAGCATGGGGCTCAAAATCTATACTGGTCAATGCCTTGGTGGGGACAGTTTTTGTCTGTTCTGGAACTAAAAAAATACCCGTATGTGCGGCTGGTTGGTTTCAGACATACCTCTTTTTATTTCCCTTGGCGGCTTCTACGCTAATTTGGCTGGGCACAAGTCGTTACACCTCGGACACTAAACTTCTTTCGAGCAGAAGATTTGACCGAGCGTCTGCGCATGCGGCATGGATCTCTGGGGAGAGTTTGGCATATCCCTAGGGATTATATGAAGTGGTTGGGGAGGAGAGTAGTTAGCAATATGTTGGCCGTGGTGACTGGACAAAAGTGGCTTATCCACTACACCAAATCTGCCGAATTGTCAAGGTCATTGACCTTGCCAAATCCAACTTGTCAAGGTCAATGACCGTGACATTTCGCGGTGAGATAACTTTTTTTATCACGTTCGTGTCACGGTCATTGACCTTGACACAAAACTCGCGTTTTGTGTCACGGCCGTGTCGCGGTCAATGACCGTGACACGTTTGTCACGATTTATAACCGTGACAAAGCCGTGACCCTTTTTAAAAAAAATTGTCACGGTCATTGACCGTGACACGTCCGTGACAACTTTTATCACGGTCAATAACCGTGACAATTCTGGTCAGAATTTAAAAAAATCTGTTGGGTAGTATGGCCACTACCACTTCCCAGCAGTATATTTGTACCTGTTATAGCAACGTTGTACCTGTTCCAAACATCATATATCCAAACAAACTAAAGATAATGCAAATATATATTCAAATAGAGACAATATGCATCACGATATAATTCAAATGTAATAACTTAAAACAATTTAATTCAAACTTAAAACAATGTCACTACATGTCTGGTGTATTGTTAAAACTGAGGAGGTGAGTAGGCCACACGACATACGAATTGACGCACCCACTAATATACGTCGTGCCGCATTGTTCGCGCAACCACAATAGGGAGTTCTCCTTCCCGGGTATGACATGCATGACGAGCACCCTGGACTCCATCTCTTGAAGCGCACGTCCATGAACTATTCCACCCTGGACGATATTCGGGTCCCTCAACCCCCGCCCTATCCGTTGGCCATCAAATACGTCCAATATGAACACGCTCGGCCAACCAAGTGTCGACATTGGTCTATTGAAGGGCGCCAAATAGGGAAGTGGATGATCGAAGTACAAACGTGTCGGTGATGAAGCAGCGAGGTCCACATCCTCGTCATCCTGCGCCTCGTCCTCCCGCACCTCCTCCTACACCGCCTTCTCCTTCCCTTTCCCTTTCCCTTTACGGTCTCCTCCCAACGTACGCTTCATTAATGCGTACATATCTTGGACCGTCGCCTCCAAACGGGACAGCTTCGCGTCGTGTGAATCCACCGTTCGAGCCAACCCGGTGTCGCTCGTCTCCAATCCGATGATCCTAGATTTGGCCACCCGTGAGCTCACCCCCCTTGTCCTCCCCTTGCGATCAGAGCCAAGCACTTGGCTGAGTGCATCTGTGGACAAAGATGCCTTGTCGGCATCAGACTGCGACTCATGCACTTCCTTAAGCTTTGCTTGAAACGACAAAAAGCACATGATTAGTAAAATAAGTCAACTAAAAAATTATAACGTAATTAACAAAAATTAAACTGTCGGATTACTTACAATCGTCGCCGCGACGCTCGGGGACACCTCCTTGTCCTTCCCCTTCTTCGTCCGAAGAGCCACATAAGTATCGAGCCTATGTGGCTTACCCCCTGGCCCACTCCCTACCCCCTGAAATAAAATAAAGTAAAGTAAAATTAGTATCGGCCCCACAAAGTAAAATAATGAAGAATAATATATTTCTATAGTTATAGAAAAATTAAATCTTACCTGCATCCTATGCTCCACCTCGGCGTAAGAGGTCCGACCGGAGTAGTGCACGTCCGTGTTTTTTGCCCGATTTTCCCTCCCCGATTGGCGAGATGCCAATTGTCGATCCTCGATCTCATTGTCAATGAACTTCTGCCATTGTGCCAATGAGATCGGCTCCTTGGGGGGGACAGATTCACGCCATTGGATAATCGACTCTCGTGTTTTCCCAAAGTACCGTGCCCGCATATTTTTTTCCACGACTTGAGTTGCTCCCTAATCTGCTCCCACACGGGATCGCGTAGCTTTGGATCCAAGTTTAATTGTTCCTGTCCAACAAATACAATGTTAGTTGCGAATAAATATAAATATAAATATAAATATGAAATTGAAATTGAAATTGAAATTGAAATTGAAATTGAAATTGAAATTGAAATTGAAATTGAAATTGAAATTGAAATTGAAATATTCATATAAATATAAATATAAATATAAATATATTACCTGTAGTGCCGCCCAAACAGCTAACTTGAGCTCATATGGCACCTCCTTCCAACACATAAACCCCGGGCCGATGACCATCTTTAGCAGAACGAGGGATCTAGCTAATATCTCCGATTTGTTCTCGACGGTAATCCCATATTTCCCATATTTGGGGAGCCTAGGGGCGGAAGAGCCCTCGTCGCTTCCACTACCACCGACCCCAGATGACATCATCATAAACAACATCATCATCATCGCCTTAATATCTGAAGGAGACATTTACTCTAAAAAAAATGTTATTAGTACAGATATAATATTATCACAATATGCATATCTTATAAGAGAGTCGGGTTTGGCATTAATAAAGTGAGAATTACACACACACATATAAAAATCTTTAATAAAATTCTCATATCTTCTTTCAATTTAAAGACACACACAGTAGTGACTGTCTATTTAAAATAATCTCAATGTTAATTTCAGGTATTGAATTTCTACTATTGTTTTGTGCTTTTTATAAATCATACCCCACCCCCACCCCCACCCCAACATGTTTACGGGCTTTCATCACCCATCATAAATTTTTCGGTCCGTGACTTACTGGCCAGTTGTCTTGGGTCTTTTAGTCCTTTAACATTACTTTAAGAATTTTACCCAATCTAAATACCACAATTTCTTTCTTGTTATACACTTGAACACGTTTTGTTATTTAATCCTTATTAATTTATCTTTGATGTATTACCAGCATCTTTACTTTTATAAACTTTATTTAATTTTCAATTTTAAGGACTATTTTCATCACTTAGTGTTCATCTAAGTTATAGTATAACAAGTTCCCATAAAAATCTTTAATAAAATTCTCATATCTTCTTTCAATTTAAACACACACACAGTAGTGACTGTCTATTTAAAATAATCTCAATGTTAATTTCAGGTATTGAATTTCTACTATTGTTTTGTGCTTTTTATAAATCATACCCTATCTCCACCCACCCCCACCCCCACCCCAACATGTTTACGGGCTTTCATCACCCGTCATAAATTTTTCGGTCTGTGACTTACTGGCCAGTTGTCTTGGGTCTTTTAGTCCCTTAACATTACTTTAAGAATTTTACCCAATCTAAATACCACATTTTCTTTCTTGTTATACACTTGAACACGTTTTGTTATTTAGTCCTTATTAATTTATCTTTGATGTATTACCAGCATCTTTACTTTTATAAACTTTATTTAATTTTCAATTTTAAGGACTATTTTCATCACTTAGTGTTCATCTAAGTTCTAGTATAACAAGTTCCCATAAAAATCTTTAATAAAGTATTATCACAAATATAAACTAAGAGTGATAAAATAACTTTGAGGCATATAAATTAATTGTGACAAACTAAGATTATGGAAACCCCACTTTTCTTTCTATAACTCCTATTTTATTGAACTTTAAATATAATTAGGGGTGTATAGAAAGAAAAGTTAAATAGGAATAAAAACAACATTTTTAAAATATGAAGGGCTCACCAATTTGATCAAATTTTTCAACAACATAGACTAATTGATCTTTATTATAAGACAATTACTACAAATTTATGCGCATCGCCCGAATTCAAAAAGTAATTTAATGACTAAAGTAATACTTTTTTTAACTTTAGTTATTCACCACAAATCTTAAAAAATATTTTATTTTTCATGCTTTTAGCAACTTCGGATGCCATTTTTACCCTTATTGTAGTTTTTTAGTTTTCATGCTTTTATTTGATGGATATAAAGTCATGTGATTATTTCACCATATAAAGTCAACAAAAAACGCCATATATGGTTTTTTTCTCCATTAGTATAAGTATATAGCGATTATTTCACACTTAAATCACATATTAAGCCGACCTTCATTTTTTTATGAAATTTGTAGAAAATTACTTATTTATTTTGAATGAAAATAAATTGTTATCCAATATTTTTGGATATTATTTACATTTATATTTTTGGATATTATTTACATTTACATTTTTGGATATTATTTTTGGAAATTTATAGAAAATTACTTATTTATTTATATTTTTAACCCCCTACCCCCACCCTGCCCCACCCCCTACCCCCCACGCTGCCCCCACCCTGCCCCCACCCTGCCCCCACCCTGCCCCACCCCCCACACACGCATACACACACGCACATATATACACACACACAAACATATATATACACACAAACATATATATAAATGGAAGAGAGAGAGAGAGAGAGAGAGAGAGAGAGAGAGAGAGAATTAAACCTGAAAGTAGAGAGAGAGAGAGAGAGAGAGAGCAGCGTCGAGAGAGAGAGAGAGAGGGAGGGAACGATGGGAGGGAAAAAAGAAGGGGGAAAGGGTTTTTGCTGGAAACATTGTCACGGTCGTGTCAAGGTCATTGACCGTGACAATTATTTAAAGAATTGTCACGGTCAATGACCGTGACAATTCTTTATCACGGTCATGTGAAGGTCAATGACCGTGACATAAAACGCGTGTTTTTTGTCACGGTCAATGACCTTGACAAGGGTGGCCGGCTGAAAGGTGACAATTTTGTCATTTTGGTGTAGTGACCTCTTTTAACACCATGGAAGGAGGTGTTGTGGTTTTTTCGAACCGGGTTCGAGATTATCGGTCCATGGAGTGTCTGCGACACTCTGTTCAGGCATGGGAAACTTGGGGACCCCAGGATGTAAATGATGATGACGGAGCAGGCTCCTCTGGTAGCTGTGGATAGGACTCCTAAAGAGTTTATTGTGTAATGGGGGATAAATGTGGAGATTTTATTTGGCTTTTTTTAGGAGGGTAGGGGGAAGGGAGTTATCCATTCCTTTTCTCATGTATTCTGTACCGTAATTTCTTATCAGTGAAATAAATAAGTTTTTGATCATCCAGTTGTGCCTTTGGATGAATTTTTGAATTATCAATACCGATCGCTAAGGTATACGTAATCCATTTGTTCAAGTATATGTTAGAATGAACTTTCGTTATCGGAGATAAGAAAAGAATAGTATTTTGTGAAAAAGAAAGGGTCGTGCTCATGTAAGATGTATGATCTGCCTACGTACCTCTGAGGATTTTGAATTTTTTTTAATTTTGTTTGAAAATGGTTTTTTCAGAGGATCAGACCCACTTAGTTCTGGGCAGGGGGAATGAAGAGTTCTTTTTTTAGAATAGAAGGGAGACTAGAAGAGTCGTAGCGCGTCGAGATTTCGAACTAGGGGTATAATTTCTTGAGACGGTCCAGGTTGACTGGTCGAGCCATTTCTTCCCCATTTTGGTCGATAAGCATGGTGGCACCACCAGACAAGATCTTCTTCACAATATAGGGACCGCTCTAATTGGGCTAGAATTTCCCTCTAGGGTCCTAGATGGGTTCTATTATCTCTTTAAAGGATACGTCCCCTTCTCGGACACCGTGATCCTTGACTCTCTTGTTGAATTAACGCGCTATATGGTGATGGTATCCATGTATGTGGTAAAGAGCTTTCAATCTCCTTTCGTCTAGGAGGGTCAGCTCGTCAAAACGACTTTGGCACCAGTCTTCTTCGTTGACTTTGTTTTCAAGCATGATGCGCAGTGAGGGTATTTCTAGCTCTACGGGAAGGACTGCTTCCATGCCGTAATCTAGAGAGTAAGGGGTAGTCCCGATATAGGTTCTAATTGAGGTTCGGTAGCCCTAGAGGGTGTATGGGATCTAGTCAGCCCAATCTTGGCAGCTTTTGATCATCTTGTTGATAATGGCTTTTAGGTTCTTATTGACGGCTTCAATTGCACCGTTGGTCTGAGGTCGGTAGGGAGAAGATTTGTGTCTCTGAATCCCGTACTCGTTGACCACTTCTGTAACATTTTCCTCGAAATGCAAGACGTTATCTAACACTAGCTCGTGTGGGACCTCATATCGACAGATGATGTTCTTCTTGATGAATTTGGCCACTTTCTTAGCATTTAGTACTGCATATGACTCAACTTCGACCCATTTAGTGAAGTAATAAATGACAACTAGGATGAATTCATGCCCGTTTAAATCCTTTGGTGTAACCTTCCATATGATGTCGATACCCCAATTGGAGAACGACCAGAAAGAAGTCATGTTATATAATTCACGCGGAGGCAGGTGCTGAAGGTTGGAGAACTGTTGACATTTGAGGCATCTACGGACGTAGGCGGCACAATCCTGGGCCATGGTGGTCTAGTAGTAGCCTTGTCGGATGATTTTCTTAGAAAGCATGTGACTGTTCATGTGGGGTTCGCATTCCCCACTGTGGATCTTCTGCATTATCTTTTCGATGTCCGCCCCTGTGATGCAGTGCAGATGAGTTCCATCGAAGTTCATTTTGAGCAGTGCTTTGTGTCAGATGATGTACTGGGTGTCCAGTCTTCGGAGGGTTTCTCGGTATTTCTTGTTAGAACCCTCAGGATACCTACCATGCTTAAGGAGGTGCCAGTTATCACAGTACTAGCAATTGGCCAACTCAGGATCTTCTGTGGTGACGAGCTCAATGTGGTAGCAGTGGGTTGGTTTGTCTTGCTTTTGAACTAGGAAAGGGGTCATAGTTATTCCTTCGGGCTTGTCGACCATGGAGGCCAAGGTAGCAAGGGCATCGACTAGGTTATTCTTTGCTCGAGGTAGGTAATGGAAGGTGATATCTTGGAATTGGGAGGTTAGTTCTTCTAAGTGGGCATGGAAGGGTTGGAGTTTCTCGTCCTTGATTTTCCACTTTCTGAGAACTTGACCGATGATGAGGGCTGGATCCCCGTAGACATCTAGGCATTGAATACCTTTCTTGAGAGAAACTTTGAGGCCTATTGTGCATGCCTCATATTCAGTCATTTTGTTGGTGCAAAGGAAATCCAACTTGATAGCGATGGGCGTGTGGGAGTCATTTGGGGAGATCAGAAGTATCCCAATGCCATATCCCTTCTTATTGGCAGCGCCATCAAAAAACATTTTCCATCGAAGGTTATCTTGAGCGGTGTGCAGAGGATATTCTCATATGGGAATTCGAAGAACCAGACATCAGCTTTTTCAACGGGGTAATCATCGAGGTAGTCAGAGATGGCTCTTCCTTTCATGGCTTTCTGCATGACATATACATATTGAACACGGCTAGGAGCATCAACCATCAGGCCATTCGGATGGACAAGGCAGGTTTCTCAAGCAGGTATTTGATGGGGTCCATTCGGGATACAAGTTTGATGGGAAAGGCGAGCATGTAGTGCCTCAACTTTTGGGTGACCCAGACAAGTGTTATACATGCCTTTTCCAAGACAGTGTAGTTGACCTCGTACTCAGTCAGTTTGTGACTGGCATAATAGATGTCTCTTTCTTTATGGGAATCCTCAAGGTATTGGGTTAACAAAGCCCCAACTGCGGTGTCGGTTATGGTTAGGTATAGGAGTAAGGGGAGACCAGGCTGTGGTGGCGTGAGTAACAGAGGTTGAGTCAGGTTTTGTTTGATTCGGCCAAAAGATTTTTGGTAGGCCTCATTCCAGATCTTAGTTGAATCCTTTCGGAGGAGTTTGAAGATAGGTTCGCAGATCTAGGTTAACTGGCTAATAAACCGACTGATGTATTATAACTTTCCAAGGAAACCTCAGACTTCTTTCTCTGTTCTGGGAGGTGGCATATCAAGTATGGCTTTTATCTTAGTAGGATATGCTTTTATCCCCTTCTCACTGACCATGAATCCTAAGATTTTTTCCTTTGTAATGCTGAAGATGCATTTCCGTGGATTGAGTCTCATCTAATACCGTCGCAGTCATTCGAAGAAATTTCGGAGGGAAGGAACATGACCTTATCTAGTTTTGGATTTGATAATCATATCATCCACATAGACCTCAACCAGATCATGCAAGATGGTTGTGGCAGCCCTTTGGTAGGTAGCCCCAACATTCTTGAGACTAAATGGCATAACGGTGTAGCAAAAGGTTCCCCATAAGGTGATGAGTGTGGTTTTTTCTTAGTGGTCTGGGTGCATTTTGATTTGGTTATATCTGATAAACACGTCAACGATTGACTTAAGAGCATGACTGGCTGTGTTGTCCATGATAATATCGATATTGGGTAACGGATAATCATACTTTGGAGGGGCTTTGTTCAAGTCCCGGTAGTCTACACACATCCGAACCTTCCCTCCTAATTTTGGTACAGGCATTATGTTGGCTAGCCTTGTGGGATATTCGATTACACGAGTGAAGCCACGTTCAACTGTTTGACCACCTCTTTTTTTTTACTTTGAGCGACCATTCGATGCGAAGCTTTCTCAACTTTTGTTTGACCGGCTTATAATCTGGGAGAGTGAGGATCTCATACTGAGTTATTTCAGGACTAATGTCGGGCATATCATCATAGGACCATGTGAAGACATTAACGAATTCCTTTAGCAATTCTTCGAGTTGTGCACGCTCATGCTCGTCGAGGGTAGCCCCTATCCTAATCTCGCGTAGTTGGCTACTAGAACCGAGGTTAACAACAACAGTATCTTCTTCATTAACTTGAACGCGATTATGTTATTTATTATTAACCTTATTTAGATCAGTTAAGAATTGTTCATTTGCAAAATCATCATCGTCAAAAGTTTGATTAGAATATAAACAATTAATGTAAGGCACATTAAGATACCCAAAATCTTCATTTTTTTCATTGATAGGAAAAATAACATTGAGGACCTCATCAAAGGAGGACTCGATTACATTTGAGCAAGGATAGACAACATAAGAAGAAATGGGGTAAACATTAGGATTAGGGGGGATTTCAGCAGGTAGAACTGACACAGCATGCCAGTTGAGGAGAGATGTATCAGTAGCTTTAATCAGTTGGGACGGATCCGGTGATGTAGTTCCTGAGTGAACCATGTAGAGTGTCAGCCCCTGTGTCTGTAGGTTAAAGGAATCTTTGGAGTCACTATCCTCAGTCTATTTGGTATCTTTGATGAGTGATTGTACATGGTGTTGGGAACTTTCGGCCCATGGGTAACTGTCTTGGAAGTAGATCTCCATTCCAGGCTTCATTTTCTTGTCTGTATGGTCATACTATGGTTTCGGAAATCCACAAAAGGGTAAGTCTTCACCCTCTTTCATCAATCGTCCATTCAAGGAGTCACTTGGGATAGTTGGGAATCTAGTCTTCTCTTTGGTCGAGATTAGCAGATCATTCTGATATCTTGTTCTGACGGTTGATACCCCAAACCACAAGGAGGGAAAGCCTTCTTCAGTTCAATAGGCTCAAGTATCCCTTGATGTCTTTGCCCTAGATCCAGTCCGGACATGAAGTGCACGCTTCTGAATATTTGAATTACATTAATGTTTCCATGAGGGTTGTATTTTAGACAAACCCTTTCTTTGAACTTGTCCCCTGTCGGACATAGAAGTGGCTCAATTCGGAATCCTGATAGGAGCATATCATTTGACCCGTGATGTATCTCAAGAATCAGATTGCTGGTGCTTGCACCATCGGCATTGTCATCATCGCCTAAAATGGTAATGACCCGTCCATCGGTGAAGAATTTTAATTTCTGATGGAGTGAGGAAGGCACGCCCTTGATACTGTGGAGCCAAGGTCATCCTAACAATAGGTCAAAACAAGATGGGATGTCAATGACTTAGAATTATATAATAGGGTTTATAGGGCCAACCCCTATTATAAGTTTTATGGATCGCATCACCTCCCGATGGGTATTATCATAGGCACGTACAACAACGGAGGTTGGAGCGAGGACGCTTTCTTTCAATCCTAAGAACCTGAAGGTTCTTAGTGGGAATATATTCAAGGCGGATCCATTATCGATAAGAGAGAGTGGCATGACCTTCCCCATAATTTCGACGGAGATATTGAGTGCATGATTGTGGGTTGGCCCAATCTGGGGGATTTCTTCTTCAAAAAAGAATAGCATTCAGGTAGAGGTTAAGGATCCGGCCAAATTTACCGTTTCTTCTGGTGTGGTAGAGGGAGGAACCGTGAGTCCAATGAGCAACTTGATCAAAGCATTTATGTGCAGCTGGGAAGACATGAAAAGCTCCCATAGAGTGACGTTGGCTTGAGTTTTCGTCGGTTGATCGAGGATCTTGCTTTCCTCGAGGGTCATCTCTAGCATAGGAAGGTTTTTATCGCCCTTACCTTTGTCATTGGCTGGTGGTAAGCTTGGAATCTGGTAATGCCTCCCTGATCTGGTCATATGATTTACTAAAGAAGGGAAAAACAAGAATCTCGTTTCCTCGTCGATCTCGGGTTGTTCTGCCACCTTATTTATTTCTCTGTGGAGTTTTTTAAATGATATCATCCCACACATATCGGCTACCAGGTCAATTTTTTCTGAAGCTTGATCTTCATTCGAATCTTTAAATTCTTCCGCCCATCCAGTGGCAAAAATTCTGTCTTTCCATGTAAAGTCGATAAATTCCATAACTTTAACGGCTTCTTCATACAGGTCTTCCCAATCAGCGGGGATGTGTAAGGGTGAAGGGACCAGGTGCCCTTTTACCTTCAAAGTATCAAGTAACTCGGTGATATTGTAAATGTTATTGGTTTGCCCGAATAATTCTGCCATGATCTGGACGACATCATCCAAGATGACTTCAGTGGTCGGTACTACCCAACTATCTGACTCTCGAGCCATTTTCGTGATTCCAAGAATAGCGTACTGAATCTCTGGCAATCAATGATCATCTGTGAGGGAAATTTTAGCCTGAACTCTAGGAGTTGGTTTAACACTTCTGATAATTCCATACTTCCATCTCTGGAACAGGTAAGGACAACGATGCATGCTCTAGTAAGGAGTGACAGTGCCTGATCAGCGAGGCTGGTAGGGTGTAGGAGGAAATGCGAGCAAATTTGGAGATGTTTAGGAGAGTATATGGGTATGATTTGAGTTGAGGGATCAAATCTCGGGTTCTCTTCTAAGAAAATGGCATTGGCATGATTTGAGAGTGGGTTGTGAGTAATATTTGGCTTAGGATTGACTGGTGGGGTGATGGTACCCCGATCAATGAGATCTTGGATTATGTTTCGGAGGTGGAAGCATTCGTCAGTGGTCTGGCCAGCTGTTTGGTGAAAGGCGCAATGAGCATCAACCTTGAAATTTATTGGGAGCGAATTTGGCAATGGACGAGGGTCCAAGGGTTTGATAAGGTTTCGGCTTAACAGGGCCTGGTAAACTTCGGAGAGTGGATCATGGAGCTCGGTGTATTATTTTTGGACTGGGATAGGATGAATTTCTGGTGCCCATGGTGTGGTTGGTTGAGAGATGTTGTTGATGGTTGAGACTGCGGCACTGATAGGCTTTTCATATTTTTTTGGGGTGAATTGTTCGGACACTTCCTTTGGTTCAACTTCTGTTTTGGCAAGACCTTCCTCGATTTCTACTCCTGCTTCTCTGAGATCTCGAAAGTGGGGATAGTATTGTCCTCCCATCGTCGTTCGAACATGGGGCAATAAGTTCTTCTTCTCTATGTTGACTTGTTCTTCCTCGGATGGCCGATTGGTCATAGTTGCTACTTTTCCCCTCAATCGGGCTATGAAGTTACTGAATGATTCCCCAGGGTTCTGTTTGAGCAGCTCTAAATAACGGCGGGCGACCTCGAGCTCTTCGTTGTACTTGTACTGTGACATGAATTCTCAGGCCACATCCTCACAGCTATGGATTCTGGACTCCTCGAGGGACAAAAACCATCGTAGTTATCACCATTCCATGACTCTACTAGTTATCCTTCAAAGTTTCCTGAACAATTGGGCCATCACTTCTTCAGAAGCCCCTAGTAGAGTCATGAAATGGTGATAACTACGAAGACGAACAATCGGGGGTCCACTTCCTCCAAATTTCTCGATATTTGGCATCTTGAACTTCTCGGGTAACCCCGCCTTAGGATAAGGAGACATATGGGTGTAGTCCATTCAATTTCCTGAGATTATGACATGGTCAAACTTCTTGGTGAGCATCTTAAGGTCCTCTTTGACTTTGTTTAAGGCTTCCTCTTTCGGATGAATGATCATAGAAAAGTTAGCCCCAGGCTGAGCAAGGTTCGACATCGAAAGTTGGGCAGGCGACGACCCATTAGCAGGAGGGGCATGTGGAGTGTGCTGATACTCTTCAGGAACCCAGATAGGCTCGGGTGGACCCACAGCACGAGGGAATAGGGCCTCGAGCTCTTGAGGAACAGGAACCTGGTTTCGTTGCATCTCTCAGACCTCAGTTTGGAGGTTGTCAATCTTCGACACAAGCTGAGCTAGGACTTCCGTCAGATCCGATTGCACAACGGGTACTTGATCTGTGTTCTCCATGGAAGGTGGATGGATTCTGGACTCGAAAAAAGTAACAGGGGAACGGACAGAACTCCGGGGTGACTTGACTGAAGACCGAAGCCAATAAGGAGCCAGTCCAAGGGCTTGCGATCGACATGAGAAGGCGTAAAATGTGATTTATTTTTGAAAAAAAAAGAATGAGAATATTTTTTTTGACATTTTTTTTCGAGATTGGAAGACGAAATATTTTTAGATTTTTGACAAAGAAGGGAGAAATATTTTTGGAGACGGAACTCAGCATGATTATTATGTTTTCACGTGTATTAAATTATCCTAAATGCAAAAATGAACTTCCGGACGGGACCCAAGCCTAGAAAAATTGGGTTTGTAATATATACAAAGCTATGGCTGGACTTGTAACCAGGCTCACGGATAGGGTCCCGTTTTAAAAATGCGTAAAAATTCGAGCAGTAGGCCGACCCGGAATTTCGGTAGAGTTTCGGGTGGAAACCGGCAATCTAACATGTGTGTCCTAGGTTTGACACCTATATGAGGGTATGCAGTTGGTTGGGTGAATCAGAAAGGGCTCCCCCCTTTGGAGTGACTTCCACGATATACGTCTTGAGGGCAATCGGTACGTGTGGATAAGACATTTGATATACTTGAGTGTACGTGAATTGCCTCACAATATACCTCGTGGGGACGATACGTGTGAGAGAAAATTTGATATACTCAGCGTACGTAACGAGTTCCCTACGATATACCTCCCGTCATGACTTCGGTCAAGTGGTACGATGCGGGGGAACCGTTCGATATACGTCGAAGGTACTTGGCCAATGGAAGGTAAGAGTCACATCGCTTAGGCTAACTGTGCCCTGTCGGACCAGCGCCCATCACAAAGTGACCCTCCAGTTACTGGGTAAAAATTTGGTCAATAACAATGCTCTTTGGTTATGTTGTGTGAATCATGCATGATTCTCTTATTATTATCTTATGATGAGAATGCCTTTCTTGATTATGCCAAACATGGAGCAAAGTTTAAGTACCGAAGGTACACCAAGTAAGGATGGATGATGCGTACAACATATGGATATATGTGATCCTAGGTGAACGTGGTGTGAAGTGTACATGGAGAATTGTCTACAAGTGTGTAAATAGAAGCATAAGTATGGGAGATACATGGAAAAAGGCAACATGCAAAAATAGGGAAAATATGAACAAGTATAACATCCATGTAAATAGAGTCTTGCCCTCAAAATAAGAATCCCCAGAATTTTCGCCACTGTGGCCATCCCCGATCCTCATCGCGGGGTGATGAGAGTGAGGGAGGATCTTGGGTCCCGCGCATCCCTCTCGGGATTGCTTCGGCCGGCGTCATGTGGTGAGGTGTAAAAATGTAGAGAGATTAGAGTCGCGAGTCTATTTTACTCAAAACAGTCAAAAGAAAAGGGGAAGCCATCCCGAAGGACAACATCCAAAGACATACTGGTGCATACGAAACGAAAATGATTCGAGAAGGGTCCGGAGGCTAAGTTACAAAATGGGAAGGTGTTAGGCACCCATTCCGCCCTTAAGGTCTCTCACGAATTTTTGCTATTTTCCTTTATTTTCCCTATGATATGTGTGCATGTGTATATATAGTGGATATAGGGATCATCGACTTGTACCATGTAAGAGGTAAAGCGAGTTATCCGTAGGAAGGTATAAAATATTAGAAAATAGAATTTGCACGATTACCCTTACCTTGGACGTTATGATGAAACGATAACGCATGTGGTGTAATACGCCACTAAGGACAAATACATGTATATATAAATATATGTAATATAAGAAAGTGGAGTTTAGAGAAAATAGAAAATGAGATAAAAAGTTAAAATAGGACTCGAGTCTCGGGCTTTACCCTGAGACGCCTACGTAGCTTATAGAGGCATCGAAGTCCACGTAGTTCGCATGCAAAATGAGGGGTGGGGTTTATCCCATAAATCCAACCGGGGACTTATCTTATTTGTGGGTGTGGGTGTGTGTGTAGAAAAAGTGTTTTAGTTGTGAAAAAAATGTGAGAATCCCTATTTGAAATTTATGAGCAAACCCTCTTTTTCTTATTTTTTGGGTTTTTATTTATATGAAAATAAGAGATGTGAAATAATACTGAATAAAAAGTATATTAGAATGTGTGAGATGAGAAAATAAAAGTTCTAAGTAATAAAACAAATTATTGCGAATTTAAGGAGAGAATTGAGAAAATTGGACCTTCTTGAAGATCTTGAGCTTGATCTTGAATGTTGGAAAGCAGCCCTTGCACTTGGATGATGATGGAGGGTAGTGAATTCACCAAGTATGATGAAAAGGAGGATGGAAAGTGAATGTTGGAAAGGGTTTTGGGTGTAGAAGTCACGCTGACTTCAAGAGAGGTTTTCTAGATTTGGTGAGAGTGATATCTATCAGATCTGGGCTCCCTTTACAAGTGAGGTCAGGCCTCCTTTTTATAGGCCCAGGGCATTTCCGATTGGTATAGCCCTATTCTTGCCAATCGACAAGTGCGTTTAGGCACACTACCGATAGGCAGGGTCTGGGACCTGCCGTTTGGCAGTGTCTTTCAGGCCTTTTTGAAAAATCGACCGCAGAACGCAAACTGTTGATCAAAATCATGCATGGGAAAGACCGTTTGAAAGGTAGTTTAGAGACATTCGAAAGTCCTTTGGACTGTTCCCAGGCTCGGGAGTTGACTTTGGGTCAAATGTGGCTCGGAAGCATTCGTCAGTCCAATGGACGGGGAATCTTCGGACGCAAACGGATTGTTCGTCCGCATGGTAAGTTCGAATCGAGCATGTGGTGGACCGTTGGAAAGGTTAGGATATGTACTTTGACATTCCAAAGAGTTTGACCCGGTTTGGGGAGTTGATTTTAGTCAACCGGGCCCTGGAAGCATTTGGTGACCTTTCAGAGTAAAACAGATCGTTCGTCCGTACAGTAAGTCAGAATCGCACACGGGATGGACCGTTGGAAAGGGGTTTCGGTGCCCTTCGAAGATTCACTCAGTTTCCATCGAGATGAAGACTTGACTTTGGTCAAACGGATCCCGGGAGCGTTCGGTGGCCTCTAGATCAAGTTTCAGGGGAAAACGGGTCGTTTGTCCGCATGGTAAGTCAGAATCACGCACATGATAGATCGTTGGAAAGTGTTTTAGTGCCCTTCGAAGATTCATTCAGTCTCGGTCGAGCTAAATACTTTGAATTTTGGTCAAACGGAGCCTGGGAGTGCCCGATGGCTTCTAGGTCAGTACTCATGGCATGACCTGGGTTTGTAGTGATGAAAGGAGGTGTTTGGGACCTAAGGAGAGTTTAGGGGGTAACAGAATGGGGTGTCTACAATAGGTGAGTAGCATGGTGATTTCGAGTGCATGGATGATCCGGGATGCGTCGAGATAGTCACAATTAGGTACCTAGGGGTTATAATCGAGTTTTGGGGATTTTGTTAAGCTGCACAGGACCCATACGCTGATTTTCAAGTCATTTTAACCTTACAATGAAAACTAAAAATGGGAATAGGAGTATATCAAAGGTTTTAGATGATTGAGGAAACCAATGACTCATTTTAAATCTCCTAATCTTGAGAGAATAGAGAAAGGTGAAGGGAAATCAAAGGGGAGATCAAGAAAGGTAAGAGTTAGGAGGAATTTGATGGGATTTCTCAACTAGAATTATCATACAGTAAAGGATCCAGACTCTTTTCAAATTTTAAGGCAAGTATTTAACTTTATTTGATATTATATGTTGTGTTTTAGTTCATATCATGATTAGTGAAAAATAAATATGAACTTTTGGGTGGGATTCATATGACAAAAATGAAATTTTTGGGGATGAATCTATAAAAATAAAAGTAATTACTTATCTCATATGAAACTTGAATTCAATAAACATAAAAGGTGAAATATTGATGAGAAATGTGAAATTTAATTGTGATGAATAGATGTGATTTTAAAATTATAAATCTGGAAAAATAGTGAAAAGGGTGTATTAGAATTATGGTGGATTAATTCTGGATAATTGATGTTCGATCACATGTTGTAGATGATTTATTGGATCAATTGTTATGTGAAAACATGTATATTGATGATAAGGTATGTCAGGGAAGATTTTAAGTATTATAAGAACAAATATATAGTCTAAAAACGAAACTCAAAGAGGGAAAAATGAGAGGAATGAGAAGAGTCACTTTGGCGACTTTTAGATTTTCTTTTTGAGAGCTTTTGGAAGATATTTGAGAAAAACTCAAAATACATACCTGACTCAATTTTTTGTGTAGAATCCAAATCTAAAGTCGTATTTGTGATTTGGATAATGTTTGAATCATATTTTTTTACGTTTTAAAACAAGCCTATAATTGTGCATTTTGACTCTCTTCGATTGCCCTGCTTAGCCTAGTTAGGTGTTTTGATGTGTTATTGATTTGGTTGGGATCCGGTTTATTTTGGAAGGTCCTTAGAGGGTGCTTAGGACTTTTGAAAATTTTAAAATATATTATTACCTTGAGTTTACATGGAAATAAAATCGGGGTATGGATTTAGGAGTGTTTAGGATGAACGACACTCGAAAATATATTTATGGATTCGAGTGAAAATTTTGAATGGAATTGGGGAACTAGTTGGATTGAGATAGGTCTAGTGTCAAGAATAAAATATAATTGTGATGTAAAAATAAATACGTGACTGCTTATGAATTTGGGAGTTAGATTTGGACTCGAAAAATATAGGATAGTGCTATGAGTGACATGCATGGTTAACCAATTTTTAATTTATATATACGGGCATAGAGACAATATATATATGTATAAATATATCTATGTGTGATTGATATATGTGAAACAAACCTACTCTAGTGGATGCTATCGATGGAGGTTTCGCAGAGTGGGCGGTCTATCCTGACGAATTCCAGTAGGTGTAGTACTGGCTCCGGGGTCATAGGTCTGTCGTACGACCACCCTATGTGAGTTTTGAGCCTAGTGGGATAATGTGGTATAGTTATTACCTATGGATGTATGACTATGATCGCCTCCGATTACGTTACGATCCGGTTTTGGTAGTGTGATTATGATCCGATGGCCCAGGTTGAGGTGTGTATCCCTAGTGTCTGATAGCATATTAGAGAATGTATCCGCGAGGTGAAACTCTGGGGATTGCAGTTATACATATATAATGACCGATATATACGTATACTTGATGTGATTTGTACACACACACACACACACACACACACATATATATATATATATATATATATATATATATAGAGAGAGAGAGAGAGAGAGAGAGAGAGATGAATTAAAGGATATTATGAACAGTAATTTTATATGAATCCGAGAGGACAACTAGGGGATGCTATGTGTAAATACGTATATATGTGTGAATTAAATATACATAGGTATAGGACACTAAGGTGTAAATGTTGAATTATTAACTAGAATAAAGTTATGTGAAGTGAAATGATAAATTATAAATGAGGAATATAATTATAAAATGGATGTGAAAGCTAACTGATAATTTAAAGTGAAATAAAGTATACACATGATACATGGTAGCGTATGGGACTAAGATTAGTGTTGAGGTAATAGTTAGGCTGGGTAGCGTAATTAGGGTGTTTAAAAGACATGCGTTGGGTATGCACTATAAATGAGGGGCGAGGGGTATCTCATGGGAGTGTGACACCGGTTTAAATATGAAAGATTTCAAACATACTTATTAATTTATTTTAAACACTAGTAAAATATTTTCAAAAGGTTTTTGGCTCTGACCCGTATTAAATTTTTTTCAAAACTTTTAGGTGTTTAACAATAGGGACGCTTTGCTTAACCATGCTTCTAGTCAAACGATGCAAAATCAGCTAGGGATGCCTATAGGGATTGATTAGACGCTTCTATCCTTGCGATCTAGATAGGAGGTACTTCAGAGTTATTCTGGGCATGTTGCTTAGTTAGTTGGTATTTATTTTATTCAGATGCTTTCCTTTCAGTTAGTTAGATTATTGTATTGCAATTTTTATCGAGAGTTATCTGTTACTTTATTTATGCCAGTGAGTGTGGGTTTTATTATTTGCATGGTTGGTTCTGTGAATGGGAATTTTGTGTAGGCAAGTTAATAAGTTTTAAATTGACACCAGGCCTAATAAAGTATTAGTAATTAAAATATTTTCAATAATGATGATAAGAATGAACCATATGAGATTCCTATTTGATTTTAGTAAAGGTATGATAAACCATTATTTAAATGGGAAGGGTCTCTCAGATGGTATCAGAGCATCAGGTTCTAGTGTCCTTAGGATCTATGTAGACTAACTATATTTTCAACATTGCTTTCTCTTTGATATAAATCCATACACTTCTGACTATTGATTCATATTGTGAGTTATGTTCTCATGCTATTATGTATAATTGAAGTGAAACTTATACAAGTTCGATTAGGTTCATATGTTGAACAGTAGAGGAAGGTCAACGAGGAGCGTTAGGAGGACCATAGGAGGAGAGGCTCAGACGGAGCCTCATATTATTTAGGGGACAGTGACCATAGGAGAGGTCACCACTATTGTTATTCAGGAAGTTAATGCTGCAACGGATGCTAGGGTGTATCAGTTTCCCTAGGCACCACCCTAGCGGAGGGTGGCGCCAATTCAGACTCACCCAATGCAGTCAATATAGGAGAGAGTTAGAGGGGCCTTTTAGAAGGGCCATCCACTAGAGTTCCAAGAAAATATGGACGTGGCATTAGATAGCCAATGGAAGTAAACCATCGAAAGGAATTTACGTATAGTGGAGTGCAGTGACACTCGAATTTTTTTTGACAACTTTTAAGCTCGCATGATCAACGTTTCAGTGGTGGCATCTGAGAAGAGAGATACTATAAAATATCGTGAAATTTTAGGTGCGGTTAAAATGCATTTTCTTTCCATCTGTTAGTCAAACATAGATGCTAAGGAAGTTTTTAGACGTATCACTGAAAGCACGGATGGTGGATGAGTATGAGGAACAATTTACTCATTTAGCGAACTTCATGCCCGACAAGGCAGATACAGAGGATAACTTGGTTCAGTTTAGACATGAGTATTATTTTCAAGAACCATTTAAACAACCATTGATATTAGAAATTGAAAGTATGAGTTTTATCCATGGGTACATAAATGGGGTAAGTTTTGCGTGATTCAAGTGCATCACATTATTTTGTTAATACTAGATTCGAGTGTGAGACGGGTTTAGTGGATGTATCGTTAGTATTATTATTGTGTCTGTATATATTTATTGTTGGGTAGTAGGGCTCTCTTTGGTTCCAAATGTAGGGAAACATGTGTAGACTCTAGGGGGATATGTTTTTGTAGATCTACTGAATTTTAGAGAGATATGATATTTGAGTATGATGTTATCCCGGGTATGTACTGGTTAGCGATGGTTTAAACAATAGTGGACTGTTATGATAAGGATATCATATTCATTGTTCCAGGATAGGATGTGTTGTTTTTGTGATGACTAACCTGAGAGAGGGTCGAGCACACATATATATTATATTATAGAGGAGACTTTGTATAGTATAATTTCCTTAGTATATTTGATCCCAGGACTTTATCGATGCAATTCAACTGATGTCGAGCTTACCGTCGAGCGGAGAGATTGAGATCATTATTGATTTAGCTCTGAGGACTTAGTGATAGTGCGAGTGCCGTATTGTCTGTTTCCTTTAGAGATGTGGGAGTGGACCATTAGACTTATACGTCTGGGAACAAGATTTTGGGTGCCCCGATTACGTGCATCTGGAGTAGGAGACACTATTGGGCATTAGGGCTTCAATTTTGAACATTAATTCTTTTATATGTTGAGAAAACACTTTGAGCTGAGAGCTATTATGCGATATAAGGCCAGTGGAGCCGGGAAGTGTTTTTTAGGAATCACTGGGAAAATTTTGCACCATTGGTTGATGGGAAATTTTGAGAACAATTAAGTCACGATTAGTAGACTAATCAAGTATGCCTTTACTATATATCCATGATGAGCATGTGGGGAAGAGTTTGATATAAATATGTTATATTTGTGACACTTGTACAGATATGCACGGGAGATAGGGTGTATGGGTGCCTTGGTAAATTCAATTTTTAGTATCGTTCAAGATTAGGGGATATGGAAATCAATGTATTGAATCGTATGCCTGTGGGGAAGTTAGAAGCAGACTTGGAATAGTAAGATGGACTTGATTTTATTCTGGAGGAAGATAGTCCAAATATGTGTATATCAAGGGGAACTATCGTACCTGAGAGGGGTTGAAAGACTATGAAGACACATGTGAAGGATCCAATAATTTTGAGAAAATAGTGCTGAGTCGTGCTCAGTAGAATTATGAGTGTGGCTTGTGCATAAATAGGATGTTGATTTTTACCAGGCAAAAAGGACCCAGGAAGTGCGCAGTTTTGGAGCAGACACATGGGTTACGAGTTTTGGTGAACCCCCGAAAGGGGAGTAAGAGGTACCATGTAATGTGGAATGTAAAATGTGTAGATCAATGTAGAGTGAGACATAACGAGGTTGTCTTCGGCGGCTGGCCCAAGGTGATCAACTAAAATTTTAGAAAAATTGGTGATTCCAGTGGTGAAATGGATAGGCAGACTGATAGAGTTCATTATTGGGTTATCAACATCATCAAAAGGTTAAAATTCTCTTTGGTCTTGTGGAATTGGTTGATTGAGATGGAATAAGTATTGCATATTGAGTAAGACGTGTCACCCATAGACCGAGCAGTAAACAGGGGAGGTGACTAAAATATTAGAGAACACGAGGGATGGGTATTCAGGATGTAAGGGTAATTGGGAGGAGTAATTACCATTGGTAGAGTTGCGTGTAATAACTCGTACTAGTTTATTATTGGCAAGGAGCCTTGTAAGGCTTTGTATGAAAAGCCTTGTCGTTTTCTCTCTGGTTGGTTAGAGATGGGGTTATAGATTAAGCTAATCATAAATTAAACTAATCAGAAATTAGCTTTTACAGACCAGACGTGATTTTGAGAATGTCGGCATAGATTAAGCTAATCAGAAATTATTTTGTGTAGTTCAGGATACTCGCAAGAGTTAAGTCATCACGAACCAAAGTTTTTGAAGTTTGACATTTATTGTTAGGTGTTATTACGGATTTCCCACATAGAGGGAGTTATATGGTTTGGAAAAAAGGGGAGTTGGCGTCTAGGGATGTTGGGGCCTTTCCTCGTTTTCAAGTTGATAGATCCAGTGGTGTATAGGCTCGTATTATTGGAGTATTTTTACTAGGATCACAATGTGTTTTGTTTATCTTAGTCAAGGTGAGACCTTAATAATGATGTAGTATATCAGTATAAAGTGATTTGAATAGACTGGCCGCACATTTTGGGCCGTAGTGAGTAGGCCTTCAGTCAGGGGTAGTAGTGGCAAAATGTGGCCCAAATAATAAAACAACCCATATTAGTCCAAGCATCTAAATATGGGGCCCATGTTTAAAAGCTATGAGTTAAATATGGGGCCCATATTTCAAAGCTATGAGTTAAATATGGGGCCCATATTTGAAAGCAAAAAATCAAATATGGAGCTCAATTTTAAAAGATACAAATCAAATATAATACTCATTTTAAAAAGTTATGAGTAAAATATGAGTTTTTTTTATATATACCTCGAATTGTAATACTTAATTTAGTAGAAAAATAATGGGTTGGCCCAATCCATATTTGGTCCGCCCATATTTGGCCCGGCCCACATTTAACCCAACCCATATTTGGCCCAATCCACATTTAGCCCAACCCATATTTGACCCACCCAAATTAGGCCCAGCTCATAATTTTGCCAGTGCTAGTCAGGGGGTACCATCAGTGGGTGTATAGTGGAGGCACCATAATGTTATTATGATTTGATTTTGGGTATGTGAGAATGACATGCAGGTAAGGATAAAAAATTTCTGGTATTAGACATATCCAAATTTCGAGGACGAAATTCCTTGGTAAGGGGGAAGTATGTAACACCCCGTATTTTTAAAAATATTTAAACTACACATAATTTAATTAATTTGAGAAATAAAGTAAATTAAATAAATATTAATAAGTTAATATAGATTAATATTTATGTCTTATTATATTTACTTATATGATAAGTAAATGAAATTTCATTATTTTATATTACGTTGTATGTGGGTAAAAGCAACGGGTTGACATGATCTTATTCGGGAGGTTCATGTAAGGGCGTGTTGGAAATAAGATGGTAAATTGATGATAGATTACTTGGATGGTGATTTCAAGTGCATATATGATTCAAAATGGGGAGATAGTCTGAATTAGGTACCGGGGGCTGTAATTGGGTTTCGATGACTTTTGAAGCTATAAGGGACCAGTACGGGGGTATTCGGGTCATTTTAATCTTATAACTTAACCTAAAAATCGGATTAGGACTATATAAAGGGGTTTTAGATGATTGAGGAAGCTAATGACTCATTTTAAATCATCTAAGCTTGAGATAAGAGAGAAAGGTGATGTAAGGACAAAATTTCCAATTGAGTCCATTTGTAGTATTTGACTTATTCCCGGAACAAAACAATATTTTTGAGTCATAGATAGATTTTTTATTATCACAATCCCACACAGTCTATGACATAAAGTTATTAAAGATGTTGCGCCAAGATTCAAAGATAAATCATGCCGAGATAATTTTGGGTGCACGTGTCACGTCTTCATTGCATTCCGAGATCGCTCAAGCATGAATGCGTAATGTTTATGGGACTCGAAAAATATTTTAGGATGTAATTTTTATAAATAATAGTTTTTAAAATGTTAAAAAGTGTTTTACAAGATTTAAATTTCGTTCATTCTGAGATAAAGATGGTTTAGAGTTGTGTAAAGTGCAAACTCTTATTTTCAGTGGTTCAAATGACTTTGAATGTCGATCAAGCGAAATAAGTATGTTGTTCAAATGACATGTGCATTTCATAAGAGCGACAAGAATATTTTGTTCGAACGATGCGCCGACACAACTTTATTATTTAAGGCGTGTTTCTCTCAGAATTTCGTAAGTTGCAAAACCATAAAATTCGTTTACATACAATACATTTTTCGCACAAGTTTAAAAGCTTTTCAAAGTCTAAAAATGTACTTAGCGTTTCAAAGATCCGAGTTTCATTCACATATGCTATAGTGATATTTTCTTGCACCATTGGAGTTTGTTCATCTCTTTGAACATCATTAGGTTTTGTGTAGAAGAAGCGAAGGAGTTCGTGTTCGGGATTCGTATACGTTTGCAAGATACATCGGTGGACACTGAGGCATTCGTGGACGCGTGTTCTATGGACAAGAAACGCGAAAGGATATTCCCATGGAGGAGTGGTTGAAGATTATAGAAGTTTCAAAACTTCTGGGGATCGAGTCATTGAGTAAGTCTGTCTGTGTGCTTTGTAATACCACATCATAATGATTTTCTGGCATTGGCAGTTCGAGGTTTTTTCCCTTTGTGGTTTCCTCGTATATCTGATGAAGCTTTTGTGAGATTACTTTAATTTACTCTCTTTAATCACCTAGATGCATGTTTAGCATTAAACAATATAAAATTGGGCTAAGTTAAAATTTGTTCACATACTTGGTGTGGGTTAAAATTTGGAAAAAGGTTTTTTAAAAAAGAAAGTTGGTTTTGACATCCTTAAAGCACATTCGAAAGACAAAGGGGTCGACAAATTGGTATCAGAGTTAGAAACATATTTTTTATTATGTTGATCCTTTGTGTTCTTAAGGATGAATTTTGAAAACTATGAAAGTTTTAGAGATCTTATTTTTTATGGCAGAAAATATGGTTATTGGAAAATGGGTATGAAAAGTGATTTGAAATCAATTGACGAGCGTGTGTGGTTAGAAATCGAAAAGGGCTGGACTCCACCGGTTAAATGAGAGGGTAAAGGTACTACTTTAAAACCCGTTGAGTCATGGACCAAAGCCAAACATATACTTACACTTAATAACTCTAAAGGTCTTCACGATATTTCCCCAGATGTCATATTGGAAGAGTATAATAGAATCATGACGTGTGAAACTTCAAAAGATGCTTGTGATATACTTTCACTTACTCACGAGGACACTAGCACGATTAGAGAGTCTAAACTTCAAAACCTCACTCAAATTTTGAGACAATTAAGATGTTAGAGGGGGAGTCTTTTGATGAGTTTTACGCTGGGTTGTCAAATATTGTCAGCTTTTCATTTATCTTAGGTGAGAAAATACCCGACAATCGAGTCATAAAGAAAATTCTAAGATCGTTGAGTTGGTTTAATGCAAAAATGACCCTTTTGAACTCCTTGGGTAAGTTTGATTCGATGAAACTTAAAGAGATTGTAGGTGATATACAAACATATGAACTCGATATGTTTACCTCCAAGAAAGTGCCAAATAAATAAAAGGTAATTGATTTGAAAGCTCGAACGGAGGAAACTAATGTTTTGAATGATGATTCCGATTTTGATTTTGATAATGTATCCCTGCTGGCAAAGAAGTTCAAAAAGTTTCTTAAGTTCCAAAAGCAATCAAAAGATGCCAAAAGATTTGAGAAATTAAAGAACAACAAGGTAGATCCCACCCCTTAGGATAAAAGTGAGAATGTCAAGTGGGTTGAGTCAGATAGGTGTTTTGGGATTGAAGGTTAGGGTCACAAGGTTACCGAGTGTCCCACTAGAATTAAGAAGGAGGGTAAGAAATCGATAGCATATAATGCCACCTTAAGTGATAGTGAACCGAAAGAGGGAGAGAGTTCCCCCGTTTTGCGTAACTTTATAGCGTTCATGGCATGTCATGTGGGCGACAGTGATAAATCTTCCCATGACGATTCTCATGTGTGTGACACTTCTGAGGCCGTTAAGTGTGAATAACAAGTGAGTGAGGGTGAAGACAATGAGGATGAGGAGATCGATGTAGGAGATTTGCAAGTTGTCTTTAGTGAGTTATATGCGGAAACGGTAAAGGTGAAAAAGGAAAACTTAAAATTGCAAGCTAAGTTGAATGAGCGTGTCGTGGAGAATAATATTGCTTTGATTGAGGATCTTAGGGCACGGGAGAAGACTCTTAGGGAGAAGCTAGAATATGTTGAGAAATAGAAAGATAGTCTTCGCAATTTGATGGAGGTTTTAAATAAAGAGGTTCTAGAGTTTGAGGAGTCTAGGTGTTTGCTTGAGTCTAGGATTTATGAGTTAGAGGAGAGATCGAAAGACTCGATTAAGGTGAAGTTTGATTTGGAGTCTATATCGAAGAAGTTGGATAGGATATTAGGCACCGTACAAATCAAGGGAGATAGGTTTGGTATAGGCTATGATGCTAGAGTTGTTCCAATTCCCAAAGCCAATAACAATCCCGTGAGAGAACTCACTAGGAACGTGAGGAGAGGTCGGAATTTTAGTAATCATTCCTGACGTGTTTACCCTTGCACTCATTGCGGTAGGAAAGGTCATCTTAGAAGTTTTTTCTATGACCTTAGGAATGCTCCTTGGAAGTTAAGAAATAAATTCGTTTCAGTTCCCAAAACCCCTATACGTAATTTTACACTTACTCGGAGCTCGAAAAGGGACTTAGAGGCTTTAGTAATTAAACTTCATGGTTCTTGTTTTGGGGGCACTTGATTCTTCCCATGCTAAATCTAAAGGATGTTTGTATTGCCATGTTTGTCATATGCTAGTTTTTGTATCATGATTTATACGCTGCTAGTGTTATGACATGTGTATCTTTTGTATTATACTTTTTTATTTATTGAGTCTTATTTGAAAAATACAAAAAGTTTTTGGTTTTAAATATTTTTGAGAAAAATAGATTTTTTTTTAATTTTTGGGTAAAAAAATTTTGTTAGAAAAACATACAAAAAATTAACGTTTGTTTTTGGGTCATGAGTTTTTAATGTTTAATTTGGCATATTAGTGTGCTCGAACCACGATCATTTCATTATACATGTGGCTAGGACATTTGGTTATAAATATTAATGCATTGAATGATCTTAACCATTACCTAAATGGGGGTGTTTCGAAGTTGATATGCATTTGAATTCGAATTTGTATATATGCCATCTTGGCACACATGCACGAGTTTATATGAATGCTTGACATCTCATGCATATTTGAGTTTGGTGGGACATTCTTATCTCAATTTTGTCATCTATGCTTAAGTAAACTTAGGAGGAGTTGTGCATGTAAGAACCGTTTACCATGAGAATTGTTATTGCATAAATAAAAAAATGATGTGTGTTGAATGGAAAGGGATTCGAGTGAATAATAATCACGTCGTGAAATCCACTGTTTAAAAAAGCCCAAGAAAAAATAAGGCAATAAAAAGAATCATATGCCAAAATAGGGACAATAGGATTTCTCTAAGTTGAGAAAAAATTAGAGACCTCAAAAGAGATTGGAAATAATATATACATATTTGAGGGTGTTTGGATGGAAATATAAAATGGGTTTGCACCACGAATCCTTATGTTGAAAAATCGTATCATGACGCTATTATTTGTAGAATCGTCAAAATTCTGGATTTGTGTGTATGTTGATTGTTTAGTTTATTTAGCTCATTATATTAATTGTCACATATGGCTAAAACTAAGTTTGATGACATTTATCTATCAATTAGAGCTTCTTGACCGTTTTAATGTGTTGGAGTTGTGATTCATTCAGTTCATGCTCATTCATTCCATATCCATGTTTCAGCACATTGATTCTATGTTGGCATGAAGCTCACATCATTTGTCATGTTTTATTTTTCTATTTTGAGTATGTTTTACTGCTGTTTTCTCTTTCCAGTTAATTTTTTCAGGAAATCTTTTCACTGGACGAAACTTCATGTTTTATAGAATTGGAATTGAGAATTTTCTATGTCGTTCAAATGGCAACTGGGTTTCGTTCGAGCGACAACTGGATGTTGCGAGATGTTTTGATCACGCAAGCTTTGAGCGAGCTAAAAAATATGAGAGTTTTTGATACCTTGAAGGGTCGCGATAAGATCGTTTGATGTCTACATAGCGTAAGAGGCTACTGTTTTGAAATTACTTAGGTTGCTTGACGTACTGATTCGAGCGATATGCATTGTCGTTTAAGCGACAATACAGTTTCGTTTGAGCGACATGGAGGAATTTTTTAGGATTCTTCTGATTTCGTATCTACATAGTTTTAATGATCATATCATTTTGTTTCGGTACTTATGGACAATTTTATGCAGTGTAGGATATTTATGCATGATGAATTTTACTACATTATTCGTTTAATCATTTCTTCTTAGGTTGATGAATTCTTATATGTGATTATTGTTTGCTAGCTACGGATTTGGTAATTTGTTTTATCATTATTAACTGGTTGTTTTATGTTTATCTTTTTCTTGTATTGTCTATTCGATACAAAAGTGGGAGAGATGTATGTGATGTAAGGGGAGAGTTTGTTTGATGAGCATATATATATTTGTTAGAGTACACATCGATATCATTCTTGTGACCATATGCCTTCATGATTAATTTACACAAATTGGTATCATGTTATCTAATCTTGCCCACATGTCTAACAAATGATTTTATTTTATTTTTACACCTTAGTATTAATATTTCATATTGATATCATAATTTTTTATATCATTCGTACCTCCATACTTCATTGGGTATTTTTCTGTTTCATGTGTATAGGTATGCTTAAGAGATTCAATATTTGAAGTCTATGTCACATTCAGATAGCTCACGCTTGCCGGACCATAATTTACTACTCTTGTCTTGTAATTTTTGATTTTGGGTTTTTTGGTATGGGATTTAGGCATCATATGGCTTGACGGCCCGACTTAGGCATTTCATTGTTTGGGTTTTGTTCCGAAATAGTCAAAGGGGGAGATTTGTAAGGACAAAATTTCCAACTGAGTCCACTTGTAGTATTTGACTTATTCCCACAACAAAATAATATTTTTGAGCCGTAGATAGATTTCTTACTGTCACAATCCCACACATTCTATGGCATAAAGTTTATTGAAGACATTGTGTCCGAGCTTCAAAGATAAATCAGGCCAAGATAATGTTGGTGCACATTTCACATCTTCATTGCATTCCGAGATCGCTCAAGTACGAATGCGTAATCTTTATGGGACTCGAAAATGTTTTAGGATGTTATTTTTATAAATAAAAGTTTTTAAAATGTTAAAAAGTGTTTTATAAGATTTAAACTTTGTTTATTCTGAGATAAATATGGTTTAGAGTTGTGTAAAATGCAAACTCTTATTTTTAGTGTTTCCAATGACTTTGAATGTCGTTCAAGCGAGATAAGCATGTCGTTCAAACGACATGTGCATTTCATTCGAGTGACAGGAAGATTTCGTTCGCATAATGCGCCGGCTCAACTTTATTATTTAAGGCGTGTTTCTCTCAAAATTTCATAAGTCGCAAAACCAGAAAACCAGTTTACATATAATACGTTTTCCACACAAGTTTTCTAAGGTTTTCAAAGTCTAAAAACATCCTTAGAGTTTCAAAGATCCAACCTTTCATTCACATATGCTGTAGTAATTTTTGTTTGCACCATTAGAGTTTGTTCATCTCTTTAAACATGTTTAGGTTTTGCGCAGAATAAGTGAAGGAGTTTTTGTTCAGAATCCATAGACGTTTCCAAGCTACATTGGTGGGCACCGAGACATTCATGGACACGTATGCTGTTGACAGGTTCCACGAAAGGATATTTGCTTGGGCACTATGGAGGAGTGGTTGAGGATCAGAGAAGCTTCAAGACTTATGGGGATTGAGTCATTGAGTAAGTCTATCTTTGTACTTTGTAATACCGCATCATAGTGATTGTCTGGCTTGGGCTGTCTGAGGTTTTTTCCCTTAGTGATTTCCTCGTACATCCGGCGTCACTTTTGTGAGCTTAACTTATTTTAATTTCTTTAATCACCTAGATCGATGTTTAGGATTAAATAAGATAAAATTGGGCTAAGTTAAAATTGGTTCACAAACTTAGTGGGGGTTAAAATTTGGAAAAAGGTTTTTTAAAAAAGAAAGTTGGTTTTGACATCCTTAAAACACATTCGAAAGAAAAAGGGGCTGACAAATTGGTATGATAGCTATATATATATATATATTATCATGTTGATCCTTTGTGTTCTTAAGGATGAGTTTCGACAACTATGAAAGTTTTAGAGTTCTTATTTTTTATGGTACAAACTATGGTTATTGAAAAATGTGCATGAGAAGTGCTTTGAAATCAATTGATGAGCGTGTGCAGCTAGTAGTCGAAAAGGGTTGGACTCCACCGATTATATGAGAGGGTGAGGGTACTACTTTAAAACCCATTGAGTCATAGACCGAAGCCGAACATAGATTTTCACTTTACAACTCTAAAGTTTTTCACATTATTTCCCCACATGTGACACTGGAAGAGTATAATAGAATTATTATGTGAAAAACTTCAAAAGAAGCTTGGGATATACTTGCACTTACTCACGAGGGCACTAGCATGGTTAGGGAGTCTAAACTGTAAAACCTCACTGCATAGTTTGAGATGATTAAAATTTTTGAGAGTTAATCATTTGATGAGTTTTATGTTAGGTTGTCTAATATTGTCAACTCATCGTTTAACTTAGAAGAGAAATACTCGACAATAGAGTCATAAAGAAAATTCTAAGATCGTTATCGAGTATGTTTGATGCAAAAGTGAGCGTTTTGATCTCCTTGGTTATGCTCGATTCGATGAAACTTGAAGACATTGCAGGTGATCTAAAACCTATGAACTTAATATGTTTACCTCCAAGAAAGTGCCAAGGAAAGAAAAGGTCATTGGTTTGAAAGTTAGGAAGGATGAAACTAAAGTTTGAAAGGATGAAACTAAAGTTTCGTAAGGGGGAGAGAGTTCCCCCATTGAGCTTAACGTTATAGCGTTCATGTCATGTCATGTGAGCGATGACGATAAATCTTCCCATGAAGATTCTCATGTGTGTGACACTTCTGAGGCCGTTAAGTGTGAAAACCAAGTGAGTGAGGGTGAAGATAGTGAGGATGAGGAGATCGATGTAGGAAAGTTGCAATTTACCTTCAATGAGTTGTATGCGGAAATGGTAAAGGTGAAAAGGGCAAACTTGAAATTGCAATATAAGTTGAATGAGCCTGCCATACTGAATAATAATGCTTTAATTGAGGATCTTAGGGCACAGGAGAAGACTTTGAGGGAGAAGCTAGAATATGTTGAGAAAGAGAAAGATAGTCTTCGCGGTTTGATGAAGGCTTTAAAGAAAGAGGTTCTAGAGTTTGAAGAGTCTAGGCGTTTGCTTGAGTCTAGGACTTGTGAGTTAGAGGAGAGATTGAAAGACTCGAGTAAAGTAAAGTTTGATTTGGTGGCTAAATCAGAGAAGTTGGATAGGATATTTGGCACCGTCCAAAACTAGGGAAGTAGGTTTGGTATAGGCTATGATGATAGAGTTATTTCCATTACCAAAGACAATACCATTAGTGTGAGATTACCCAGTAGGAACACGAGGAGTGGTCGAAATTTTGGTAATAGTTCCCACCGTTTTTACACATGCACTCATTGTGGTAGTAAAGGTCACCTTAAACACTTTTGCTATGAACTTAGGAATGCTCCAAGGAAGTTGAGGAATAAATTCGTTTCGGTTCACACAACCCCTATGCGTAATTTTACTCCTGCTTGGGTTAGAAAATCGGACTTAGAGGCTTTAGGAATTAAGCTTCATGTTTTTTGTTTGATTTCACTTGATTCTTCCCATGCTGAATCTAAAAGACGACTGTGTTGAAATGTTTGTCATACGCTAGTCTTTGCATCATGGTTTATACATTGCTAGTATTATGACATGTGTATCTTTTGTATTATACTTTTTTATTTATTGAGTCTTATTTAATAAATTCAAAAAGATTTTTGGTTTAAATATTTTTGAGAAAAATACAAAAAGATTTTATTTTTTGGGTCAAAAATATAATTTAGAAAAACACAAAATGATTTTCGTTTGTTTTTGTGTGGTGAGTTTTTCATGTTTGATGTGGAATATTAGTGTTCTTGGGCCCCCGTCATTTTGTTATTCATGTGGCGATGTTTGATCATAAGTATTGATGCATTGAATGATGTTAACCATTGCTTAAATGAGGTTGTTTCAAAGTTGATATGCATTTGAATTCGACTTTGTATATATGCCATCTTTGCACACATGCACAAGTTTATATGAATATTTGACATATCATGCATATTTGATTTTGGTGAGACGTTCTTATCTCAATTTTTTCATCCATGCGTAAGGAAACTTAGGAGGAGGTGTGGATATAAGAACCGTTTACCGTGAGGACTATTATTGCATAAATAAAAAAATTATGAGTGTTCACGGAAAAGGACTGCAAGTGAATAATAATCACGTCGTTAAATCCACCATTTAAAAGAGCCTAAGAAAAAATTAAGGCAATACAAAGAATCATATGCCAAAATAGGGCCAATAGGATTTCTCTAAGTTGAGAAAAAATTAGAGACCTCAAAAGAAATTGAAAATGTTATATATATATATATATATATATATATATATATATATATATATTTGAGGGATTTTGGATGGAAATATAAAACGGGGTTGCACCACGAATCCTTATGTTGAAAAATCGTATCATGATGCTATTGTTCGTAAAATCGTCAAAATTATGGATTTATGTGTATGTTGATGGTTTAGTTCATTTATCTCATTATATTAATTGTCACATATGGATAAAACTAAGTTTGATGACATTTAGCTATCAATTAGAGCTTCTTGACCATTTCAATGTGTTGGATTTGTGATTCATTTATTGTAGTTCATGCCCATTCACTTTATATCCATGTTTGAACACATTGATTCTATGTTGGCATGAAACTCACATTTTTTATCTTGTTTTATTTTTCTGTTTTGAGTTTGTTTTGCTGCTGTTTGCTCTTTCTAGTTAATTTTTTCAGAAAATCTTTTCACTTACGAGACTTCATATTTTTTGGAACTAGAAATGATAATTTTCTGTGCCGTTCAAATGACAACTGGGTTTCGTTTGAGCGACAACTGGATGTCGTAAGATGTTTTGATCACGCGAGGTCGTTTGATGTCTACATCGCACGAGAGGCTATTATTTTGCAATTTTTTAGGTTGCTTGATGCACTAGTTAGAGAGACATGCATTGTCGTTTGAGTGACAATACAGTGTTGTTTGAGCGACCTAGTGGATTTTTTAGGATTCTTCTGATTTCGTACCTGTTTAGTTTTAATGATCATATCATTCTGTTTTGGTACTTCTGGGCAGTTTTATGCAGTGTAGGATATTTATGCATGATGAATTTTATTGCATTATTTGTTTAATCACATCTCCTTAGGTTGACGATTTCTTATATGTGATTATTGTTTGCTAGCTACGGATGTGGTATCTTTTGATCATTATTAACTGGTTGTTTCATGTTTATCTATATATACTTCATTGATTATTAGTTTATCTTTTTCACTTATTGTCTATTCTAGATAAAAAAAAAAGGGGAGAGATGTATGTGATTTAGGGGAGATTTTGTTTGATGAGCATATATATATTTATTGCATTGCACATGGGTATCATTCTTGTGATCATATGCCTTCATGGTTAGCTTACACAAATTGGTATCATGTTATCTAATCTTTCTCACATGTCTAACAAATGATTTGATTTGATATTTATATATTGGTATTCATATTTCATATTGATATCATAATGTTTTGTATCATCTGTTCCTCCATACTTCACTGGGTATTTGTCTATTTCATGTGTGTAGATATGCCTAAGAGATTCGAGATTTTAAGTCTACATCACATTCATATAGCTCATGCTTGTCGGACCATCAGTTACTAGTCTTATCCTGTAATTTTTGATTTTGGGTTTTATTAGATGGTATTTAGGCATCATACATCTTGACGACCCGACTTACGTATTTAGCTATTCTAGTTTTATCTCGGAATAGTCAAGGGGGAGATTTATAAGGACAACATTTTCAATTGAGTCCACTTGTAGTATTTTACTTATTCTCGAAACAAAACAATATTTTTGAGTCGTAGATAAATTTTTTACTGTCACGATCTCACCCAGTCTATGGCATAAATTTTATTGAAGACGTTGCGACCAAGCTTCAAAGATAAATCATGCCGGGATAATTTTGGTGCACGTGTCACATTTTCATTGCATTTTGAGATCGCTCAGGTATGAATGCGTAATGTTTATGGGACTCGAAAAATGTTTTAGGATGTTATTTTTATAAATAAATGTTTTTAAAATGTTAAAAAGTGTTTTAAAATATTTTAACTTTGTTTATTCTGAGGTAAAGATGGTTTAGAGTTGTGTAAAATGAAAACTCTTATTTTTCAATGGTTCAAACGACTTTCATTGTCGTTTAAGTGAGATAAGCATGTCGTTCAAGAGATATGAAGATTTTGTTCGAACGATGCGCGGTATCAACTTTATTATTTTAGGCGTGTTTCTCTCAGAATTTTGTAAGTTACAGAACTAGAAAGTCACTTTAGATACAGTACATTTTTGCACAAGTTGTCTAAGGTTTTCAAAGTCTAAAAACATCCTTAGCGTTTCAAAGATCCGAACTTTCATTCACATATGCTATAGTGATCTTTATTTGCACCGTTAGAGTTTGTTCATCTCTTTAAACATCGTTAGGTTTTGTGGAGAAGAAGCGAAGGAGTTCATTTTCAAAATCCATAGATGTTTCCAAGCTACATCGGTGGACACTGAGGCATTCATGGACGCGTGTGTTGTTGACAGGTATTGCGGAAGGATACTCGCGTGGGCACTATAGAGGAGTGGTTGAAGATCAGAGAAGCTTCTAGTATTGTGGGGATCAAATCGTTGAGTAAGTTTGTCTTTGTACTTTGTAATATCACATCATAGTGACTGTCTGTCTTGGTCCGTCCGAGGTTTTTTCCTTTAGCGATTTCCTCGTACATCCGATGTCATTTTTGTGAACTTACTTTATTTTACTTGCTTAATCACCCAGATACACGTTTAGGATTAAACAAGATAAAATTGGGCTAAGTTAAAATTGGTTCACAAACTTGGTGCGGGTTAAAATTTGAATTTTTTTTTTTTTAAAAAGAAAGTTGGTTTTGACATCCTTAAAACACATCGAAAGAAGAAGGGTCCTACAGGTGAACGAAAATCAAAAGGGAGATCAAGAAAGTCAAGAGTTAGGCGGAATTTAAATAGATTATTGCACTAGAATCGTCACACAACAAAGGATTAAGACTCTTCTCAAATTCTAAGTCAAGTGTTTAACTTTCTTCGATATATTTGGTTTTTTAGTTCATATCATTATTGGTGAAAAATAAATATGAATTTTTTGGGGGGGATTCACTTGGCAAAAATGGTATTTTTGGGGATGAATCCACATAAATAAAAGTGATTATTTATCTCATATGAAATCTGAATTTAGTTCATATAAAAGGTAAAATATTAATGAGAAATATGAAATTTAATTGTGATGAATATATGTGAATTTAAAATTATAAATCTGTAAAAATAGTGAAAAGGGAGTATTAGAATTAACGTGGATTAATTCTGGATAATTAATGTTGGATCCCATGTTGTAGACGGTTTATTGGATTAATTGATATGTAAAAACATGTATATTGATGATAAGGTACGTGAGGGATGATTTTAAGTATAAGAAGAGAAAATAGAAAGGCCAAAAATGAAACTCAAAGAGGAAAAACGATGAGAGGAATGAGAAGAGTCGCTTTGGAGAGTTTTAGATCTTCTTTTTGAGTGCTTTTGAAAGATATTTGAGAAAAACTCAAAACACATAGCTGACCCAATTTTTGTGTAGAATCCAAATATGAAGTCGGATTTATGATTTGGATAATGTTTGGATATATTTTTTTTTTGCATTTTTAAAATAGTCCTACAATTGTGGATTTTGACTCTCTTCGGTTACCCCGCTCATGATAGGTGAGGTGCGAATTATTTTGAAAGTTCCTTAGAGGTTGTTTAGGACTTTTGGGATTTTTAAAATATATTATTACCTTGGGGTTAATTGGAAATAAAACCGGGGTATGGATTCAGGAGTGTTTAAGATGGACAACACTTGAAATATATTTATGAATTCGAATGGGAATTTCGGACGGAATTGGGGCACAAATTGGATTGAGATAGGCTTAGTATCCAGGATAAAATATAATTGTGATATAAAAATAAGTAAGTGACTACTTATAGATTTAGGAGTCGAATTTAGACTCAGAGAATATAGGCTAGTGCTACGAGTGACTTACACGGTTTACCAGTTTTTAATTTATATATATACGGGTATAGAGATATTGTCTATATGTATAAATATATCTGTGTGTGATTAATATATGTGAAACATACCTACATTAGTGGATTCTATCGGTGGAGGTTGCGCGTAGTGGGTGGTCTATCCTGGCGAATCCCAGCAGGTGTAGTATTAGCTCTCGGGTCATAGGTCAGCTGCACGGCCACCATATGTGAGTTTTGAGACCATTGGCGTAATGTGGTATAGTTATGACTATGACTTTCTCTGGTTATGTTATGATTTGGGTTCAATAGTGTGATTCTGACCCGGTGTCCCAGGTTAAGGTGTGTATCCCTAGTGCATGATAGCATACTAGATAATGCATCCACGAGGTAATACTTTGGGGATTGATGTTGTACATATGTAGTGAGTGATATATATGAATGTATACTTGATGTGATTATATATATATATATATATATATATATATATATATATATATATATATATATAAAATATATGTGTGTGTGTGTGTGAAAATATATATATGGGAGAATTAAAGGATATTATGAATAATAAATTTATATGAATCCGAGAGGACAACTCAGTGATGCTATGTCTAAATACGTATATAAGTATGAAGAAAATATATACGGGTATATGACACTAGGGTGTAAATATTGAATCAATAACTAGAATAAAGTTATGTAAAGTTAAGTGATAAATTATAAATGGGGATTATAATTATAAAGTGCATGTGAATGATAACTGAGCATTTAAAGTGAAATAAAGTATTCACGTGATACAGGGTAGCGTATGGGACTAAGATTAGTGTTGAGGTACTAGTTAGGCTAGGTATCATAACTAGGGTATTTAAAAAACATGCGTTAGGTATGCACTATAGATGAGGAGCGATTAATATTTCATGGAAGTGCGACATCGGTTTAAATATGAAAGATTGCAGAACATATTTATCAATGTATTTTAAACACTTGAATTTTTTTCAAAAGGTTTTAGGCTCTGACACGTATCAAATGTTTTTCAAAACTTTTAGGTATTTAGCGATAGGGATGTCTGACTTAACCACCCTTCTAGTCAGACGATGCTGCAACAACTGTAGATGCCTGCACGGACTGATTAGATGCTTCTATCCTTGAGATATAGATAGGAGGTACTTCAGAGTCATTTCGAGCATGTCTCCAGTTAGTTTGTATTCATTTTATTCAGATGCTTTCCTTTTAGTTAGTTGGATTATTATATTGTAATTTTTACTGAGAGTTATCGGTTACATTATTTATGCCAGTGAGTGTAAGTTTTATTACTTTCATGGTTGGTTAAGTGAATGGGATTTTTGTGTAGGCAAGTTAATAAGTTTTAAAACTGACACCAAGCGTAATTGGGTATTAGTAATTAAAATGTTTTCGACAGTGATGCTAAGAATGAATCAGATCAGATTCCTATTTTAGTTTAATAAAGGACTGATCAACCTTTATTAGAATGGGCGAGGTGTCATACTGTTGTGTGAGATGAACTCCACGATTTGGAAGGTAGTGAAACTGTCAATCTTCTTATTCCCATACATGTAAATAGAAGTGCCCTTATATATGGAGTGCAATAATAAAAGATGTATAAGTGCGGTCCAATTGCAACCTCTCGTACTCTTGTTATCAATGATTACCACAGTGCCTCATTTTTCCCGTGAAAAATATATGAGGACGTGAATATGAGTCCTACAAGTAATCGCTATAACAATTCATTAACTAGTTATTGTTTTTCAATAGATCCAATTTAAGTTTATCTTATTTTATTTAATCCTAACATTGTTATGCGCCCCTTCGCATTTTGTGTTCACCTTACCAATATCAATAAGTTCAAATTAAGTTTATTTTGTTTAAATTGATTTTAAAATTAATATATTGTCACCAAATGTGCAAGCCCTTCCACTAATTTATATTCACCCAAACAACAACCACTTAGGGAGGGGGTGGACACGATCACAACAATCCACTAAATAATATTATCCATATTATTCACCCATACAATATCAGCAAGTTCAAATTAAGTTTATGTTATTTAAATTAATCCTACAATTACTATATCTCCACCAAATACGCGTGTTATACCTGTGCGCTTATGTTATGCAAAAGAAAGCACCTAGAAAGCATGTAGATTATAAAAATAAATCAAAGATATGTACAAGTTGAATTCTACGCATTATACACGTAAACATAATTATAACAGTCAATCAAAGAGATGTCCAAGTTGAATTATATGTGTTATAAACGTATACGTAGTTAGAATAATCAACCAAACAGTAATAAGAATACGTTACGTAAAAGAAAAGATAAAGTAAAGTTACATCAATAAAGAAAGCTCCTATAGTCAGTTGAACTTTAGTTATTGTTCTCCAATTGAGCTTGTCAATGATTTTATCCAAATCCGAATCCAAATCCGATCCATTTAAGCGGATATGGATCATACCTAAAATCCGATTATCCGATTATCCGATTACCCAATTATTCTATTACCAGTTTATTAAACGGAGCAGATTTGGATTCATATACTCCAATCCGTTAATAATGTGACCTTATTAATATTTTTAATATATATATATATTGTATTTAATAATATTTTAAATATATATTATAATAGTTGTTTATTTCATTATTGGTTTTTTTGGAACATTTGCAAAATAAATTTATGAAATAAGAGTTGAAAATTAAAATGTTGCAAATCAAGTGGCCAAAAGTATATTAGATTGGATAATCGAATAATCGCATTGAATCTGAATCCGTTTAACATAACCGGGAATGGATTTGGATTTGCATGATCCGATCCGTCGGATAATCGCATCGGATCCGAATCCGTTTAACATAAATGGATATGGATTTGGATTTTCCTGATCCGATCCGAATCCGATCCATTTACAGGCCTATGTCCAATTGCATACGCGCATTAATTGAGGAGAAAACTTGTGTAAGTATATACATGTGTGTGTATGTGCATATATGTATGCATTATACGTGTGCGTATACATGTATGTGTTATACATGTGCGCATATGTGTATGTGTTATATGTGTCTTTAGTGTGTGTATATCTTATACATGTGCTCGTGTACGTATGTGTTATACATGTGCACACATGTGCTATACTACACGCGTGTGTAATTTTGTTATACATGTGTGCATGTGTGTGTGTGTGTGTGTTATATGCACGCACGTGTGTGTGTGTGTTATACATGTGCACATGTGTATTTTCTATGTGCGCATATGTGTATATGTTATATGTGTCTTTAGTGTGTGTATGTGTTATACTGTGCACGTGTGTGTATGTGTTATACATGTGCGAGTGTGTGTATGTATTATACATGTGCGCGTGTGTTATACATGTGCGCGCGTGCAATTTTGTTATACATGTGTGCACGTGTGTGTTATACATATGCACGTGTGTGTCATATATACGCGTGCGTGTGTGTGTAATCCATCTCTCTCACTATCTCTAACCGATTCTCTAACCCACTAATTAATACTCACAACACAAACACAATGGAAAAATAATTATAGGAACACCTTGATCACATAAGTTCATGTACATACACACTATTGTTTACGACCACAGATCAAATCAAGCAAATTCCATGTTTTTAAATAAATATTAAGGAAGTGTCCAAAATCACATAACACAAGAAAGCCCTATTTTTTTGGTCTCGTGATTCAACTACGAGACCATAATTGGAACTAAAAAACTGGAATCCCTAAACAAAGCTTTAAATCCGTGGGAGAACAATATTTTCTACACTGACTAAAATTTTCATAAATTTCTCAGATAATAAGAGATTATACTACATACAAAAATACCAACAAGACCAATCAATGAATCACATGTATATTGTGTAGAAACATCGATCTAATCAAAATAAATACATTGCGTAACCATAAAAATATCAAATAAAGATTAAAAATTAATGTCATGTAATAAAACCCTATTTACAAACATGCATGTGATAAACGCAATTTAGTCGGTAGGAGATTAACATTTCAGTTTCCCACACACACATTGGACTATAAAAAATTGCATGAGAATTAATTGATTATGGATTGAATTGCAGAACTCCATTTTTTAAGCTTTGATTACAAATATATTTTCATGAAGTCAATTATCTTAAATGTTCATCCTTTTTCTTAAATTTTTAATATGTATTTTTTCTACCCCTAAAAAATTGGATTCCTCACAAAATTGGAAAATTAAATCGATATATCTACTACAACATTCGTCTCCTTTAATGACCTTGATTATGAAATCAACACACATATTTTATTAGAATTTATACCACTGTCACCCCTTTTAACCATCATCTTCTTTAGTCTCCCATTCAACAATCACAAGCGCCACCACAATTTATTATTAAATTGGTCGAATGAAACAAATTCAAAGTTACTTGTAATGTTTTTATTATTTAATGATGAAGCTTTCAGGATAACTATTTAATGTCCACTCGTTCTTAATTTAGCATAACCTTAAATTTCATTAAATGACAAAAACAAATTAAAATCTAATGGTACAAACTTACATGTGAGATGAAAAATCTATATCTCACTGGCATTAATTAATGAGTATTGTTAAATGCACTTCACCTAAATACTAATGTGATGTCATCAAAAGTCATAAAGTAACACAAAAATATCATCAAGAAGTGTCACTATATATTATTTTAGAGTGTTAGACTATCTATTTAGAGAACATTAATGATAGTAATTTTACTTACATTAGAATTTTTTAGATATAACATTTGAATGGAAATGGACCTGTAATTATTTAATTGCAAGAGAATTAAGTTTATTAAAACTTGTAGACATAATTAATTGAATTTGAGATTAAGCTAATATTTATTTATTTTTATTTTTTGCTTAGATCATTCCTGTAGCCTTCCGCTCTTGATGCTATTAAACTTTTATTTTAACAGAGGTTCTATCTAATGATAAGATAACTGTGTATTTAGGCTTATCTAAATGCACTTGTATATATGTAATACTATAAAATGGAAGACACCATTTATTTTTGGCTCATATCTAAGTTTTCCACGTGGGGAGCTCTATTCCAATACCTACTTATTATCAATTCACTAGATTTCAACCCGCATGATGCGCGGGAGAATTAAAAAAATTATGTATTATATGTTTAAAGAATACACACACACACACACACACACACACACACACACACACACACACACACACACACACACATATATATATATATATATATATATATATATATATATAATATTCGTGACCTTGATTAATAATAAATTAGTATTTGTCTAAGAATTTCCTATATTAATGACCATTATTAATAACAAATTACAATTGTTTATTAAGTATCACCCAAAATAAAATTTTAGTTCTGTGATGTTAATTATTAATAAAAAATTATTCTTATATTTTAGTACATAATATCATGCTGCAATCAGTATAAATATTAACATATTATTTGTTCTTCTCAAAATATAAAGGAAAAAAATATACATGACTCTATACCTTTCATTTTACTTATGCCTTCTAAGTCTGTATACACACACACACACACAAATTTATAGTAACTAATTTTATCATTAAAGTTTATTTTAAGCCAATCACACTACTAAGAAAATAATCATAACTCTAGTGTATATAGATTATAAAGGTCAATAAACAATATAAAAATACATAACCCATAAATAAATATAAATATATAATATATACCATCTATGTTTCCAAGAATCATTCCATAATAAAACTATAATTAAGAAAGTCAATGTCCTCATTAAACATATATAATATATATACATTGCTACTAATTTCTAGTAACTAAGCTTATCATTAAAGTTTTTACTATTACGAAAATACCCACTAAAAAAAGTCTAGCTTATACACTATAAAAGTTAACAAATAATATAAAAATACATATTGATATATAAATATAAATATATAAAATATTCCTAAAGCAGGTACATTGACCAATAAAACCTCAAAGTCACACACAGTCTCCCTCTCTCTTTCGTTGGGAGTTTTCTTTGATCTAGGTATGGACCTTTTATCTCATTTTTCTTATTTATTTGCTCTCATCTATCATTTATGTTGTCAACTTGTCCCCATTTTTACATGGATATCTTCTCTCTCTTATCTATAGTTTTGCCGCTGATTTCCAACGGCGGTGGTGCCATCATGGGTTCCAACATTGGTTTGGCAGGAAACTGAAGGACCTATAATTGTCCGATGGTGGAAAATTCAAAGAATATGCGTTATCCATCTCCTTCATTTTTCTATATTTCCTAAGCTATGTATATAGATACATATACATATACACACACACACACATACACACACTCACACACACACACACACACACACACATAACACTAACATACACATGTATACAATAACACATATAAAGAGCATACATATATGTTGCACAAAAAATGTTAGTTTGTTTCCAATTTCATTCTTTATCTCAAATTCGCACCAATATTTACTTTTTTTTTAGCTCCACAAATACATGGAAAACAAAAATGCAAAGTTTTGGTTTCAATAATATCATCAACTGAAGGTATTGGTCAATACATTTAAACCATAATAGAGTTGATGAAAAAATAAAACAAACATACCTCATGGGTGTGTAGAAGAAAGTATGGTATGATTTAAAAAGAACTTATTTTTATAATAAAGGGCAACAACATCATCAGTTTTATATGTGAGAGGAGAAAAAGAGAAACCTATTGGAAAACCATTAGACGGAAGAAGATGAGGAATAAATTAAGCTAGAGAGAGATGGTGAAAAGCCCGTAGGGAGATCTAGGTTTCTTTTAATTAAACGATACACGTGGCAACAAAGGCAAACCCCTTTTTTATATAGGTACTAGCGAGCTTTTTGTAAGCTTGCTTTACCCTCTATATAGTATGATTGATTTGAGTTCAATTAGCAAGCATGCAAGCAAATGAGCATGCTTTCTGGATACAATGCATACTTATCCTGATTTGTAGTTATGAAACATATCAGCGTGATTACAAGTAAAAAATTACTGTCCAAGAAACATACCTGATAAATAAAGGTATACACTTGTGACATTTGAAAAGTTCATTGATAAATTTGAAATTAAATCTCAGTGATAAGGTCAATACAGATAAAATATTAAAATGTAAAGGAAATGAATAGAAAGATGATGTAGAAATTAGATAATTTTAATCATCCATAAAAAAAAAATTTAACCTAATTTTATTTAAAGCTTGGTTCTTTCTTTCTATTTATTAAGATATAAGGTTTTACAATGCTAAAATTCCCCACATTAATACCAAAAAATCAGATTAAATATATTTCATTTTGTACAAAAACCCCTAATTCTGAAACCCCTGGCACAAATCTAAGACAAAAATGCAACAAATATAGATACTTCTACGAAAACGTTAGTAAATATGAGATACACGCACAAACTTACAAAAGTCTAAAACTCTATTTTGAAACCTTTAACCCATCGTAACCATAATATTGGAATCCCTAAAACCCAAATACACATTCAAAAAAATTAAGAGAGGCATCCTAATGACCCATCCCATTATATACCAAAATCTGATTATATGAAACCCTTAAAACCAAAAATATAGAATATACATACTCTTACATGAATGAAGTATGGAGAATATTAGTTGTGAAAGAGATAGTGAACTTTGAAGAGGGATAATAAGAGAATAAGAGACACAAAATTATTTGGTAGAAAAAGAAAGAAACTTACATTAGGGAGAGACATTGGAACTGAATCGATGTAGAGAGTGAACACGTTGTGTAAGAAATATGTTGGGGAGAGTGGGGAATAAGAATAGTCGGGGATTTAATTAACCTCACAACTCACCGGAATTAGAAGAATTGGGAAACGAAAAGACTCAAGGTCCGTCTGGCAGCCCAATTCTTAACCATGAAAATGGAATTGGAAGGCTAATTTTAATTCCACGAAATTGAAATTGGTCTTATAATTCCAAATCCAAGCCTTGGAATTGGGTTGCCAAACGGGTCCTCAGGATTCTAAGGGAAGATATCATAGGAAAAAATAATTGGAGTTAAACCTTTAATGCACGTGGCAATCCTCTAAGAGGATACACCAAAATTATATTTAGATATTAGACTGCTTTCTCATATTTTGTAGACACGTCCTCAACCCTTTTGGTTTTTCTTACGCCATTTAAAATGAACATTTAACTGTCCTTTTGGAAGATAACATCTTTCGTACATATGTGACTATGTCTAAATTCTTCGTATTTATTCCCTTACTTTAGAGGTTTTTATCACCTTGTGCATTGTAAAATGCATCGATTTCTTCTATATTATTGTTACTAACCTTTTCTATGCTGTATATCGAGTTTGGGGTATTTCTCGTACATTTTTCAGAAAATTCGATTAAGAAAAGAAAAGACAAAACTCAAATTCAAGAGAGAAAGACAAAATGCAAGAGCAGGAAAGTCAAGGGGAAATTTCATAATTTTACACCCATAATTTGGACATGGACAAAGTTGAAGTTCGTGGGTCCATGAGGTCGTAGGAAGAAACGTCGTCCAATTCAAAGTTACGAGTGAAAAGTTATGAGAGTTCAAACTTGGGAAGAAATAAGGGCAAAAGAAGGAAAGGAGAAGAAAAAGACTTGGAAAAAATTTCAGCTCATAAATTTTGCATCAGCACTGGAAAACCAAACTGGTTCGGACCAGTAAAGGATAAAACAGCGAACCGGTTCGACGGGCCAAAATTTCATTTTTTTATTTTAAAAATAGAGTTGTGCATGGATGAATTACTTAATATGACGTGATATACTTAATTATTTTGGAGATCAGACATCAAGGAGGAGGTTTTTAAAAGTTTTAGAGGCCTCTTGCACCCAAGAACCCTAGGGCTTTATTTTCTTCAACAATACTCAAGTTTTATGGAATGAATTCAAGGTTTTCTTCTTCAAAGTTTATATTCTTCGTCTCTATTCTTTCAAGTGAATTTCTCTTCGCATGTTTTCCATAATTTCTGAGATTCTAATTATTGTTGACATATTTAGGTCTAGTATCTTCATGGTTATAATTACATTCACATTAGATCATATGTTTTTCTTTAGGTTGAACATGTCCAACTAAGTTTTTAAGGGTTGGGGTGAATGAAACCAACCCGGTTTTGATTTACCAATATAGGAAATAGGTTTTCGAATTAAATGTTAATTTAATCGTGTTGTGTAACTATCACAACCGTCGTAGGACTTTTGACCTCATTTTCCCTAGGTAATCATGGTGCTTAAGAGTGTGACGCGCGTGTTAGCTATCGCGACACCTCTTTGTTCTTGCCTTTGATTACGTATGATGCGGGCTTTGTTCCTTCATATACGTAATGCTTAGGATTAATAAATTCCGGGTTCATTTAAAATTCTAATTCATAAATCTTGCATTCTACGAGGTAGATTTAATAGGGTTCGGGGGATTGTAACCCAGCCTATTTGTTCTCATTCATAGTTAATTCTTGCATAAACTTGTCATTTGCACTTAGGTTAAATTAATTAGTTAACTTTCAATAGCACCTAGTGTAGTTTGTAGTTAATTTTTACATGAATTTAGTTTGTGGATAGACTCTTTATTAAATCATCTTTTTATTTCTTTTTAGAGTCATGTTAGGGTTCACCATCTTTTTGATCTTCATCACGAATATTCGTCCCATTTCCCTGAGGATTCAACCTCGACTTATTGAGATTATTACTTGAGCGATAAGCTTGCACTTGAGACTATATAACACACACAGTAGATACTCATTTTTGGTCGCGTAAAGTTTTTGACGCCGTTGTCGGGGAATCTAGGTAGACTGTAGGTTAAATCGAGTTAATTTATAACTTGGACCAAAAATTTATTAAAATCCAAAAAAAATTCAGAATTTTTTTTCCCAAAAAGATACCACATCTCTTAGAAGCTCGTTAATGCAAAATCTTCCATAAACTCCCCAAGCCACTCCCAGGCACATTCACGAAAACTTGATAGTTGAGTACAATCCAGATAGCACACACACTCCCAATATTCCTCAATTTTGGGTTCCACCTCCTACACCGCCAAACTCAGTAGTAAGTTACCCATCAGGTTATACTTCAGGTTGCACTCTGAGAACACCGAGTAAGTAAGTGAGAGAGACATGTCATAACACGGTAGCGTAGGCGCATGTTAGGAAGAAGCAACGTATCGACCTTTGAGAGCATTCATATACCCGGAGCGATCAGTCACTCCGGGATAAAATCTGGTCCCGTATAATGCAGGGCAATTATATTTTCGGAATAAGATGATCCAAATACTTCCCACCTATCATCAAATGGAGTCCGAGAAGCCTTATCTCCACATTCGGGAGTTTGAGGAGGCGAGTGAGACTTTTTATGATCAAACATGCACAAAAGATGTGATCCGACTCATTTTTTTCCCGTTCTCTCTAGAGGGTAAAGCTAAGACCTGGATATGATCTTTATATCCAAATTTGATTACGTTGTGGAACGAGTTGTAGTCCAAATTTCTCAAAAATTCTTCCCTCCACATCGAACGAACTCCATTAAGGCTAAAATTCAAACTTTCCCACAATTAGAAAATGAGCCGTTTGATCGATGTTTTGAGCGCTTTAACGAGTTAGTCACTTCATGCCCTCATAGTGGTCTTGATAAATAACAAATCATCTCTTTCTTCCATCATGGGCTGCATATAAACTCAAACAACTCGTTGAAACAATGTGTGATGGACCCTTTATCGATTTAGACGCTAATGATGCTGAGCTCCACCTGAGGTATGTCACCGAGACTACTCAAGCATGGGATACATCCGACCCTAGCGCCCAAAATTGAACTCGTCAAGCGTCCACCACTCCATCGGCGTCCAGTCTATACCACGTAGACAAAGATACCTTGTTAGACCATCCAATCGATCAAATTGAGAAGGGCATGAGAGAATTACTCGAAGCACGGGTAAGAAAAGAAACCGGCCCCATCCATACCCCCATTGAAAAGGTTTATGTTATTTGTGAGGCGAGACATTCAACAGAGGAATGCCCGATAATACATGCCTACAAGGTCATGCATCAAGATCAAGCGAGTGATGTAGGAGAATTTAAGGGTAATTTCGACGCCCTGAAAATTCTTACAACCCCTCATGGAAAAACCATCCTGGTTTTAGCTATGGAAAACAACATGCTGCGTTGAATCATAATTCACATGTTTCCCTACCTCCACCCCCTCCTCAATTTTAGTAAGCACCACCTCCAGACCCATACATTACCCCACCGCGGAGATCTCTTGAGGATAATTTGAATCAATTTATCCAATCCCAAAATGCAACCAATGCTAGATTTGAGCGCCTGTTCATCGACATAAATACAAATATCTTTAGGTTGAAATCATCTTTAAGTATCCAAGAGAAGGGTAAGTTTTCGTCCCAAAGCTAAAGACCTCCCTAAGGTTAAACTAGTGTAAGCTCTATTTCTAATACAAACCAAGAGCAATGTTGCGCGATAACCACTCTATGTAGTGGGAAAGTTTTTGATTTATCACCTTTCCCGCACGACACACCTAAAGCAAGGAGTTTTCACCCGGCACGAATGGGCTGAAGATGCCCCCTTAATTGAGAGTGATGAGGAGGATAACACTAGTGGGCCCAAAGTCATCGTGAAACCATCCACTGCCGCACCATTTCCTCAACGGTTGGTCCCACCTCAAAAAGAGACCTATCGTGATGATGTCCTAGATGTTTTTAAGCAATTAAAGATTAATTTACCTTTTCTCGAGACTGTACTGTATAGAAAATTCCCGCGTATGCTAAGTTTCTTAAGGACTTGCTCACGGTGAAACGCAAGCTAAAGGTAAAGAAAATGTGTTTTTAACATAGAACGTCAGTTCAGTGCTGTTGAGTGACCTTCCTTTAAAATATAAAGATCCGGGTGCATCTATCATCTCGTGCATTATGGGGAAGAATCGGATCGAGAGAGCACTAATCGACTTAGGGGCGAGTGTTAACATTCTCCCCTATTCCATCTATCAACAATTAGATTTGGGGGACCTTAAACCCATAAGTATGACTCTCGAACTTGTCGATCGCTCCGTTAAGATACCTCGTGGAGTCGTAGAGGATGTGATTGTCCAAATTGGCACTTTATACTTCCCGCTAGACTTTGTCATTTGGGACGAGGAACCCTCCACTCTCCCGAGTAATCATGTTCCCGTTATCCCTGGCCACCCATTCTTAGCTACGGCTAATGCATTAATAAATACGCGCAGTGAGCAAATGAAAATCACGTTCGGGAATATGAACCTTGAAAAAAATATCTTCAACACCACAACGCAAGAGGGAGATGAGAGTGAATGACGAGAAATGGATCTTATGGAAGAGACGATACACGAGCATGAGAGGTCCCAGAAGCGAGAGTCATGAGAGGTGTTCCTTATTTCATCAATTGAGAGAAGTATTTTTGACGATGAGAGAAAGGTGGGGGAGGTGTGTGTAATGACCGCGATTAAGAGCAAGAGAGAGTGGTTAGAGGAGATAAAAATAGTGGAGTTAGAGATCGAGCGAGTAAGCGAGGATGTAGGCATTACTCGCGGGAGAGAGTTAGGGTACGTGAGCATGGAAGATTTTGAAAAAGAATTTGGGCATAAGGATGAGAGCCTGAATGTAGAAGTCTAACCTTTATTGGACTTATTTAGTTACTTAGATGAGAGCGAATGGAAAGATACAATAGATGAATTCCTTCGTAATGACCATCACTCAACATCACAGAAGTCTTCAGAAGAGAGTGAAAGAGAATGTTCGAAACACACTCGAGAGAGTGAATTAGGAGATATGAGCCTTGAAGACTTTGAAAAAAAATTCGGGCCGGTGAACGAGAGCCTTACTGTTGAAGTCCAATCCCTATTGGACTCTTATATTCACTTAGAAGAAAGTGAATGGAAAGATAAAATATATGAATTCCTTCTTTGTCACCATCCACCCATACCACTTGAGATCCCGAAGGCGATTGAGGAGAAAAGTTGTGTTTCGTTCGACTTAGAGACCGACCCATGCGTTCAAAAAATTAAAAGAAACCTAGGTGTTCCCACCAATTCGGCGCACAAAGGCCACTTTTTTAGTAAGCATCACGAGGATCCCTTTTCGATTAGTCACAACGAGCCTCCCGGTCTTTCCCTTATCTATGGGTAAGGTCCCAACTTATTCCGATTATTGGTTTACAATATGAAGACGGGAGAGACGAGGAGAGCATTGGACCCCGTTCATGTGGTCGGGTGAGTTTGTGGAGAGATAAGAGGTCGTTTCATCCCCGACACGTATGTGGTGATTTTTGTTGTATTATTGAGTCGCGTGTTAGTGTTATTTAGTGTCTTTTTGCATTTTAAATATTTGCTTATTTTATTTGTCACACTTGTTATTTGCTCTTCTTTAGATTTTTAGTCCTCTTGATTGAGGACAATGCAAAAGTCTAAGGTAGGGGGTGATAAGTGCATATTCTAAAACTTCACAAATTTTTAAAATGCCCCAAACCCCAAAAAATAGAAAATTTCAAAAAATTTCAAATAAAAAAAAATTCTGAAAAGTCCAAAAATATTTTTCTTCAAAATAAATAAAAATTGAAATCTAAATTTTTCAAAAACATCAACTTTATTGTACTTAAAGTCTCAAATTTGTAATACATCAATTTCACAAAGCCAAAATTGACCAAAGATGAAAATTGAAAGAAAATTGACAACTTTACGAAAAATTGTGGAGCTCAACTAACCCGGTGAGATTTCGAGCCTATCGATTCTTCTAAGTTTTTAAATAAATCCGAGTTAATGGTTAACTCAAAGTTCTATTCGACATTTAATAAGTCATCGTGATCTTAATACCCTTGTTTTGATCGGTTAAGGGAATACTGTGTGACGTTTGCCTTGAAAAGCGCGCTAAAATTTCTCTGAATTAAATAAATCTCGAGACGCATATGGTAAAGTAATTAGTAATTCGGACAATGAAGTATGCCCTCGTCTGTTACCCAAAAATACTAGCCATAAAAAGAAATGAAAAATTTTCCCTTTGCAACCCAATTTGAGCCGAATAAATTTTGTTCCTTTTGTTTAATAGACTGAAAAACCATTTAGCCCGGAATTGTGAATGATTGAAAAGTCCAAATGGTGCGATAAAAAAGGGGGCAAGAAAAATAGAGTAATTCTTAACAAAAACAACAAGAAAAGAAAACAAAGTGAAAAATAGAAAAAAAAAGTAGAAAAAGAAGAGAAAAATGAGCAAAAGCCCGAAAAAGCACTAACGGACGTCATAAGGTCATTTTCAAATTCCGAATTTTTCGATCATTCCTAATTATACCCAATACACCTTAAAATCCGAAAAAGTCTTAACTGACTCCGGATTGAGAAATTAATTACCGCATGGAGAGATAAAACATGAAAATCTAATAAAAGAGATTAACTGATGTGTATAAGAGGCGATGTTATCATTTTCTTTATAACCGTACCCCGATGATGAGATATTTTCACCCATAAATTCCCGTCTTTTCAAATTTGTGTGCGTGACCTTGTGTCATTACATTTACTCCTTATATCACGCGTACCGAGAGAGAATAGCCACATTTCGAGTGATTCGTTTACGAGAGTATCCCGAGAGCATTTGAATCAATTTTTTTTTGAAAAAGTAACGTAATGATCAATCGGTGGAAATTAGTGGCTTAATTTTTGGCTTCGCACACACACATACACGACAAATTGAGACTTATGATTATAAGTCTATGGTGATTATTTTTAGGAAAGTTTAAATTGTATAATTTTTAGGTATTTTGAATTTTTAAGTTGAAAACAAATTTTATGGGTAATTCACTGCAAACCCTCGCGAGACACAAATCATCCTATTAGGGTAACCTAGGGGTTTAAAGGCTTGTTACATACGCTAAATGCAATCTCTTGTCCGCGAAAGTAGTACTCTATCTCTATCACATGTCAGTATTAGTATTTGAACATGCTTAAATTCTTTTACATTGCTCGGGACGATCAAAGTTCTAAGTTAGGGGATTGATTAGGTCTAAATTCTTCGTATTTATTCCCTTACGTTAGAGGTTTTTATCACCTTGTGCATTGTAAAACGCGTTGATTTCTTCCTTATTATTGCTACTAACATTTTCTATGCAGTGCATCGTGTTTGGGGTATTCTCTTACATTTTGTAGGAAATTCGTTCAGAAAAGAAAAGACAAAACTCAAATTCAAGAGAGAAATACAAAATGCAAGAGAAGAAAAGTCAAGGGGCAATTTCATAATTTTACACCCAGAATTTGGACATGGACTCCCCAGAAGAAGTTGAAGTTCGTGGGTCCATGAGCGCGTAGGAAGAAACAGTGTCCAATTCCGAGTTACGAATGAAAAGTTATGAGGGTTCAAACTTGGAACTTGGGAAGAAATCAGGGCTAAAGAAGGAAAGGAGAAGAAAAAGACTTGGAAAAAATTTCAGCTCAGAAATTTTGCATCAACACTGGAAAACTGAACCGGTTCAGACCAGCAAAGGACAAAACAACGAACCGGTTCGATGAGCTAAAATTCCATTTTTTTATTTAAAATAGAGTTGTGCATGGATGAAGTACGTAATATAACGTGATATAGTTAATTATTTTGGAAACCAGACATCAAGGGGGTGATTTTTAATAGTTTTAGATGGTTCTTGCACCCAAGAGCCTGAAAAAACACTACAAGAATTTGCACCATTAGCAATAATATTTAGCAACACAAGATATTTTTGTTGCCAAAGATACCCTTTTGGCAACAAAATTTGAATTATGTTGCCAAAAGACTATTTTACATTGTACTTTTGGCAACATAAAATAAAACTTGTTGCCAAAAGTTAAAATTTCAAGCGGGAAGCTAGCAAAATAAAAGAGGGAAATTTTTTAGCTTTTAGCATCATATTTTTTTGTTGCCAAACATGACTTAACTTTTGGCAACATAGGAGTGGGTTGAGAAAAATCTCATACTTTTGGAAACAAAGAAAATTATGATGCCAAAAATATTTTATTTGTTTGTTACTAATTTTTGTTGGCCGTTAAGTTAGATAAAAGACCAAAAAAAAAAAACTCTCCCTCTCCGCTCACCGAAACCGAACCCTAACCTTTCCTCCGTCTTGCTCTCCCTCTCCTCCGTCCTGCTATCCCTCCATCCTGCTCTTCCCCTCGTTCAATCCTCGTCCACCACCTCGTTCAATGAGAAAAATCGATTTTATATTTATTAGAAATCGATTTCGGTGAGTTCAAACGAATGCTCATAGTGAAGATCCCCAACATTTTAACCATCAATGCTTCTCTAAAACATTTATCAGAAATCGATTGTTCACTTCTTTTCAGGTACATCATTCATTTGACAATCCTTACTCTATACCTCATTTGTTTATTTGTAAATATATTATATTTTATTATATTAGTTTTATAGTAAAAATTAGTGTTTATGCTGATTTGATTTTGATGAGAATGATTGATTTAGGTCATCTCCTTGTTTATTTCTTCACTTTACATATTTGGGTCTTCTGGAAGAGTTGGTTATGGACATGAATCTGTTTATAAATCTGATGATGGCTTTAAATGGGCTATCTTGACTTTGATTGATAAACATTATTGTGATTCCTATTTTATAGCTACTGTAAATTTATTTTTGTTTGCTGAAAAACAATCAAATGGATGGAAGCTACAATTTGTACTGTAATTTTATAGCTACTGCAAATTTATTTATGTTATTTCCTATTTTTTGATTTATAATATTCAAATTAATGTTTAGAAGATATGTGCATTGCTCTTTAATTATAGTTTTAATAGTATTTTTGCAAGGGGTTAGTTGTGGTCTAAGAATTTAAAAGTAAAGTATAAATACTATTATCTTATTGGTGGTTTTAATGTGGTGAGCAACATAACTTTTAAAGCATCAATTAAAAGTAGGGTAAATTATACATAGTAATAAACCTCTCAAGTTACACATAGTGCGCATAGATACTAGCCATCTAGTTCTTATGCATACGCATTCAATAGCCCTTAGACCCGTTCGAGAGTCATTACCCCTGTAATGAGATCTCTTGAATTGTCCCGTTTGGGCAGTTTGGGACTGCATATATTCTGTATAATAATGTACTTAGTGGTGTGCACTTGTTACTTTTAGGGGAACTTCTGTTGCCGTCTCTTAATGTTCTCTGGGTACATACTAGATTGATGTGGTGTTGAGTGTTAATTCAATTGATAAATCGACATAAATTGAAATAACGCCAACACTTGCGAATCTATGTCGTGTACTTGGAGAACTATGGGGATATGTTGTCGAAATTTCCTCAGATTGAAACAATGTGGATGAGCTGCTAAGTGTGTTACAGAAATATGCGGTCTTGAATGGGATAGGACCACTCACCTTTTAGAGGAGATACAATTATATTGTTTTATACGTGATGCACAAGGAAATAAATTATAACTTCTAAGTAAAAGTTAATTCATCATTTGCTGTTTATGTACTCTCTCAATTAGCGAATATGTAGGGGGTCAATAAGAGTTTAAATTATATTGCTTTGTATGAAATATACGAAGAAAAAAGGTAACTTTTAAGTAAAATTTAATTCATCTATTGTTGTTTATGCAATCTCTCAATAAACAGATATGGAAGAAGTGGACAAGAGTTGGATGACACTTAAGCATAGAGTAGGCGAGCGGTATCGTGAGGGCACTAAGTCTTTTGTAAACAGAGCAATGGCCAAAGTGAGCCAAAATGGTACAATTCAATGCCCGTGTAATAATTGTTGTAATCGTTATTAGCACATTGGCCATGTTGTGATGTATCATTTAGTACGACATGGCATAATGGAAAGTTATAAGATCTGGGTTCATCATGGGGAATCTATTTTGCAACACCAAATCGATGAATCTGAAGATGACACGGATGTTGAAATTGGTGATAATGAAGACGAGGATGACGATTTCCTCGAATTAGTAGAAGACTATTGTAGGGGGACTTATACGGGGCGTGATTCAGGGGATTTTAGGACAAAAGAAGCATATGATAACACCAAAACGAATGATGTGGAAAATATCGAAAAAATACTAAAGGCTGCCCAACGTGAGGTGTACCCGGGCTGCAAAACATATACGCTATTGAAATTTGTGATTACAATGTTTCATTTGAAGGTTGTGGGTAAATGGAGTAATAAGTCATTTGACATGTTAATGGAGGTATTAGTGGATCTTCTACCTGCAGGGAATTTGGTTTCGAAATCTATTTATGAAGCTAAAAAGATGCTACGAGAATTGGGCTTGGGATATGAGACAATCCATGCATGTCAACATGATTGCGCTCTCTTTTGGAAGGAGAATGCATCTCTTGATAATTGTCCGATATGTGGGGAGTCTAGATACAAGCCCAATTTTGGCAATGGTAAGAAGATCCCTCAAAAGGTACTACGCTACTTTCCATTGACACCTAGGTTGCAAAGATTGTTTATATCAAGGAAGATGGCTACAGGCATAAGATGGTACAGTGATAAGCGCGTGGATGATGGGATAGTGAGGAATCCAGCTGATAGTGAGGAGTGGAAGGACTTTGATCGATGTTATCCTAATTTTTGCTAAGGATCCCCGTAATGTGAGGCTAGGCCTCGCCACCGATGGGTTCAACCCTTTTGGGAACATGAGCACCTCTTATAGCATGTGGCCTATGGTAATGATGCCATATAACATGGAACCCTAGAACTTCATGAAGGATCCATTTTTCATAATGACTTTACTTATTCTTGGGCCTAATGCCCCCGGTAAAGAAATTGATGTTTACATGCGACCATTGATTGATGAGTTGAACGAGTTGTGGGAAAATGGCGTACTCACTTATGATGCCTCTACTCAACAAACGTTTCGGATGCATGCAGCTGTAATGTGGACGATAAACGACTTTCCTGCCTATGGTAAGTTATCTGGGTGGAGTACGAAAGGTTATCTTGCTTGTCCCCCATGTAATGATGATGCATTATCTCAACGCCTGCGAAGTAAGATTGGATACTTGGGCCATCGACGTTACCTTCCTGAGGACCATACTTTGCGAAGGAGTAAGGCATTTAACGGTATGTCTGAGAATCAAACTCGATCCTTGGAGTTACCAGTGGAAAAAGTACTAAATCAATTAAATTGCTTGTCAAATGCCAAGTTTGGAAAGCATCCGAGCAACAAGAAAAGGCCTCGTGACCCAACAGAATTGAACTGGACAAAGAAAAGCAATTTATACGAGCTCCCGTGTTGGAAAACACTAAAGCTTCATCACAACCTTGATGTGTTGCACATTGAAAAAAATATATGTGATAATTTACTTGGAACAATATTGAACATGGATGGGAAGAACAAGGACACAAAAAAAGCACGCCTTGATCTAGAAGATATGGGAATAAGGGCAGAATTGCACTTACAAAAGCGTCCTGATGGGTCTTATGTTAAGCCTCCCGCAATATATACATTAACCCCAAAGGAGAAGGAGTATTTTTATAATTTTTTGAAATCAGTTAAGTATCCAGATGGCTACGCTGCAAACATCTCAAGATGTGTGACTACAAAGGCTGGAAAATTATTGGGCCTTAAAAGCCATGATTGTCATGTCTTGCTACAATGAATTCTTGCCATTGGGATGCGTGGATACCTTCCTAAAGATATTTGTATTACACTGGCTGAGTTGGGTAGGAGTTGTACTCCAAAACATTAGTGCATACAGATTTGGAGAAATTAGAGGAACGCATAATTCTGATACTTTGCAAAATGGAGAAGATTTTCCCCCCGGCATTCTTTGATGTAATGGTCCATTTGGCGGTTTATTTGGCACGTGAGGCCAAACTTGCTGGACCAGTACAATATCGATGGATGTTTCCAAATGAAAGGTAAATGCAACTATTATAATGTTAATTTAGTTTAATATCTTAAAAAATGTGTAAAATGTGTAATATCCATCTAACTATTATTAATTTCAAGGTTTCTTGGAACTTTGAAAGAATTTGTATCTAACCGAGCCAGGCCTGAAGGTTCCATTGCGGAGACGTACATTGTGAAAGAGTGTTTGACTTTTTGCTCAATGTACTTGAGCCATGTTGAACCCGTATTTAACAGAGAAGAACGCAATTGTGATGGTGGCGAACGTGGTTTGGGGCTAGTTGTCTTTAACCAAAATTTCCGTCCTTTCGGATGTATCTCAAGGGCTCCTGATGTGTCTGAAAAGGAGCTCAATATGGCTAAGTGGTTTGTGTTGTATAACACTGCTGAGGTTGAGCCGTATCTAGAGTACGTGTTTCAAATTTATAATATTCATGATCTTTTTGTTTGATTATCCATTTTATTAATAAATTAAATTTTTCTAATTAGGGAACACAAAAGTCACTTCAAATTCCAAATGGACGTGACATACTTCAAATTCAACGCCAAAAATTTCCGAAGTGGTTTAAAGAACGGGTAAGATATATAAAGAAAGTTACTTTGCATCACTTTAACAATAATTTAATACGACTTTCATATGTTGTTTATGTAGATGAATCTTTTACGAGTGCAAGGGTCCCCCAAAGTAAATGATGAGCTCTGGTCATTAGCAAATGGACCTAACGTGATAGTGAATATGTATTCGGGTTGCATTTGCAATGGAGTTCGATTCCATACTAGGGACCGAGACATGAATCGTAGGAGTCAGAATAGTGGGTTGGTCTCCAAAGGGGAACACGAGGGTCGTGAGCTAGACTTTTACGGTTACTTGAGCAAAATTTATGAGATGACATATATTTACGGGAATAAAGTCATTTTGTTCCAATGCGAATGGTTCAACACCGGTAGTAGGAAGACAATGCGCACTGATTCACATTTTATTAGTATTGATGTTAAGAGTCGGTGGTATAAAGATGATCCATTTGTTTTGCCTAGTCAGGTTCAACAAGTTTTCTATGTCAATGATACAAAGTTAGGTGCACAATGGTAAATCGTATAAAAAGTCCAACATCGGGGAACCTGGGATGTACCGGAGTTGGATGACGATGATACCGGGGCAGCAGAATTGCATGGATCTGGTGACGTGTTCCAACAAGTCGAAACAACAAATGTTATCCCAATCGTCGTTGAAGATACTGCTACTCAATTTCATAGGAATGATGCAATTCCTGAGGTTATCCCTAGTGATAGGGTTCTGCATCCAATGGGGGAAAACATTGATGATGATGATGTCGTTGATGATGAAACAATGCTAGAGAATGGAGATAACGAAGAAGATGGGGAGAAAATGGATTATGATTATGATATTGATACCGATATGTAATGTTAAATGTTTTGTTCCTATTTTTTTTTGTATGTGGACAAACTTTTTATGTTTCTATCTAGTGTAATTCGTTACGTGTTGTGCCAAATTAGTTTTATCAAATTAGAGAATGGAGATAACGAAGAAAATGGATTATGATTATGATATTGATACTGATATGTAATGTTAAATGTTTGTTCCTATTTCGTTACGTGTTGTGTCAAATTAGTTTTATCAAATATTATTAATCAAGTTATATGTTTCCATCTAGCGTAATTCGTTATGTAGTGTGATGTTCATTTTATTTTATTTAATTTTTGTGTTTAGTCGAAAAATATGCCTCCAAAGGAAAAAATATGGCTTCAACCTAGACATACGAGTCGTATGATGTTAGCATATGAGAAAGAAAGGCTCAATAATATTAAGAAGAATCAATTGCGACTGAATGCATTGGTGCCTAACGAGATCAGATTCAGTAAGAATCAAAATTTTAATGTAAATGTACGAGATGATGATGAGTACAGATTGCCCGATGGTGAGGAGGATCTTAGTTCGTCCAGTGGTGATGATGTCAGTGATGATAATAATGAGTATTCTAATCCTCAAATGGAGAAGGTAATGCATGCATGGTAGTGTAATTGAAATTAAGTTTATGTTCATTACCTCAAAATACTTTACAGTACATATATAGATTCTATACATTTTTTGCATCACTACTTAAACTGTATTTTGTATTGGCAGGTCTCGAACATGGCGCCCGTACGACGATTATTTCATCGTTCTCCCTCCCCCCCGACGAGAGAAGCCTCATTTGAGGAGACACTCAACTCCCAAATCAATATGTCACGAGTACCACCAGTGACCAACAATGCAGGTAACATAATATATATAAAGTTATATATATATATATATAAACTGGTATATAAACAGTTTATATATAACCAGTTTATATATAAACTGCTTATATATAACAGCTTATATATAGCAGTTTATATATAAACTGTTATATATAACAATTTATATATAACTGTTTATATATAAACTGCTAGATATAAGCTGTTATATATAAGTAGTTTTTATATAACAGTTTATATATATAACAGTTTATATATAACTGTTTATATATAAAACAGTTTATATATAACCAGTTTATATATAAACTGCTTATATATAACAGCTTATATATAGCAGTTTATATATAAACAGTTATATATAAACTGTTATATATATAACAGTTATATATAAACTGTTATATATATATAACAGTTTATATATAAACTTATTTATTTTTCTTCGAAATCATGTTTAGATTGTTTAAATCTACTTCTTGTATATATAATTATCTTACTTTCGCATTAAAACAGGAGGTTCGAGTCACTCCTCGGTGCACTTTCAACAGAGAACATCAAATGATAATGCCGTAGAAGATATACAAATTACTGTTCCTGACGTTTCCATGATGCGTAAGTCATTTTTGTTTAGATTGTTTAAATTTACTTATTGTATATATAATTGTCTTTATTTTTTATTAAAACAGGAAGCTCGAGTCACTCCTCGATGCGTCTCCAACAAAGAACATCAATCAATGATGCTGTTGAAGATATACAGGCCGATATTCCGGATGTTTCCTTGATATGTAAGTTATTTTGATTATTTTATTAGTGGTTTATTATGTAATACTCGACATTTATTATATTACTTTATGTAATACTTAACATCAATCAATGACATTTATATTACTTTATTTTTCTACAGCTAGTAGAACCAAAAAGCGAGTTCGAGGATTAACACGTGGAATGAAGGTTGAGAAAACGGTAAAAAGACATGGAAAACTAGAAGTGTGTGTGTTGGAAGGTGATGGGGCACTTATGGGTGTAAATGCTCCTTCTCTAGGACAACAAATCGGAATTGAGGTTCAAAATGCGGCACCACTTCAAGGGGTGACTCGTTGGGGGGAAATTGATTCTGGGACACGAGATGCAGTAATCGCCAGGATTCGGGTAGTTATATTTGATTCTTTCAGTTAGATATTCTTTCAATGTTATTGTGTGTATTTCTAATTAAAGTAAATTTGCAGGATAAATTCGATATTGTTAACTATGATGAGGATGAGTTTGCCAGACATGCTATTAATAGGAAGTGTGCACGGAGGTACAGTGGCTGGAGGAGTAAAATGTACATACATTACACGAAATTATTGAAGGATGGAGTCGACCCTAAAAAGAATTCATATGGAGGGGTTACACCAAGCGATTGGAAGTACATGATAGATGATGTTTGGAGTGGTGAGAAGTTCAAGGTAAGTAATTCGATTTCATTATGTTTGTAATTTAGCTATTTCTTGAAAATTGCATTATTGGAGATCCATTTAGTATTTTTTTTATGTTTTTAATCAGGCAAGGTCAGTAAAAGGTCAATTAGCACGTGCTAGTTTGCCTTGGAATCATACTTGTGGGGTCACGATCATTTGTAGCTGCCATGTCAATCGAGGTGATGCGTTATGTAATTTATGAATTTAATTACTTATCAATGTAAAATCATATTCTCATTGGTTCCATTTATGAATAGGCTGAAGAAAAGGGTGGTGAGAGACCACATATTACTGACTTCTTTAAATCATCTCATTGGAGTGAGAAAAATAATGACTGGGTGGATCCAAAGTGCAAGGAAAAATATGTATGTACATCTTTGATTAATTAATTATATTGCGAAAGATCCCATATTGCTAACTTCTTTATATTGTTATTTTACAATTTGTTGACTAATTATAACATGAGTTTATACTATTTTAAATATGGCAGGAGAAGTTTGTGGAGCTTAAAGAGAGATCCTTGCAACCAAACGCACCCTTCATGTCACAAGAGGAGATGTCGATAGAAGCTTTTGGAAAAAGATCGGGCCATATTGTTGGATGGGGGGTAGGCCCGAAGCCCTCTAAAGCTTCAAGTACAATAGGACAATTGAGGGCGCGTGATGAAGAGGTGAGGCTACTAAGAGAGAATTTGGCTTTAGTCGAGGAGAGAAATGCTATCCAACAACAGAAGATAAATGCTCAACAACAGAAGATAGAGGCCCAAGATAAAAAATTTGAAGATTTCCAGGAATACACGATGCAAATGTTTGCAAAAATACGTAAGGACCAAGAACGAGGGAGCGTATCCGGAGGATCTCCAAATTCGAATCAATTTGGTAAGTATATATATTTATATGTTATATATATTGCTGTTATAACATATATGCATATATAACAACATATATGCTGTTATAACAACATATATGTTGTTATATATATAACAGCATATATGTTATAATATGTTGTTATGCATATATAACAACACCGTTATGCATATATAACAACATATATGGTGTTATAACAGCATATATGTTGTTATTTATATAACAGCATATATGTTATAATATGCTGTTATAACATATATGCAGCATATATGTTATAACAGCATATTGTGTTGTTATATATATAGCAGCATATAATATGTTGTTATAACAGCATATATGTTGTTATATATGCATAACATATATGTTGTTATATATGCATTTATGTTATAACAGCTATATATATAACATATGCTGCTATAACATATAACATTTGTGTTGATATGTGATTTATAAGCCATACTTTATCTTATATAAATTATGTAAGGATCTATGTTCTGTTTTCTCATTACTGTACGAGTCACGAACACCTCGCACAGGACCAATGTGACTCGTAGGAACCGACCGCGTAGTCACGGGGCTCCCGGTTTGAGTGTACGACGTAAATTTGTAAAAAATTAGACTTAAGCATAAAAATATGCCATCGAAAGGTGAAAACGTATAACAAACATAGAACGGTCCCGTAAGAGTCACGAACACCTCGCACGGGACCAATGTCACTCGTAGGAACCGACCGCGTAGTCACGGGGCTCCCGGTTTGAGTGTACGACGTAAATTTGCAAAAAATTAGACTTAACCCTAAAAACATGCCATCGAAGGGTGAAAACATAAAACAGCCACAAAACGGTCCCGTAAGAGTCACGAACACCACACACGGGAGTAATGGGACTCGTAGGAACCGACCGCGTAGTCACGGGGCTCCCGGTTTGAGTGTACGACGTAAATTTGCAAAAAATTAGACTTAAGAATAAAAACATGCCATCGAAGGGTGAAAACGTAAAGCAGCCACATAACGGTCGCGTAAGAGTCACAAATACCTCGCATATTGTGTTGTTATATATATAGCAGCATATAATATGTTGTTATAACAGCATATATGTTGTTATATATGCATAACATATATGTTGTTATATATATAACAACATATATGCTGTTATAACAGCATATATGTTGTTATATATGCATTTATGTTATAACAGCTATATATATAACATATGCTGCTATAACATATAACATTTGTGTTGATATGTGATTTATAAGCCATACTTTATCTTATATAAATTATGTAAGGATATATGTTCTGTTTTCTCATTACTGTACGAGTCACGAACACCACACACGGGAGTAATGGGACTCGTAGGAACCGACCGCGTAGTCACGGGGCTCCCGGTTTGAGTGTACGACGTAAATTTGCAAAAAATTAGACTTAAGAATAAAAACATGCCATCGAAGGGTGAAAACGTAAAGCAGCCACATAATGGTCGCGTAAGAGTCACGAATACCTCGCACGGGACCAATGTGACTCGTAGGAACCGACCGCATAGTCACGGGGCTCCCGGTTTGAGTGTACGACCTAAATTTGCAAAAAAATAGACTTAATCATAAAAACATGCCATCGAAGGGTGAAAACGTAAAACAAACATAGAACGGTCACGTAAGAGTCACGAACAGCTCGCACGGGATCAATGTCACTCGTTGGAACCGACCGCGTAGCTCCCGGTTTGAGTGTACGACGTAAATTTGCCAAAAGTGAGACTTTTGAATAAAAACATGACATTGAAGGGTTAAAGCGTAAAACAAACACATAACGGCCTCGTAAGAGTCACCAACGCCTCGCACAGGACCAATGTGACCCCTAGGAATCGACCGCGTAGTCCCGCGGCTCCCGAGTTGAGTGTAAGACTTAAATTTGCAAAAAATTAGACTTGAGCATAAAAACATCCCATCGAAGGGTGAAAATGTAAAACAAACACAGAACGGTCGCGTAAGAGTCACGAACACCTCGCACGGGACCAATGTGACTCGTAGGTTCCGACCGCGTAGTCACGGGGATCCCGGTTTGAGTGTATGACGTAAATTTGCAAAAAATTAGACTTAAGCATAAAAACATGCCATCGAGGGTGTAAACGTAAAACAGCCACAGAACGGTCCGGTAAGAGTCACGAACACTTCGCACGGGACCAATGTGACTCGTAGGAACCGACCGCGTAGTCACGGGGCTCCCGGTTTGAGTGTATGACGTAAATTTGCAAAAAATTAGACTTAAAAATAAAAACATGCCATCGAAGGATGAAAACGTAAAGCAGCCGCAGAACGGTCGCGTAAGAGTAACGAACACCTTGCACGGGACCAATGTCACTCGTTGGAACCGACCACGTAGTCACGGGAATCCCGGTTTGAGTGTACGACGTAAATTTGTAAAAAATTAGACTTAAGAATAAAAACATGCCATCGAGGGTGAAATTATAAAACAGCCACAAAATGGTCCCGTAAGAGTCACGAACACCTCTATTGGGACCAATGTGACTTGTAAGAACCGACCGCGTAGTCACGGGGCTCCCGGCTTGAGTGTACGACGTAAATTTGCAAAAAATTAGACTTAACCATAAAAACTTGCCATCGAAGGGTGAAAACGTAAAATAGAAACAAAACGGTCCCGTGAGAATCACGAACACCTCGCACGGGACCAATGTGACTCGTAGGAACCTTCCGCGTAGTCACGGGGCTCCCAGTTTGAGTGTACGACCTAAATTTTCAAAAAATTAGACTTAATCATAAAAACATGCCATCGAAGGGTGAAAACGTAAAATAGCAACAAAACGGTCCCGTGAGAGTCACGAACACCTCGCACGGGACCAATGTGACTCGTAGGAACCGACCGCGTAGTCACGGGGCTCTCGATTTAAGTGTACGACCTAAATTTGCAAAAAAGTAGACTTAACCATAAAAACATGCCATCGAAAGGTGAAAATGTAAAACAGCAACAAAACGGTCGCGTAAGAGTCACGAACACCTCGCACGGGACCAATGTGACTCGTAGGAACCGACCGCGTAGTCACGGAGCTCCCGGTTTGAGTGTACGACCTAAATTTTCAAAAAATTAGACTTAATCATAAAAAAATGCCATCGAAGGGTGAAAATGTAAAACATCAATAAAACGGTCGCGTAAGAGTCACGAACACCTCGCATGGGACCAATGTGACTCGTAGGAACCGACCGCGTAGTCACGGGGCTCCCAGTTTGAGTGTACGACCTAAATTTGCAAAAAAGTAGACTTAACCATAAAAACATGCCATCAAAAGGTGAAAATGTAAAACAGCAACAAAACAGTCGCGTAAGAGTCACGAACACCTCGCACGGGACCAATGTGACTCGTAGGAACCGACCGCGTAGTCACGGGGCTCCTGGTTTGAGTGTACGACCTAAATTTGCAAAAAATTAGACTTAATCATAAAAACAAACACAGAACGGTCGCGTAAGAGTCACGAACAGCTCGCACGGGACCAATGTCACTCGTTGGAACCGACCGCGTAGTCACGGAGCTCCCGGTTTGAGTGTACAACGTAAATTTGCCAAAAGTGAGACTTTTGAATAAAAACATGACATTGAAGGGTTAAAGCGTAAAACAAACACATAACGGCCTCGTAAGCATCACCAACGCCTCGCACAGGACCAATGTGACCCCTAGGAATCGACCGCGTAGCCCCGCGGCTCCCGGTTTGAGTGTAAGACTTAAATTTGCAAAAAATTAGACTTGAGCATAAAAACATGCCATCGAAGGGTGAAAATGTAAAACAAACACAGAACGGTTGCGTAAGAGTCACGAACACCTCGCACGGGACCAATGTGACTCGTAGGAACTGACTGCGTAGTCACGGGGATCCCGGTTTGAGTGTATGACGTAAATTTGCAAAAATTAGACTTAAGCATAAAAACATGCCATCGAGGGTGTAAACATAAAACAGCCACAAAACGGTCGGGTAAGAGTCACGAACACTTCGCACGGGACCAATGTGACTCGTAGGAACCGACCGCGTAGTCACGGGGCTCCCGGTTTGAGTGTATGACGCAAATTTGCAAAAAAATAGACTTAAGCATAAAAATATGCCATCGAAGGGTGAAAACGTAAAGCAACCACCGAACAGTCGTGTAAGAGTCACGAACACCTTGCACGGGACCAATGTCACTCGTTGGAACCGACCACGTAGTCACGGGAATCCCGGTTTGAGTGTACGACGTAAATTTGTAAAAAATTAGACTTAAGAATAAAAACATGCCATCGAGGGTGAAATTATAAAATAGCCACAAAATGGTCCCGTAAGAGTCACGAACACCTCTATTGGGACCAATGTGACTTGTAGGGACCGACCGCGTAGTCACGGGGCTCCCGGTTTGAGTGTACGACGTAAATTTGCAAAAAATTAGACTTAACCATAAAAACTTGCCATCGAAGGGTGAAAATGTAAAATAGCAACAAAAAGGTCCCGTGAGAATCACGAACACCTCGCACGGGACCAATGTGACTCGTAGGAACCTTCCGCGTAGTCACGGGGCTCCCAGTTTGAGTGTACGACCTAAATTTTCAAAAAATTAGACTTAATCATAAAAACATGCCATCGAAGGGTGAAAACGTAAAATAGCAACAAAACGGTCCCGTGAGAGTCACGAACACCTCGCACGGGACCAATGTGACTCGTAGGAACCGACCGCGTAGTCACGGGGCTCTCGGTTTAAGTGTACGACCTAAATTTGCAAAAAATTAGACTTAACCATAAAAACATGCCATCGAAGGGTGAAAATGTAAAACAGCAACAAAACGGTCCCGTGAGAGTCACGAACACCTCGAACGGGACCAATGTGACTCGTGGGAACCGACCGCGTAGTCACGGGGCTCCCGGTTTGAGTGTACGACCTAAATTTTAAAAAAATTAGACTTAATCATAAAAACATGCCATCGAAGGGTGAAAACGTAAAATAGCAACAAAACGGTCCCGTGAGAGTCACGAACACCTCGCACGGGACCAATGTGACTCGTAGAACCGACCGAGTAGTCACGGGGCTCCCGGTTTGAGTGTATGGCCTAAATTTGCAAAAAATTAGACTTAATCATAAAAACATGCCATCGAAGGGTGAAAACGTAAAACAAACACAGAACGGTCACGTAAGAGTCACGAACAGCTCGCGCGGGACCAATGTCACTCGTTGGAACCGACCGCGTAGTCACGGAGCTCCTGGTTTGAGTGTACGACGTAAATTTGCCAAAAGTTAGACTTTTTGAATAAAAACATGACATCGAAGGGTTAAAGCATAAAACAAACACATAACGGCCTCGTAAGAGTCACCAACACCTCACACGGGACCAATGTGACCCCTAGGAATCGACCGCGTAGTCCCGGGGCTCCCGGTTTGAGTGTAAGACATAAATTTGTAAGAAATTAGACTTAAGCATAAAAACATGCCGTCGAAGGGTGAAAACGTAATACAACCACAGAACGGTCGCATAAAGTTCGCGAACACCTCGTACGGGACCAATGTCACTAGTTGGAACAGACCGCGTAGTCACGGGGATCCCGGTTTGAGTGTACGACGTAAATTTGCCAAAAATTAGACTTAAGCATAAAAACATTCCATCGAAGGGTGAAAATGTAAAACAAATACATAATGGTCTCGTAAGAGTCACGAACAACTCGCACGGTAACAATGTGACTCGTAGGAACCGACCGCGTAGTCACCGGGCTCCCGGTTTAAGCGTAAGACGTAAATTTGTAAAAAATTAGACTTAAGCATAAAAACATGCAATCGAAGGGTGAAAACGTAAAACAACCACAAAATGGTCCCGTAAGAGTCATGAACACCTCGCACGGGACCAATGTAAGTCTTAGGAACCGCCCGTGTAGTCACTGCCCTCCTGATTTGAGTGTACGACTTAAATTTGCAAAAAGTGAGACTTAAGAATAAAAATGTGACACTGAAGGGTGAAAACGTAAAACAGCCATAAAATTGTCCCGAAGAGGCACGGACACCTCGAACGGGACCAATGTAACTCGTAGTAATCGATCCCAGTCATGGGAATTCCAGTTTGACTATACTGTTATATATACATATTTATCTCAGTATGTATATATATATCTCAGTATGTATATATATACATACTATACTCAGTATATATACTAACAGTATACACCTGTTAGTATATATACTCAGTATATATATATATATATATATATATATATATATATATATATATATATATATATATATATATATATATATATATATATATATATACATACATAATAGTATGTATATATATACCCTGTTAGTATATATATATATATATACATACTGCCATACTATTATGTATATATATATATATACTAACAGGTGTATATATATATATATATATATGTATATATATACAAAACTGTACATACTGTTATGTATATATATATATATATATACACCTATATATACATATGTATATAACCTATATATACATATGTATATAACTGTTATGTATATATATATATATACATACATATATATAGAGAGCGGTTCTCATGCATACCCCAGTTTGCATACCGCTGGCGCGGACCAATTTTGATAAAATAGTAAAAAAAATATTTTTGATGTAATTTTTTTTTTATAGTTTCTAAACATTTCAATAGGACCATAAAAAAAAATTCAACTCAAAATGAATTTTTTTGCTATTTTAAAAAAATCGGTCAAACTTTGTCAGTTTTTAACAACTTAAAAATTGACAAAGTTTGACCGATTTTTTTAAAATAGCAAAAAAATTCATTTTGAGTTGAATTTTTTTTTTATGGTCCTATTGAAATGTTTAGAAACTATAAAAAAAAAATCAGCCCGAAATTATGTTTTTTACTATTTTAAAAAAATGGTCCGCACGGAGGGTATGCAAACTGGGTATGCATGAGATCCTTTCTGCATATATATATATATATACATAACAGTATATATAGGTGTACTAAATACTAACAGGTGTATATATATATATACATATATGTATATATATATATATATACTATATATAACACTATATATAATAGTTTATATATATAGTATATATATATATATATGAAAAAAAATATGAACAGCTGTTTATATAGATAAATATATAAACAGTTTATATATATAAAAACTATTATAACTGTTTCTATAACAGTTATATCTAACTATTTATATATAACTATAATAGTTATAAACTATTATTATCTTTTGAAGTCGGATAGATTATAATTTATTTTGTATTTTGTGTAGAATAAAAATGGATTTGCGACACATGGAAAAGTCAATGGATACGGTGGATCGAGGTACGTAGCTACTCGGATACTTATTTAAGTTTATGTAGCTACTGGGATACTTATTTAAGTTTATGTAGCTACTCGGATACTATTTTTAGATATTAAATCGGTGAAAGGGATTTAATGGTGGTTTAGCGGTGTTTTTTGCTGTTGGATTTATTTTAATGTTAAAAACAGGTTGGATTTCATGAATAAACAAAGGAAACTCTGCCGAAATTTTGTGAAATTAAAGAGTGTTTTAAATTGATTAAGTCAAACATACATGCATTTGAAGTTATAAAAACTCATGTAGTCATTTATTTTTGTATTTTGTGCAGGTTGATGATGGATTTTGCTTGGAGTTAATATGTTCGTGGTGGCTTGGAGCTGGGGTTTCTTATGTGTAGGGGAGCCATATTGTCGCCGTCGTTTTAGTTTGCGTGGACTTTTTTAACATCTTTTGATGTGTTGGGATTTGTTATGTTCGTATTTGGGACGCATTTATTTTGTACTTTTATACTTGGATTGTGATGAAATATTATTTTGTAATTCATATTTGTGAGATTTGGTTGAAAATTGTGGAATTTTGTATTACTTATGATTGTATGACAAATTTGCAATGTTATTTTGGAATATAAGGTTGTATGTTTGATGAAAAAAGTGCAATTTTAAAAATGTTTTCAATTGCGAAAAAAATAATAGGTGATAAATAAAAATCTAGTACTTTTGGCAACACAATTTTTTGTCGCTGAAAGTTATTATCTACATCTATCACTTTGGATATGGCAACAAATATTTGGTTGCGAAAAGATAACTTTTGGCAACCCAACTCTTGTGTTGCCAAAGGTATAGCTTTTGGCAACACAAGACCTGGGTTGCCAAAAGGCTATTCTTTTAGCAACCTAGCTCTTGTGTTGCAAAAGGTATAGCTTTTGGCAACACAAGACCTGTGTTGCCAAAGGTATACCCTTTTGGCAACCCAGGTCTTGTGTTGCCAAAAGCTATACCTTTGGCAACACAATTATTTTTGTTGCTGTTGAGTGACTTTTGGCAACACAAGACTTGTGTTATCAAATGTATAGCCTTTTGGCAACACAACTCTCATGTTGCCAAAATGTATAGCTTTTGGCAACACAGTTATTTTTGTTGCTGTTGAGTGACTTTTGGCAACACAAATAATATTTTTTATTATAAATTTGACAAATTATAAAATACTTTTGGCAACACAATTGCATGTTGCCAAAAGTATACATTCAGCAACACATATCTGCTGTGTTGCCAAAGGGTTTCCTAGACAGTCAATGGGCAACAAGCTGGCAACATAGCAAAATATGTTGCCAAAAGCTTTTAGCAACATATTTCTAACTTTAGCAACATAATTTGTATGTTGCTAATGGTGCAAATTCTTGTAGTGAACTGAATAACGACGGTGTGATTATTGATTTAAATTAAATTCGCAAGTTTCCAAGTAACCCTTATTTAATTAGAGTTTACTTTTAAAACAAATAAATACATCCCTTAAACATGCATCTAAATCATCCCATATAAAATAAAGCATGCAACACAGTAAATATGCTGAGACACAGATTTCAAGAAAAATACCCTTTCGGGTAAAACCTTTATTTCACTATGAATATATAATTCGCAACTTACAATTACATAGAGAAATTTGCAATGGATCAACGCGTAGCCAACCCACAAAGACATGCAGTCTTGAACTCAGCAAGAGAATACACGTAGCACCCTCCAAGGACTCGCATCCCAAACAATAAAGGAAGAACCGCAGCTCTCCTCAATGACACGCAGCCATAACACTTTGTAGAGACTCCCTTAGCAATGACACGCAGCCCTCTGTTGCAAAGATCTCCCCACAAAGATTGAACAATAGCAAAGATTGTGTTCTAGGGTTCCAAAAGATTCACAAAAGTAATTGAGATTTTTGTGTATGAATCAAAAAGATGTTTGGCACATAAAAAAACGAAGTCTTATTGTGTTTTAACTCTTAGAAACGTTTTCTCAAAGACTTGAAAAAATACTCCACCGAAATAGGTATATTTATAGGAAATATGAGTCGGTGGAAAAACACTCACGGAACTGTTCGATTTTATCTCAGGCGGACCGGTCCGGCTTGGAGGCGGATCGGTCCGACCTCGGATCGGTTCGTTTTTCAAAAGGGCCTCTTCGATTTGCCTGCGATCTGGGGTATTCTTGTGCAAAGCGGATCGGTTCGGTAGGGAGGCGAACCGATCCGAAGGCGGATCGGTTCGTTTAAAATATGGGCGGACCGGTCCGGTTTACCAGAAAATAAAAAATCTTTTAAAAGCCTCATTTTGCTTGAAAAAACTTACTTCTTATTTTTATAAAAACATTTTATAAAAATTTCCCAATACTAAGTATGAAACTTTAAGGTATTTAAAAACAAAACTTTACCAAGTTCATTATCGCAGAGGTTATGATGTTGAAGATGCTTTGATATTCGGATCTGTTGATGTAGATGCGATCTTGAGTTTCTTCAACGGTGTAACGGCGTACGACATACATATTGACAATGGACAAAAATGTCCTTACAGAGCCCTAGGGTTTTATTTTCTTCAAAAATTCTCAAGTTTTATGGAATGAATTAAAGGTTTTCTTCTTCAAAGTTTATATTCTTCGTCTCTATTCTTTCAGGTTAATTTTTCTTCGCATTTTTTCCATAATTTCCAAGATTCCAAATTATTACTGACATATTTAGGTCTAGTATCTTTATGGTTATAATTACATGCACATTAGATCATATGTTTTTCTTTAGGTTGAACATGTCCAACTAAGTTTTTAAGGGTTGGGGTGCATGAAACCAACCCTATTTTGATTTACCAATATAGGAAATAGGTTTTCGAATTAAATGTTAATTTAATCGTGTTGTGTAACTATCACAACCGTCGTAGGACTTTTGACCTCATTTTCCCTAGGTAACCGTGGTGCTTAAGAGTGTGACGCGCGTGTTAGCTATCGCGACAACTCTTTGTTATTGCCTTTGATTACGTATGATGCGGTCTTTGTTCCTTCATATACGTAATGCTTAGGATTAATAAATTCCGGGTTCATTTAAAATTCTAATTCAGAAATCTAGCATTCTACGAGGTAGATTTAATAGGGTTCGGGGGATTGTAACCCAACCTATTTGTTCTAATTAATAGTTGATTCTTGCATAAACTTGTCATTTGCACTTAGGTTAAATTAATTAGTTAACTTTCAATAGCACTTAGTGTAGTGTGTAGTTAATTTTTACATGCATTTAGTTCGTAGATATACTCTTTCTTAAATCATTTTTTTGTTTCTTTTTAGAGTCAGGTCAGGGTTCACCATCTTTTTGATCGTTGTCACGAATATTCGTCCTATTTTCCTTAGGATCCGACCCTGACTTATCGGGATTATTACTTGAGCGACAGGCTTGCACTTGAGCCTATATGGCACGCACACTAGATACACATTTGTGGTCGCATCAATATGCTTCATTCATGGCAAAAGAAGGTCAATTAATTTTTTGAACTCTTAATTTCCATCCATTATTTCCCTACGCTTCATCAAAACTTTTCTCTCTCATTATTTTATTTCGCATGCCCTCCCCTTCACCCGTCACAATCTCCACCATGAATGCGCCAAGTTGTTTTGTTCTTTTATACATTTTGTAACACTATTTATCTTGCATAGTAATATTGCTTCGTATTATTACTTGGGCCTATCTGCTAGGTTGGTTTATGCTAAGAAAAACTTCATCCAGGTGTATATTGAGGACGATGAGAATATTTTCACTTTGCATGGGCATATTTTATCTCATTTTGTAAGTATTTGAAGATATATATTTGGATGTATCTATGTTATACATGGATAAATTTTATAGGCATCATCCGTTTGATTAATTGTCAGAGTGAATCTCCATTAAAGTAATTTTTTCTCCTCAAAACTCTTAGTTCTATAGTTTAGTTTTATTTTCTTATGGATCTTTCAATTAAATTTTAGTTATTTCTTTATTGGGCTTATGTTATTAAATTTAAGTTTCGTAATGACCATATTGTAATTCTATGTACATTTTTGCAAAAACTAATTGGATAAACAAAAGCAATTGAATAAACCCCTTCTTATAGGGAATGGCTTAGTGAGATTTTCTTTATGTATAATGGTTTTTCTCAAGTCCCCATATAAAAAATTTGATAAATTCTTACATAGATCAGTAACAACCTGTGATTTTTAAACCGATTTTAATTAAATTAACTCGGATTTTGAAAAAATAATTTTTAGAATCTATTTCATTTTGGTATTAAAAAATATTAATTTTTAGATATAAAAATAAGATTTTAAATGGAATTTAAATCGGGATTGAAATTTGGAAATTATAACTTTTCATATAAAAATCGGGGGAGGATCCGACCTAAGGAGTAAAAAAATATTCGATCGTCCGATCGAGCTGAATGTTTTTATGTAGTTTCCTCTCGCCTTTAGCTACTATGCCTCTAAATTTCAGCCAAACCCAACAACCCGATCGTCCAAAATAATTTTTTTAGTGTTTGTATCTGATTATAACTTTAATTCTTTATGGTATATAAGCACAAAGTGACGAGTTTAGGACTTTTAAAATACATTTCTGTTTTCTCAAAAATCAGTAGCCTCCTCTATTTTCATCTTCTTCAATCTACAAAGCCTTAGCTCCATTTAAACCAAGATTTCAGTTCAAGATTTAAAGGTTTATTTGGTGTTTTCTCGAGTTTGGGGTAAAACGAGTATTTATTGTTTTCACGCATGGAATGTGGTGGTATGATCAGAATTTTGAGGCAGAATCTTACGAGTTTTTGGTGATTATTTTAAGGTACGGAGTTTACGCAATCTGTTCCTTGAATTTCTCGAGAGTAGTCATTTTGTTCCTCATTTATTTGTACTCATATTGTTGATATCATGACATTTATTGATGATCACCCACCAATTGTACAAAAGTCCAATAGCCAGAATGAGACTTTACGAAGCTTAAATAAGGTGAGGTGAGCCCGGTGATCTATTATTGTGTTATTGAAAAATTAAATTGGTATAATGCTCGGACGTCGCATTGAACTTGGATTCAGATTCATATTGTTGCATTTATTCCCCGTTATTTTTTTTGCGCATCTATTCTTGTCATATTGTGTACTTCCCTGTATTTTTCTTTTATTGACAGGTTATCGTGGTTTTGGACGCTACGGATTTTGGAGGATTTTAGAGCTCGACGTTTGGGGGATTTTATATTTTTGTTTAGATTGACAGTGTAACTATTTGGAGAGCTTAACATTATTTTTAGTGGAATTAAATTGTAATTATTTTGGAGGTGTAAATTTTGGATTAGACGTTATGTATTTTGATGACCTGTCATGTTTATTTTTGCTTAATATAGTTATTGATGATTTAGTGTAGTTTCAATCGTAGTAGCTCCTCGTATTTTGCGCGGGGGGTTATAAGATCATTCGTAATAAAAGTTATTTTTGAAAAAAATCAAGTTTTATAATTATAGAAGACAATACTGCAAGGTGGTTAAATACTTTGAAAAAATTAAAAGAAATGTTGCTCAACTTCAGAGAGATAAAATGGAGTTTGGCCAACTATTGATTTTTTCTTTAAAAGTTTTCATCAATAAATGACCATAATACACATACATGTATGTATGTACTTATGTAAAGAAAATATTTATTTATGTAAATCTAACATATCTAAATTTGATTATTTTCACAAATTTCTGAATCTACTCTGAAAGGATTATTCCATTCCATTAATTTCCTCTTTTCAAGGATATTTTTGCAACAAATGTTGCTAGTGGTTAGATGTGACTTATTTTGGTATGATTGGTTGTTCGGAAAAAATATTGGGAAATTATTTGGGCTATTCTGAGCTCTTATTTTGCCTATGTTTTGCATTTGTGATTTTAGGTACTATATATGGAGTATATGTATATTATATATGGAATATATGTAGTCCAAAATAAAAAGGTTATTGGCTTTTAGATTTATTTTTGCTTTCTACTTTTCTTAAATATATCCTTTTTTTTAAACAAGCAATGATGCCCATGTAGTTCACGAGTTCAAGAAAAACTTATTTACATGCTCTTTAGGTGATGAAAAAAGTACTATCTATATTTGTGCAAATGAGTGATAATGATTGTATATAGTTCAACATTTAACACAATTTCTTCCAAATTTTTTATACTCTCTTCAAACACTTCTTTGCACGCCAATTGTTTTAAAATATTGAGTCGTTTGCTATGATTTAGTTAAATTGTTCTTTTTAAAATAGGTACGAAAACCATTATAAATGAAGTAACCATTTTATTAAGGCAAAATATGTAAATTTTGTATAAAGAAACTATACCATATATTGAGGGCCGGTCTTGGTCATGTATCAGGTGGACATTGGCACATAATCCATTTTATAATAAGTACCAGTATATATGTATTTTAGGGGTCCAAAAATATTTTATATATATTAAAAAATACTTTTTTAAATGAGTTTAGTTTTTTAGGGGACATTTTTTCAAGTATTAAAAAAAAAAGAACGATACAACTTCCCAAAAAAATCTCACCCAACTCATTTAAGATTACCATTTTTTTAGGATGCATTTTTTTAACTACCCACAACATTTTTAGTTCCCTCTCTCTCTTTCTTTTGCACGCCGACCCACTCTCCTCCTCTCTCCTTACGTCCCTCTCTCTCTGTCTCTGTGCAACAACAATGCAAGCTTTCTTTTTTTCGTTTGGTTTGGATTGAAGGTTTTCTTGTGTCTTAATAGTCAACTGCTCTACTCTACGCAAAAGGTGTTTATGTTTTTTCATTTGGTTTGGATTGAAGGTTTTCTTGTGTCCTAATAGTCAACTGCTTTACTCTACGCAAAAGGTGTTTATGTTGCACTTGCAACTTGTTTTCTTTTGCAGCAAAAGGCAAAGATAAAGATGGGCATGGGATACTTTTTTAATTTATTATTTTTTTATACATATGCTAATCTTTTTTATTACTATATTTTTTTAATAATCTATTTTTTTAAATTCATCAATGTCTTACTAATCAGTTTTTTATGTAATTAATTTTTTTTATCAAGTTGCTTCTTTCTACATTAATCAAGTCCATGAAATTGAAGAGGAAATAAAAGGCTCAAACGAGGTGACATTTTTTCATATTTTTTATGTTCAATCAATTGAGATATTTCTAGACTAAAATTATCTATTAGATTCGTTGCTAATTGCGTGTTTTATTTTTATTTATAAATTTATTATTTTTATAAATGTTACCAAAAAACAAGTATCCGGATATCAAAAACGGAAAAACAAAAAAAAATAGAAGAGGTGACACAATCTTTTAAGGGAGGGCTTGATAAATTTATTATTAAAGAGCAACAAAATATAAATTATGTTAATGAAAATACAAGTCAATCACAAGAATATTTTTGTACAATATTTTTTCGGAAGGGACCTAAATTGAGTATCGCACAGGGTACTATAAATTTCAGGACCGGCCCTGCATATATTTAACGTAAAAGTTGATATCGACGGCACATCGTGCGAGTTACATGCTAGTTTATTGCATATTTTTGCAATTTGTACTAAATCTTGCAATTAAATTATGAGATCCGAGGATTATGATTTTCAATCTAGATTTCCATTTGGAACCTTGTGGCATACATAAATTACAATCATGGAAAACTAAAAGAAATATCGCTGCAAACTAAAGACACAAATTTGCCACTTGATAAGGAATAAGCATAATCCACTTCAATCACATACTAGGCACAAATCCAATTCTATTCCTTATCATACCGGGGAACCTGTAGATTTGTCTTGACATATGCTTAACCAAATATTACTATCCTCCTAATTCAACTGTCATACCATGGGCTTGAAGTTGCCCAACCAATGGCTTCACTTGTTTACTCTCATCATGTCTGTGATAGATTATGGCCGGATGCCTGGTATCAAAATCTTTAGTAAAGTGGTCTTTGGACGAATTTGGATTTTGCTGGACAAGGTTTTCAAGTGCTTTAGGCATGGGATCTCCATTCATTGCCCCCTTCCAATAGTTTCCTACGTCTTTTCTTCCATCGATAAGACTTGCAAACTGATACACAAACAACCGGAATTTGTATAAGCTTATGTATGAAAGAACAAAATTGTACCGCTTGGCATAAAATATATTTTTCTATCTTTCGGTTACTGTGGAGATCTAATCCTTTTCGCAATCGCGTTCACTTTAACAAAAATCATAAATTAATTTTTTCTTTTTCGTTATTTTGACTTTGACAATTTTCAAATTAATAAAATTTTATTACGTTAGACCATTTATACATATACTATATGTAATCAACCACTTTACACTTGCTCGGCCCTATTTATTGGTTCTATTTTATCTGACCTCATTTCTTATACTTTAGCCTATAAAATGTGGCCTAAAGTCTCCATGTGTGTCACAAAAGACCACTGGAAAATAAAAGGGCACGTAAAAACTTTCAAAACCAGATTGTATGCACAATTAAATGAGTGTTAAAATGCAAATAGCCTAAATTAAAGAAATGCTGAGATACATATAAGTGATCAACTCCACATAAGAATATTTGATAATCTGAAATTGTGTGTGGGGGGAGAGAAAAACGCGTACCAGGAAAAGAGAGAAGAGAATGAAGAAGGCAGAAGAAGACTTCATCTCTTTGCTAAGTTGATGAAAGTGCCTTGCAATCTTGTGTTGTATGGAAACGATGAGTTGAGTATTTATAGTGTGTTTAGGGAAGAAAGCATACAGTTTAGGGAAGAAAGCATACAGTTAAGTCAAACATTTCAACTGTACAGAAAAGGGAGACTTTAATTGAATCGTTACGTAATTGTAGACGGCTGTTACACTACTGGGGTCGACTCTATAGTGTGCCACCACTATCCATTAATGGTGAACAGCGGAGCGGCTAAGTGGAAGGCATCATGATCGTAAAGGAGTATCGTTGGATTGTCCAATAGGGTGCACTTTCCGTATGCAAATATGGTAAAGAAAAAAATGTCCACATACATCGTACGACCACTTACTTCATTTGGATCACATCTATTTTATTACGGCATCATGTCATATAATAAATATATAAAAACAGATTACACACTTTTGAGAGTAAAAATAACGTTAACTATGAATAATGGACATTTAATTTTATCTTTTAAAATATATTCTTTATTTTAAAGTTAATTTCATCTTTTTCAAAGATAACAATTTTTATCCTTACATTAAAGTTGAGGATTATTTTTAAATTCATAATATGGTTTTAGTTTAGTTAAATTTGGTTTTATAAAAGTCGTCCTTATTTCTTTTTGTGAAACGCAACTTAATAACAACACAAATAACTAAACATATAAATTGTTCTGAAATAAAATAGAATCTTGATGTTAATGCATTCACGAGTTCTAGTAACACTATAATGGATTAAGAGCACAAACCTTTGTTCATTTATTTCAAATTTGATTGAAGCACAATTTCGACTCTTCACTTCTTGATTAATTACTCCAATAAATCCTTCTCCTTTAACAGAAAATTGTAATTATTTGGTATTTTGAAATTTCTCTCTCTCACCTATTTGGTATTTTGAAATTTCTCTCTCACCCAATATATTGTGTGTTTAAAGCAAATTAATTTATGGTGTGTAAACTATTATATATAGGGTGTGAGAGGATCCGATTTTCTTAGTTAAGCTATAGTTTTACCATCCATCATAGTTGGGCTTGAATTAAGAAACTAACTCACTCATTAGTTGAAAAATCATGATGACTTACCTAAAGGAATCCTAATCAAATCTTATTTCTTATGTGGGCCACATTAAGTAGGACACTTATATTTAACCAATTAATTAGTTCCGGATTTACATAATTTGGAAATTAATTATGGAATTAAATATTCCCAGCATTCTCCCACTTGGTCCTAGTAAGAATACATTTCATGATTTGATTAAAGGAACATAAGGCGCACATAATATTTAGAATAATCATTAAATTTTATATACCTTAATTAAATAATCCACCAATGTGAGTTATGATTGTTACACACTAATTCAAGAGCAAGGTTCCTTTCATGTATAACATCAATATCATATTCAATTAGGTTTATAATGTTGGTTGTCATAATGGTTCTATAATGTCTTTATAAAAAAATTATTAATGTCACACCAACTCATTCACATACATGTATACAATAAAGACATAAATATAGAATGGATTAACACTTTATTGATATCAAAATATGTAGTGTTAAATAATTAAGCAAATCATGCACCAAAACAACAATTTGACACTGTTTAAAACTGTGCCAGATCAAATCTGGCACTATTTTGAACGGTGCCAGAATCAGGTGTTCCAAAATGATAAATTTTTTCTGGTACGATTTAAAAGTCTGTCAGATTTGGTTAAAATTTGATATTTCTGATACACTTTTGACACATTTTATAACTGTGCTAAATTGAGTACATTTTCGTACAGTTCAAAATCGTGCCAAAATTTGAAACACTTTTGGCACAGTTTTAAATTGTGCCAAATTTTTTTATCAAAGGAAAAAAAATAATTATAAATAATATTATCAAAAAAAATCAGCAACATTTTCACTATTTTTCGTACCTGTTTTAGAATAACAAATATTCATTAATAATATAAAACTAGCATGATAAAAATAGTACAACAACAATACAAATAGTTCGCAACAACACTAATACACATCCAGACAACAAGCCCACTAATAATTAATGGCTCAAATTCCATTAATAGAAAATTCATGTCAATACATATGAAATTCATCTCAATACGTAAGGAAATTTGAATTATATCTCAATTCATGTCAATACATATGAAATTCATCTCAAATTCCGCTGTTTTCTCTTCAAGCACCACTAACATGTTTAACTCCTCATTTATCAAGCAATGGTTCGCCTCTATATGCACAACGATCGAACTTTCAATGAGTTCCAACCTATAAGACAAACAAACAAAAAAGAGTAATTAATTCTTATCATTTGACAAGATTGAAGGTCAACATTTTAATAGAGACAAACATATTGAAAAAAATGAGTAATTAATCCTTTATTTTAGTAAATGATTGATCGCCCGGTATTTAAGTAGGCGGGTGTGACACCACTAAGATAGACCAATCAAACTACTAACAATATACACCCCACACCAAAACAATCTCTTCATCTTCATTCAATATCAAACATCACATAGTTCCAGACAATCCTTAAACCACCGTGAATCTTTACAAACACACCTAGACATGAAACAAAGAGATCCAAAAAAATGAAACTCAACTTCTAAATATCACTACAAACAACACAACATAAAAGACAACATGCAAGAATAAGAAGATGAAAACTACAAAGTTGCATCCTCTAAAACTCTGAACAAAGACCACATCATTGAGGTGATAAGAATAAAAAAGATCCAATGCCACAAAGCTCTAATTTTTAAGGCTCTCAATAAATACCACATCAGAAAGTCCACAAGCAGGACCAAGAATATCCACAACCATAAGCTCATCGAAGAAGGAAAACCCCACAATTAAGTATTGATGCAACCATACACAATATAAATTTTTTGATGAAACATATACTAACGAAGACAAATACATTTTGTAGACCACCAAGGATAGATCAACCAAAAACCTTCAAATTCAAACCTCAGCATACTAACAACTAAACTAATTAACTAATCTATTTAACCTTAAAGTTTAAGATTGAGGACCAACAATTAATTAACTAATTAACTAACAACTAAACTAATTAACAAATATATTGAAAAAAATTAACAACTAAAAATTTCAGCATACTAATTAGATCTATTGAAAAAAATAACTAATATTGGAAAAAAAATAACGTAATCAAAGGGATGTGCTGCCACTGCACTGCTTCGTGGATGAAAAGAGGGTTGCGTGATGCTGCTGCTCTGCTTCAGCAGGGGTTTGCGTGTGCGAGTGAGGGAGAGAAGAGAGGACAGGGGCGAGACCGAAGAGATGACAGGGGTTGTCGCTGTAGTGCTTTAGCAGGGGCTACCACTACTTTGCTTCGATGTCATGTGTGACAAACTCTTACAGTTGCAGTATTTGAAAGCAACCAAATGCAAGGATAATCACGCAACTCAAATGGTGATCATGTCCTCCAAAGACCATTATATGTTCGCTTGACAGTGCCTTCACTATCATTTCATTCCAAAATATATGATTCTCCATTCTTACTTGTCCCACCTAAAAATATCCTACAATTTGTCCAAAAAAAAGTAAGGAAGATGATAAGAACATAAGAGTTCATTTTACCATTTAGGTGAGAAAAGGGAAACTAAGATCTAGATCAAATAGTACACAATGTATTATACCTTGATCCATCAGCAGTATAGGCCATTGTTGTACAAAAATTTCCCGGTGAATCATAATCAAGTCTTGAACCCATATTATCATATAGCCACGCCTTAATCTTCCCATCTATTATCGTTGAAAAGATACACTGATAGAGAACACATGAACTATTTTTAGAAGGCAAAACAAATATACTAGATTAAAATTTCTTTTAAAAGCAAGTGTTTAGCAAACAAATACCTGAATTTTTTCCTTGTAATGGGGGAATACAGAATAAGCAGGTGCCTCATGATCCTCAAATATGTATTGCTTAGAACCGTTGACATCATCCTAGACCTTAATAGATGTAATACCCTACGATTTTTTGGATTGAGAATTTAATTTATTTGGGAGAATTAAAATTTATTTAAATTGGAGGATTTTATAATTTGGCAATTGAGGTCAAAATTTGGAGATGATATAAAGTATTTTGGATGACTATTCTGAGTGCGCTGTTAATTTCAGGTGGGTCGAGATAGTCAAAATGAATGTCCTTGGGATATATTTCAATTCCGGAATATTTTTAAGTTAGTTTGACTCGAATTGGTGTAAACGAGTCATTTAAAATGTGTATTATCATTTAAAATTGTGATTTAGGATTTAAAGACTTAAGAGGCTACAAAATTAGCCAATCTCATTTGTGAGAAAGAGAGAGGGCTAGAGAAAGAGAGAGAAGAAGAAAAGAAGAAGAGAGAGGAGAAAGCTTGGAGATTTCCGGCCAATACGCGATCTTGAGGATGATTCAACCTCTACAATTTCGAGGCAAGTGTTTAATCTTGCTAAATAATTCATATATGTATTTGATTTCATGAATTTTGGGAAAAAACATTATTTTTGGGTATTTATATCAAAACCTAGATTTTGGGTGTTAAACCTTGCATCTGGTGTTTATACATGGGTTTAAGGGTGTATAACTTGAAAGGATTTGATATAGGATGAGTTTTGATGTTGGAAGCATGTTGGGGTTAATGATTAATGGTTGGAAGTGGATAAATTTGGGTTTTTGAAATTTTAGGTTTTAGAGAGAAATTAAGCCATTTGTAGCTTGCTGAACAGGCCGAATCGATTCGGCCCCCTTCCTGAATCGATTCAGGATGTTACAGGTTTATAGGTCTGTGTGACCGAATCGATTTGGACCCAAAGCTGAATCAATTCGGCCTAAGTTACCTTTGGACCGAATCGATTCTCATTAGGGGCGAATCTATTCGCTGGGCCGAATCGATCCGGAAATAGGGCTATTTTGAGAAATTTTTCTAGAATGAGTTTTACTCCATTTCGATTGGGTTTATCGATTTGGAATATCCTAATATGGTACGAGAAGTAAGTTTTGGAGATTTGTTGGGGGGTTTTCTCATGATTTGATCGTGGGGAGATATCTATTGAGGATGGGAATATACATGCATATGTATTGGAGTTATCATATCGATATGAAGGGGGGAAATTTTCATTAAGGATGGGAGTCCCATTTGGAGAATAGAAGTGAGTTAATATATGATAGAAGTTTGAGGATTCCTCAAGGAAGTTGTGAAGGTGGGACATGGGATTGTTATACCGACGTTTGTGTAGAATCCTTCTAGCGACAGGATTTCACTTAGTGATGATAGGTGAATCAACGAGAGAGAGATCGTACATCCTTAGTGACGATCTCTTAGGAATTTAATTTGAATTGCGGTATCATTATGGGTTCCCATGAGTAACTGAACCATAGTTTAAATTGAGGATAATAGAACGCATTACCAATTAGAATGAGTTGTGTTCATGCTTATAGTCGGAATAGCTATTGTACTTCTATGGGTGATTAATGAGAAGTATTCCAATATGTGATGGGATCATGAAATAAATTTAAGATTGAGCTTGAGGTTTACCGACTATTAGTTATGTTCATACCTATAGCAGGGATGATATACCGGCGTGCATACGGATATAGATGGTGTGTGAATGAGGATTTAATTAGGAGACTATTCCTATAATAGGTAATGGATGAGTAAGTTTCAAGTGAGAGACCAAATTATTTAAATACATTGGGAGAGTATGCGTTATAGCGATGGTTAGTATAATGAGGGTTATATATATATATGAACCTGAATTCATTTCCTTTATATATAAGGATTGGAGATAGGGTTTATACATATATATATATATATATATATAGAGGGGCTCTCTTATGCGGACTCCATATATTACATACTTCCATACGTGCCTTACTTTACACAACCAAGATTGTAAACACAATTCATTTTCCCTCTCTCCTCTGCCAAAGGTACACACGGTACAACATCAATCACCACCAAAAGATGGTTCTCTATCCTCTCTCTTCTCTCCACTGTCAGGATAAGTTGGAGAGTGGTTTACATACCACTACCAAACCTAAGACCAAACAATTGCTTTACACAAACCTACAAACCTTAATAGATAAACCTTCACAGATAAGTTGAATAACTTGGAGACATTTGAATCTTGTTTTGAAGGTATGTTTTTTTTAACCTTGAAATCTATTTACATGTAATTTACGTACCTGTTATTAAATAGTTTTATACCTGTATTAAATAGTTTTTTTTAACGTTCATTTGCTTACTTGTTATTAAATAATTTTTTTTAACTTTGAAATCTACTTACCTGTAATTTACATTCATTTGCCAAAGATAAAAAAATCTTGTTTTATACCAGTAACTGTTAATAAATAATTTTTAAATGATAATATTTAAGAAAAAATTTACCTACCTGTTATTTTTTTAAGGTATGATACTATAAAAGAAATTATTATTTTAGGTATGATAATATAAAAGAAATTTATGTACCTATTATATTTTAGTTGTTTTGAAGGTATGTTAAAAAAAAATTGTTATCATTATTGTTTTTTTATAGTTGTTACCCTAGCAATGTTATCATTAGTGAATAATTTTAACCTTAAGAAATAGTTGTTAAAAACTGTTAGCATTGGTGATTATTAGTTTTGCTATTGGTGATTAATAAATGAACTCAACTGTTAATTTTAGTGAGTAAAAAATGAACTCAACTCTTAACATTAGTGAGTAAAAAATGAACTCAATAGTTAAGAAATTAGTGATTAATTTTTTACAATTAATAAATTAATTCCATTGTTAAAAATGCTAACTTTTTGCAGTTAAATGGAGAATGATTATGATGATGTGGGGAGTATATTGGATGAAGGTGGAGACAATTTAGAGAGTCGGCATAATTTAGAATTAGCTATTGTGGATAAAAGTGGAGATGTTCATGTTGATTCGAATTTGGAGAAATCTTCTTTAGAATATTATCCACAAGTTCCGGAAGATATCACTCCCAAAGTGGGGCAGGAGTTTCAATCTCTAGAAGAAGTGCACGGGTTTTATAATGTCTATTCCAAAGTGGCGGGCTTTAGTGTTCGAAAGTGGAGCGAGAAAAAAAAACGTGGAAGTGATGAGATTATTAGGAAAGAGTATGTATGTTTTAAAGAAGGCAAGGGTACGCCGATTGCAAACCCAAATGCTAAAAGAAAGCGAGGGGTAGTTAGAGAAGGTTGTCATTCTAGACTCGCGGTTGTGAAGGGGACAACTGGGTCATTCATAGTTAGCCAATTTATTGAGGGCCACAATCACCCGTTGTCTACACCCGGAAAATCACATCTTCTGCGATCTCACCGTAGACTTTCAGAATCCCAAAAGTGTTTGGCCCAACAACTTAGTGTTATTAACATCCCAACCCATCAACATTCTCGGATTGCATTTGGAATACTGAGTTGAAGGAAGAGTTTGATATTAAGTGGATTGATCTTATTGAGAGGAGTGGCTTGATCGATAATAAATGGCTACGCAACATGTTTGACATCCGTTCGACTTGGATTCCTTGTTACGTAAATCACGTTTTCTCTGCAGGCATGTCGAGTAGCCAACGAGCGGAGAGTGCTCATTCATTCTTCAAAGGATATGTGTCCAAAAAAAATTCATTAGTAGACTTTATAATTCACTTTGGTAGGGGTCTTCTTCGTCAACGCCATGAAGAAAAAATTTTGGACCACAAAGATCTAACGGAGAAACCGAAATTAATTTTCGAAAATGAAGTGTTGCTGCAAATGGTTGACTTATATACTCGTGAAGCGTTTGAGAAATTTCAAGATGAGATGCGTGACTTTTCGAATTATAAATTTGATCTAGTGGATGATGAGTGTAATAAAAGTGTGTACAAGGTAACTCGGAAAAAAATAGAGTCGTACAAATTTCGAACTATTACATTTGACAAGGTGTCCAACTTTGTTACATGTACTTGCAAGAAGTTTGAAAGTGTCGGGATCCCATGTAGACATATTTTATCATACTTGCAAAAGTTTCAAGACTTTGAAGAATTGCCAAGCCCTTATATTTTGAAGCGATGGACAAAAACGGCAAAAGTTGGGGATGTTGTCGAGGGTGGGGTAATTATAAATGATGAGAAATCATATTTCTCAAATCGGGCTCGTTTGATTCAACTTGCATTGAATTTGGTTGATAAAGCTCTTACAAATGAAGACACAATGAGAGCTTATACAGATGCTTTAGATGTTGCAAATGATAAAATCAATCAAATTGTTGGTGTTGTTGGATGTGGCGTTAGTGATGGGAGAGTTGATCCAAATGCGCGGATGGAGGAAAGTTACAAAGAGCCAAATCATGTACGGGCAAAGGGTTGTGGGAAAAGACTAAAAGGAGGAAAGGAGAACGCACTTCGAAAGGCAAAACAAAATAAATCTCGTCGTTGTAATGGTTGTGGTTTAATTGGTCAATCACACGATAAGAGGAATTGTCCCGTTGCAAATGGGTATGTATTATCCTTTTATTTTATTTAAATTCTTCGTTTGAATAATAACTGTTTTGTATCGAATTTATTAAATTATGTTTCCCTCTTTTATGCAGTGCACATGCTAATGTAGACGCAAACACATTCGTGAGATTGGAAGACGATGAGGATGAATATTCAACAGATTAAATGCCATGATTTGAATTGGCATTTTTTTTTGTAATACTTAGATTTTTTGAATTGGCAAGATGTGAATTGGCATACAAGATGTGAATTGCCAAGCAGCAGTTAACTGCCAAGATGTGAATCACTTAGACTTCTTGTATCACATTGTCAAGCAGTTGTTGACAACTTTTTGTATCACATATGCATGTATCACAACTTCTTGTATCACATTTGATTGGTGTTGACAATTATGCTACAAAAATAACGTTTAACTTAACAGTTATGCTAAATATTAACATTTTCGTTTATGAAAAATAATAAAAGTTGTAAAATTTACGTTTATGAAAAATATTAACAAAAATAACAGTTATGCTAAAAAAATGAAATATAACAAAAATTAAAAAAATAACAGTTGTAAAATTAACGTTTAAGAAAATGATAAATATTAACATTTTCGTTTATGAAAAATAATAACAGTTGTTAAATTAACGTTTATGAAAAATAATAACAAAAATAACAGTTATGCTAAAAAAATGAAATATAACAAAAATTAAAAAAATAACAGTCAATAAATTAACATTTAAGAAAATGATAAATATTAACATTTTCGTTTATGAAAAATAATAACAGTTGTAAAATTAACGTTTATAAAAAATAATAACAAAAATAACAGTTATGCTAAAAAAAACAGTTATGCTAAATATTAACAAAAATAACAGTTATGCTAAAAAAAATGAAATGTAACAAAAATTAAAAAAATAACAGTTGTAAAATGAACGTTTAAGAAAATGATAAATATTAACATTTTTCGTTTATGAAAAATAATAACAGTTGTAAAATTAACGTTTATGAAAAATAATAACAAAAATAACAGTTATGCTAAAAAAAATGAAATATAACAAAAATTAAAAAAATAACAGTTGTAAAATGAACGTTTAAGAAAATGATATATATTAACATTTTCGTTTATGAAAAATAATAACAGTTGCAAAATTAACGTTGTAAAAATAGTTATGCTAAAATTAGCGTTATAAAATTAACGTTGTAAAATAATAACAGTTGTAAAAACGGATATGCTAAATATTTGGTTTGGTTTGTATTTGGTTTGTATCTTTTAAAGGTTGGTTTTGTCTTGAGAAAAAAATAGCTGCTTGTAGAGGCTTTAGGTATGTTGGAATTCGTGAGTAGCATGTCAACAAAGGAGAGAGGCATTGCAGATTTGACATTTCAGCAGTTGGTAGAGAGGAGAGAGGAGAGAGGTGAGAGTGTATTAACTTTGGATGGTATGTAATAATGATTTGTTTTGAGATAAGAGAGAGGAGAGAGAGTGTGACATTTCAGCAGTTGGTAGAAGATTGCGTGTGGGCTTCAAAGTGTAGACATAAGAGAGAGGAGAGAGAGTGTGTACTTTGGTCGGCTGACACAGGAGAGAGGAGAGAACGTTTGTGTTTTGGTTTGTGCGTGGGTTAATTTAAGAGCGCACGGAGGTATGTATGTTAAGAGGTCCGCATAAGAGAGCCCCTCTCTCTCTCTCTCTCTCTCTCTCTCTCTCTCTATATATATATATATATATATATATATAAATGTGTGGTTATATGGCACAAATGTATATTTCTTGGGTGATGAATTATACATATGATGTGATTACTTATTGTGTGAGCATACCCGACACATGTTATCATGGGAGGTTAGCAATGTGGGTGAGGCCCCTGTCTTGAGGAGCAGGGTGCGTATAGTCACCAGGTCATGGTCGTCCATTATTGTTTGTGTGATTTTATTTTGGAGTGAGAAGCCTTGGTTATGATTCATTATCACTTTCCGTTTAGGAACTATGACCACTTCCCATACGTTGCGTTTTGTTTTATTACCATGGCGGTGTGATAATAGTCCGATGTATGGTAACCCGAGATAAAGTGAGTAGTTCCTGAAAGATGATAGCATTGTGCAGTATATTTGTATCCTATAACCGTATATGTTATGAGTATTGCAAAGTGTGCATTATGTGTGGTATGTATACATGGTTATAGGATTGAATGATTGTATTATATATTTAGAGTAAATATATTTATCGTATAAGTGAAGGTGATATTAGTTTTCTAAGATATACATCTTGTGTGATTTTGGCATACTAGCTTATTAGGGTCGAACGATCACACTTAGAGACAATTGCTGATATATCGACCCCCAAGGATTTAAATAGAGGTATTTCTTGGGTACTAGAGATGGTACTCAAAATAAGTAGCTAAAGATATAGGATGTGTGTGTTGAGGGCATAATGGATTTCGACGATCAACATTGTCAAGGATTAGTGTATAAGGGGGTTCCTTGTTTGGATTTCGCTTTGCGAGACGTCCCACGCACAAAACGTAAAGTAATGTTGGGAGTGGGGAGAAGTTTTGTCCATAGTACTCGGGTGTGCATTGATGTGTGTTTGAATGTTTTATAATAATAGGAAGTTAATGTGTGCCTATTCTGTCGTTAGGGACTTCTTTAAGTAATAATTAGAATCGATGGACTCTTGTAAGGTACATGTGTATGCTTATATGTTATAAATATATAAGTTTGGGAGTAAACTTAGGGTATGATAGGATGAGAGAATTTTGGGTTATCCTTAGAAGGTGTCGGGTAAATAAACTTAGGTTCATGTGCATACGTTTAGGTGCGCGCTTTAGTTGAGGGGTGAGTTTGGGGGTTCCACGAGAGTGCAACTCCACTTTATTTATGAAGTTGAGCATTTATTAATTATTATGCATATTATACACTTGATATAAACGTTTTTACACCTCAGGCTCTGACCCATTTATTTTTCCCTCTTGCTATATATATATATATATATTGTGTACAACAGGTGTCCCACCGCGAGGATACCGATGATGCTTTTCCATCCCTTTTCTTGGGAGCTGTAGCAGACGCGAATTGTTGCGGAATTTTGTTATAGCCGCCTCCTACCGTTTGCAAATCTAGATAGGATTCATTTTGTGTATCGGGTTTATACCCCTGAGTTACAATTAGCATTTTTATACTTCTCTCCTCTGGTCTGTTGTATTATCTGTTACCCGACAGCATATTCAGGTATACTTCTTTTATTGTACTTGTTACGTTTTATATTGAATACATCCTTTTATTGTTGTGTGCGTATACATCTTACGTTGTTCTGTACATATTATATTGTGGTTTTGTTGGTTCAATGTGTGGTTTTAAATTTTTGGCATCCGCTTATTATGGTTTTGGGTAGTTAGCAACTTTTATTTTAGTATCGACAGTAGATGCTAAGAATGATTCACTTGAGATTCCTGTTTTAATTTAGTATAGGGCTGGCCACCCATTATTATTTTAAGTGGAGTGTCACAATAGACTTGTCTTCTCCACAAGTTATAATGTTGCATAGTTGTTTGTTTGGGTAAGAGAAAGCAAGATCACTAAACTACCAACATGAGCATCAATCTAAAAGTATTCATACAAGAAAGTCTAATACCATTCTCCTTATCATTATTCGAATGGAAATACAAGGTCCACATTCGTGGAAAACAAAATCAGTTGGATATAAAAATTACACTATTGCTAGATGTTCATTATATATTACAAGCCTCGAGGTGGTTTCACAAATCCTTACCGCCATGATAGGAATATATGTGCATGATGTGCTTGCCGTATACAACACCTGAATTAGGGGTTAGATCAATCATACTTCTTTATTAGAACATCACTCTCTCTTTCTCTTGAAAAAAATACTCTTTTGAAATTGTTGGTCTAAGGAAAGAGGGGAAAAGAACTTAGTTTCCTTTACAATAAAAAATTGCAAAGAAAAACTTCATTTGTGCCAAATATTGGAAGTTAATCCTCAACATAAACTCCGAGAAATATAATGAAAAGAATGACTAAGAACATACCAAATAGGGTGCCATTAGGACTCCATGTAACGCGGTTCACTGATGCAGTATATTCATTGGCCAAAGATGCCTATACATAATTAAGGAGAAAATTAGCTTCATGACTGGTAATAGTAACAAACAATCCAGTCTAGAAATTGTTTTTTCCCTCTATGAGGATGGGGTGGGATGATACGTTCAATTCCTCACCCAATTTGTTTTGTACAGTTGTCATAATTTATAAACAACAATATTCAACAGAGTGATTGTGAATTATCACACCAGTTGCAATTGCATTCCCATGGACAAAATATGATAATTTTTTCACGACTCAGGGCCCGAACCAGCAAGATTGTTATAATCAATACTTTTGTTAACACTTGAATAAGTATAAGGATCTTTGTGTTGAAAATGTTAGAAAATTAAGGACTAATTGTATAGAATAGTGAGAATGAAAATATAACTAAAGATGTGACAAGACAATTAATTTGTATTAAACTTGAAAACTAATATTACATGAAGGCTTAATTATTCATGGTCCCAAGTAGGCTACATGTGCAATTTTGAGTTGTCTTCCTCTTGTATTGAAAATTGTGGATTTTACAATATCAAAATATTGTCATAGTAATTCAAGGATTTTCCTGATCATGGGATTGCCCTATAATTTATGGACTGCCTTCTCATTAGATTGATTTATTGGTCATGGGAGGGAAATAATAATTTTCCTCATGCCTTCTCATTGGAAAGTCTAAGGATATATTACCACAATCAACAATTACATTCAACCCAAGTTCTTTGAATAACTTACCTAATGATGTCATTGTTGATATGGAATCTTTATATAGAGAGATTGCATTGGTTAGCAAGCACTTCAAGAAATAAATAAAATTTAGAAACACTTTTATTGATAAACAAGGGAAACACCCTAATGTTGAAACAATACATGATATAGGAAAATTTATAAATTTTGATAAATACTTAACTCACATTCAATGCCACAAATTTAATGAATATTGTCACTATGATAACAAGTGCCCAACTAGAAATTAGTATAAAAAAAATAAACCCAAATCTCATTTAACTATAACTTGAGATGATATTTCTGATTCAGACTCTGATGGCAATATTAAAAATTATTACTGAAACCAAATTGCCTTAACTGTGCCTATGGTTGATAATGTTTCTACTATTGATAATGTACCCGTGGTTGAGAATAGTTGAACTTAAAACAGTGATATTTTTAACGATGATGTATCTAATGTGTTCGACTATAAGAAATTGTATATTTATACACTTAAAAAATGCCTCAAAGTTGGTAAAGTCACTGACTCCCTAAATCTCAAGATTACCCCTAGCTTTCAAAAATTTCAAAGTGTAGAATAATAAAGCTGTCAAAGTCAACTTTTGATATTGATAAGACTAAAATGACAACAACGACTATTGACTTGAGTAAAATAAATTTTGAATTGAATAAAAGTGTAAGGATTATTTTTACTATAACTTGAGAAAACCAATGAGAACTTGTCAAAATCTTTTCAAACTACAGGTCTTTGATAAATAATCGAAACAGTCGAGTAAATTATTGAGTCTGACTTAGATATGAACGGATAAAAGAGGTCTATGATGTTTTGGAACAAACACAAGTAAATACTCTATTTCACATGGAATAAAATTTATCAGTGCCCCATTATGCCCAAGGACAATGCACCCAATAGTTTTACTCCAATGGTCAAGTCAATACCAAAACCAAGATCTAAGTGTATGTTCAATACTGCTATGGTTATGATGTGTCTGACTATAGCTGTTATTAATAAAGTGTAAGTTAAATAAAGTGCCTAAGGATAATGATTCCAATAAAGTACCTATATCCAGATTTTGGAGAAAAAATCAAACACACCCAAAACTAATGTTGGTAAAGATAAACAAACAAACCTTGATAGATCAGAGCAAAAGAAGGTCTTGAGACTAAAAGAAATAGTACATAAGAAATAGTATCCCATGGAAAGCTCAATTCAGTGTTCCTACTGAGCTACCATAAATTTCACAATCAACATCGGTTGCCTCAGTAGACCTACAAGAAATAGCATACAAACAAATAAATGGATGAGATAAGTTACATTTTTATTGTTTTTCTAGTATTTCTGATTATGATCTAAGGTTATGATTATTTATTCGCCATCCAAACTTTAAACTTTAGAATCTAAAATACATATGAAGTCTGAATTGACCTATATCTAGATTTTGGAGACAAAAACAAAAACACCCACTCGAGTTAACCGTGGTTTGTTTAGAAAGTAAGCCTTGAAGTTTCCAATGAACATGTCAGCCATGCCCAATCCTATAATACGAAAAACTTTTCCACTGAACTTAAAAAGATGAAATTAAACAATTAAAAGTTTTTACAGCTCTATTAAAAAGATAATGTAACTACATTATCATTATTATGGTGGTAACTACAAATTAAATAATTTATCATGGTAGTGTATGTGTATAAAAGTTAGATGTCCTATTTACAGTAGATTTTATTAAGGGTTAGTTACAAGAACATCCTGACTAGAAAATACCCCATGTGCTATTATTTTTGCAAAAAACTCATTGAAATATTCTCATTATTTAATATTTTCCATGCCGTGTCACTTAAAAAGTTTTGTAACAACACTTCCGTGACACTTAAGGGGCTATTTGTAACTTTTTCATAATTTTGGGGGTTATTTGTTCAGTATTTGCAATTTGAGCAATATTTTAAGAGCGTTGAAAAGAGGGGGTATTGCATTTTACCCTTATTTTTACAGCTTAGTAACAAAATATCTATCAGATATTTTCAAACATTTCATAAAGAATCCAAACTAGTTTATCCATTGTAATCCTAGAGAAATTATGACTTGGAAAATGTGAAATTATCATTCATATAAAGTTTTATAGCATCTAGCAAAAATACATCCTTAAATAAAAGAGGTCCACTGCTATTAGAACAAATGATGCTCTGCCACGTGATAAAAGATGTCCACACCTTAAATAATCTCTCTCACTTACGTCTCTTGTTTTTCATTTCAATGTCGTGAGAGAGGAGGGCAAAGACCGCGAGGCTTCACACTATCTTATGCTTACAGAAATATATATATACATATATATATATCATTGTTCAACACCAATTAAAAAAATATATAATAAAGAAAAATTGGACATAGATCTTGTTACCTGTTCCAAAAATAAATCGAAATTTCATGTTACAAACTCGTGTTACCTATTCCAAAAAAATAATAACAAAACTAAGTTACCTGTTCCAAAAAATAATAACAAAATTAAATCGTAATTTCATGTTACCTATTCCAAGTTCCTACCTTTTGACCTTCTCTAAGTTACGTCTTACATATCATATACTGCACCAATGCAAACTAGCAAGACTGAATAGAGTTTCAACTTGAAAACTGACGAAGAATTCACAGCTAAGCTTAACATCTACAACCCAAAAATTATCATTCACAATAACAAATGTACACATTCTAACATAAAAACTGAAGATACAATGAAACTTTACAAATGAACTTCTCCCTCAACTATAGATCTGTTATTAATATTAAAAACATTAATAGACACTAAGTGAAAATTATAATAGATAACTGACTTACAATTAATTGGTGGACATCTCGCTGTCATTTAAAATATAAATTTCGCTAAAAAAATATTACATTCTAATTAAAATACACAGTACATTGAATGTGAATTCAAACCTTCAAGATTTAGCTGAAAATAACAATTATGTATAAAAACCTTCACGATTTATCACACCTAAAGTAGAAACATCGAACCATGAACTTATTAGGTTAAGTAAATTATGTAAATGCAGGTGGTGTTTCTTCTTCTTTGACATTTTTTCACAAAAGGTGTTGCTTCCAAGTTCCCATGGTGTATACATGTTGCAACAACATTCAAGTATACATGTTGCAAGTTCATAAAAACACATATCCAAATTTCAAAAAACCCTAAAAGTGAACTATCTTTATAACTCAAAAAGCATACGAGAACATAAAAATGCAACCCCAAAATATAGAACCCAAAAAAGATAGTTGTAACACCCCGCCTAATTAAATATCGGGTGATCAGTCCATTATTAAATTAAAATCAAGGTGAGCGGTTGGTTCGTTCTCAGCATCACTGTCACAAAATAATTATTTCCAATTTAAACACCCTAAATAATTAAGCTAAGTGTCAAAACAATTTAAGGTCCTAATTTTTTTACTTTATTAAATTCCAATACGAAAACCTTTTTTTTTTAACCCAACAGTCTAAGAATCACATATAAACTAAGGATGGAAATAAACACCCAAGAATTAAACCATCTACATAAACCAAAATAGGTTTAAAAACTATAAATGAAATCATCCTGAAAAGAGTTAACTCCGGAAGAGTACTGAATACTGGAGATATAAATAAACATAAAATTCTGACAAATCCAAACGGAATAGGATATCGGGCGACACATGCCCTAACTATAAAGAACTAAAGTAAGAAATGAATCAATGAAGAGATCGTCCAAAGCAAAGGCCTTCACTCCCACATAAGCTGCAACACGTCAAATCCAAAGAACCTATGCATGACGCCCCTGTGGCTGGGTACCTGTAATACATACATATATATAAGAGAGAGAAATGACATAAAACAGACCAGAGCCTGAGTGTAAAACAGTTTTAAAAATAGTTTAGCAAGTATTTAAAATGCTTACTGTATAATATAACCACTATGTTATTATGTGACACTCTCTTAAGAATTCTCACCTCTCATCTAGTGTGCACGCCTATCGTACTACTGATCACATAAGTTTATCTAACATATTTTTCCATAAACTTTTATCCCGAGAAGTACTAAGGCCATAATATTTAGTTTGAGAAAATCATTCTCTTCCATATTCTTACGTTACTTAGAACCACTTAGTACCGTTACAAAATTCACGAACACTTATTATAATGCTATAACATTCATTCATTACTTAACTACTTATACACACAGTAGAAAACTTCCACATATATATAAGTATATATATATTAGTCACTCATATAATATATATATATATATATATATATATATATATATATATATATATATATATATACTATCATCACCCCACATAAAATCTATGATGATAGCCTACTCTGCTATCAAGTCCCCGTATCACGCGTACTAAGGGAAATACAAGTTCGAAATCACTCTCGAACTGTATTAACACAATACATTTACAATTGGAGGCGAAGCATAGTTCCCAGTCTTAAGAGGTCAGCACATACCCCCACGTCTCTTAGAACCATCTGACTATCATTTTTAGATAGCCTATATCATGGATACTATCTTCTATGGTACGAGTCAATATCCCCCATAAAGGTCCAATCGAGATAAGATTGTCCTAGCACGGAAACCTCCGTGATAACAAGTAGCCCGGGTATGATTTTACATAGATACATAATATATGCACAGTCACACAGTCACATATATAAATATTCACATTTTACAAATTAGGTGCGCCCACGACCCATAATTATAATTATCCATTCTTAACTCAAATTACTCAACTATCTCGCATAACGGATTCGTCTCTTCTATTATTATTTATAATTTATTTCTTACTTACTTCTTATCTCTCAAAGTATCCTCTCTCACTAAGTATGATTTCAGTAGGTATACCCTCTCTAACCTTATGGTCTAAATCTTTTACCAGTCTCAATCTTTTAGTAAACATATGCACAATTTCCTATGCATGAATAACTCCTCGTTAACCCACAATTTCATTCCATATTAAATTTCACTCAACGGAGTCAACCTAGACCCTACTGGTCCTCTTCATAACCCATTTTACTATTTAAAAGATATTGAAGGTTTCCCACGTATTTTGTCTGGATTAAACAAAAAGGGGAAAAATATGCACTTTTTCAGGAGGGATCGATTGATCGATGGATGCTATTGGTCGATCGATCGATCAAGCAGTTCTTGCCCACTTTTCTGCAAATTTCAACCTATGGGTTCAATCATTCTAACCCCTCCAAACCTCAATAATTTCATCCCAAACTCTCAAACTCCCAACCAAGTTATCCAAATGTATAAGCAATATATATAAATAAGTTCTAACGTAACAACATCAATAAATCCTCAACGAATCAATCAAAAAAGGGTTCAATCCCAGATTTCTTTATAAAACCAAATATTGTATGAATAATCACAAACCTCTTTTTTAATCCAAATTTTCTTCCCAAATATCATAATAAATTCATAGATAATCCTCTACATATGATCAAGATTTCAGTCTACATGGATTCTCACTAAAACATATCTAAATTATCTTCCAAAACATATAATTCCATTAGAACATGCGATTTTCATTCCTAGACTAACATGGAAGGAATATCAACTAAAAATGAGCAAGATATATACTTTCCTGGGATTCAAGGGTCCGATTTGTTGATGAAAAATATATGGTCGCATTCCTCGTCGTGCGATCTACGTTTTGGTGGTGTTGGCGGTGCAATCAAGTAAGTTCTAGGCCCTAGATTGCTTGGAAAACTCTCCACCTTCCTCTCTAATGGTTGTTCTTAGGTTCTGTGTTTGATAACCCTAGAAGACAACTCCTAATGGCTAATATATCCTAAGAAAATTCGTGGGTTTAATTACCCAAAAATACAAAATGTCTATAATACCCTCTCGGGATGTCAATGAGGCCTAAAAACGCTCCGAGACCCAAACTAAATCCCCGGGTACACTTTTCTAACTATCTAAACCCTCCTGAACACTTTGGGTCACTTGAAACGACCATACGGGCGACTTATAATTTATTCACTTTTATAATAATAATTTAGTCCTGACACGACACAGGCGCGTCCCGACTTAAATTTTCATAATTGTCATATTATTCACTCGTGACAATATTAATAAAATCAATCTCATATATTACTTTGCTCATACAGTAATATTCAAAAAATTCCCAATAATTACTAACTCTCGTCACGCTAGTAAATATTTAAAATGAAATTTCGAATTAATTTTAAAGTAATATCTCAATTAAATTTAATAAATCCCCAATTTTAAAAGTTATAAGAATACGGGGTATTACATACTTCCCCCCTAATAACGGAATTTTGTCCCGAAATTCAAAAAATAAGGTATGCTTGGTAAAAATAGATCTGAATATTTTTTCAATACTCAAAACGAACTTTCGGGTAAGGCGGATTTCTGTAGCCCCCTGCCTTACAATAAGCTTATTTAACACTCTCAATACTAACAGTTATAGAGTCACACCTTAATAATGGCACTTCACGTTGTGCTCCAATCCGTTGCTATTCGCATAAGACGAGCCTACACATCATTGGTCCCCATTCTCTCAATATTATTGGGAGGCCGCACCTCACTAGGTAACAATTACTCGTATTTATCTAAACAAAAAACTACCTTTTTGAGAGAAACCATGCGAACATTTGACCACTATTGTCAGTTCTTCAAATCTCTATTTTTGGCAATGTAACTCTTACGAAATTCAAAAGTCACCTAAAATAGCAATGGTAATTCCACCACAGTCATCAGAATCTAACTCGGCCAATCAAAAATTTGATTATCCACTCACCTCTAAACAACTAGAGGGAGAATAGGTAAGGGTTTTTTTTTCCACAAAAAATTTCAATAAGCAGTTTGTCCACAATGAACAGGTACGAGTGCTTCCACGTAACTTTACTGTACTAAACGTCACTTGCTAGATACATCCATTGTGGGAATGAAATGATCACCATGCATTCAAAATTACTTTCACATGGTTCCACTAATCTTTAATCACCTCGCCTACTCCCCAACTAAGGGTGATAAAACCTACTCAAAACGAAACGTTATCCCCATTGCTTTTCGAAACTCTAGTTTGAAGGTGGGGTTCAATGATCCCATTCTAGTTAAGAATAATACCGGGAAGAACCTCTTACCGTCGTGATTCTTATTTTCAAAGAAAGGTTGTGGCACATTGTCAAGTAATGTATACCACCCAAAACAATAATAATCACTTTCTTTTAGGTCAACTTGTTCCACACATTCTAAGGAACTCGTGACCTTACCTGGAAGTTAGCACCCCATCCAAGAAATTTCACACTATTGCTCTCTTCTATATTAGGAATCGTAGGTTTACTACAAAATCCACTGATTGATCCTCTCGTTCTAACCGATTTCTATCTATTAGTGGTGCCTGCGGAGACTACTCACTATGTCCCGGCCAACATCGACTTTTACTTGTAATGACTCACATAAGTGACACTTAACACTCCCCTTCTTTCTTTAGCGTATACCGAAAGTTCCAACCCGTGCACTTTTCTCCATGATGTGCATTGGTAAACCTTAATACCTTACTAACATCATCATTCAACCTACGCGCAAGTCACTTGCCACACTTGACTAGGTAAAAATTCCGCTTAGAGTGTCTTCCATAATAGTTAAGTTTTATCCTTCTCAAGGAATACCCCTAAATGATTTCTCATAGCTTTCCAACTAAATTCATGTTTGCTACTCTGATCGTATATGTATATATGGATTATCATCCTTCGTACCACGCTTAATCCACTCTACTAGTTCCACTTTGTTATGTCGTTCTCACAAACATATATTCCACGCGTCTAACCCCACGTCTCTTCAACTCGAACGATTCAAGCAACAGCTAACCAGGATGCCCACACACCCTATAAACCGTGCATACTGGTGTAAGTATCACCTACGCTTCACACATAACACCTAATTCTTTGTTTCCCTTGTGACACAACATTATTACAACACTTGGGTACTCCCAAACCTCCTTATCATCGTTCCACCCTTCTATTGGGTGATAATACAAAGCTTTCAATGTTTCCTTACCACACAACTGGCTCCACTGTCCTTAAATCATCACTCAACTTTAACTTACAATCAATATTACCGGCTCCTAGGACGATCGAGGTACTAGACTTATGGACTAATGACCAAGCATATCTCTACTTCCAACCTTACGCTAAGTTACATGCGTGGGACATCTCGCAAAGCGAAATCCAAACAAGGAACCCCCCCGATACACTACTACCTAGCATAGTCGGTTATCGAAATTTATTGGGTCCTCCGTCCATAACCTATACTCTTCTATTCCGTCTCCTGACAGAAAAACTACATATCCTCCTGCAGTTGTACTGAAACAAAGAACTTTTTACCAATTGCACTATTGCTTAGTATTGGTGGTAATCACCTTCCATAAACCTTGTACGTATAGAATTGGGACTCTCAAAATCCCATTCCCAAACATATGAATATAAGTCATAACTTTCATATTCCACAAGGATAAATATAACAATGCGATCCTCCTACCACTAAGTCCTGAGCGCTACACATAATAACGAGTGAAATCTTTCCGCTCAACGGTAAACCCAATACTCACAGAATCATAATAACAAAGTCCCTAAACACCCTGGGATTAAAAAAATTCATACCACTATACCCTTCGAAGTCTCTATAACATAAAATATGAGTGTGAGCCCGACCCTCTCGTAGGTGAGGTTTTCTCAAAACAAAACATACTGCACTAAGGCTGCAACTCCGATAGCCTTACAATCACTGCCCACTATTGTTATAACCATTTTTATAAAACCAAAATTAGTATAATATTGTAATCGCATATCACATCACTAAAACGAGAAATCTCAATAAAGTATATAAATCATTAACAGTGAACCCATTTGTCCTTCGTGCAGAACACTAAAGACAATCCCACTATACCAGGGAAAACATACACATAATGATAACGCTATAGATATATGAACTAAATTCTTTTCACATGCGTACTAGCAATAAAAAAAATATAGTGACTCGGTCGCGTCACATGAAACACGCCTCATCCTCTGAGGATAAAACTCATACTTCTACTTTGTCAATCGCTTAGGCTACTTAATGGTCTTCCGGACATAATGCGTTTGTCTGAAACAAATCGAAAGTTACATTAACCATTTCCCTTGCAAGAATCATACCCTTGTTCTTTTTCTCGCTTCATAAAGTTTTAACTTGAGTGGTTTTACTCTCCACAAAATACCTCAAGACATAACCCACTTATCTCCTGACATACTGACCCTATTAGAGTTGTTCTTCTCTAGGACTTAAATAGTCTCGATCCTGATGGCCACCCCCATCGTTCCCTTAGCTTTGTTGGCCCGAAGGAATGTGCTAATGGATTTAATAACCCTTATTTAATTCACTATCACTTGGTAAGAATTTAGCTATCTGAATCATTTAAATGATCCCCCTGATGGGTCTCCGCCTTGTGACGTGTTGCTAAATGCGTTTCATCTAGTCTCATTCTCCATCTAAATCTTTCGATTACTTTGGCTACCTTCACATAAGAGCGTTAACATCTCAACAGACATTGCGTGACATAGTCACCATATGGATCGACTGTCCAACATAATTCTCTTTGAGTGTTGTCAACTTTCCCCACGAGTTGATCTCCCACATGAAATCCTCTTTACCATTGGTATCTACTGTCGCTAATACAAGATTGGCTAAAAGTATAAATTCATTTACAATTGGACCCCTTTTCGGCCCTTCCGTGATGGGTTTAAAATAATGTTCACATCTTATTCTAAATAACTGATGAAGGAACGTGCGGTTAAAATGTACCTAAGGTCCTTCCATTTACGCAATATTTCACTATTAAATGTGGTGGTTGACTCCCACTATTATAACTTCGCTCCGACGAGCCAAGAAAAATTTTTACCCTAAATTTTTCACTTCCAGTTAACCACACTCCTCTATATGACGAAGCCTTAGAATATATTACTTTCGTTGGGTAACACACACAATTCCTGCATTTCTAGAATTTTCGCTGATTACACTCCTAAAATTTCCATTTGACCCTCTCCCAAGCGTACTATGTTGGGTGAGTCTGATTCGGCTTCTCTTTTGACTATATCAACACTTGGAATTTGTAGGTTGCGTCCTATCCGTCTTTACAGTCCTGGCCTCTCGTGCCATGATGGGGGTGACCTCGACTACGATCATCATCCTCGAATATACTTCACGACCTCACTAAGCCCTGCCTCCCATTACTCGCCCAACGACCCTCATCTACCATACTTCCTGTTCGAACACGTCCGAATGCAAATAAGATTCACTAATATATACGTGATATCAGGAGAACGAAATCTCACCAAAGAAATCAACAATCCTAAACATAGGGCTCTATATCAAAGAAAGCTACGCTGGAAGCATAATAAGCCGCACGGATCCTAAAGGACACTAGAACCTAATGCTTTGATACCACCTGTAACACCCTGCCTAATTAAATACCGAGTGATAAGTCCTTTATTAAATTAAAATCAAGGTGAAGTGTTGGTTCATTCTCAGTATCACTATCGCAAAATAAATATTTCCAATTTAAAGATCCTAAATAATTAAGCTAAGTGTCAAAACAATTTAAGGTCCTAATTTTTTTACTTCATTAAATTCCAATATGAAAACCTTTTTTACCCAACAGTTTAAGAATCACATACAAACTAAGGATGGCAAAAACACCCAAGAACTAAACTATCAAGATAAACCAAACTAGGTTTAAGAACTATAAATGAAATCATCCTGACAAGAGATAACTCCCGAAGAGTACTGAATACTGGAAATATAAATAAAAATAAAACTCTGACAAATCCAAACGTAATAGCAAATCGGGCGACACATGCCCTAACTATAAATAACTAAAGTAAGAATTGAATCAATGAAGAGGTCGTCTAAAGCAAAGGCCTGCAACTCCTAAATAATCTTCAACACGTCAAATCCAAAGAACCTATGTATGACGCCCCTATGGCTGGGCACCTGTAATACATACATATATATGCAAGAGAGAGAGAGGGAGAAATGACAAAAAACGGGTCCGAGCTCGAGTGTAAAACAATTTTAAAAGTAGTTTAGCAAATATTTAAAATTCTTACTGTCTAATATAACCACCATGTTAGGCGACACTCTCTTGAGAATTCTCACCTCTCATCTAGTGTGAACGCCTACCGTACTACTGATCACATAAGTCTGTCTAACATATTTTTCCATAAACTTTTATCCCGAGAAGTACTAAGACCATAATATTTAGTTTTAGAAAATCATTCTCTTGCATATTCTTACGTTACTTAGAACCACGTAGTATCGTTACAAAATTCACGAACACTTATTATAAAGCTATAGCATTCATTCATTACTTAACTACTTATACTCACAGTAGAAAACTTCCACATATATATAAGTATATATATATCAGTCACTCATATAATATATATATATATATATATATATATATATATATATATATATATATACTATCATCACCCCACATAAAATCTATGATGCTAGCCTACTCTGCTATCAAGTCCCCGTATCACTCGTACTAAGGGAAATACAAGTTCGAAATCACTCTCGAATTGTATTAACACAATACATATACAATTGGAGGCGAAGCATAGTTCCTAGTCTTAAGAGGTCAGCACATACCCCCATGTCTCTTAGAACCATCTGACTATCATTTTCAGATAGCATATATCATGGATACTATCTTCTAGGGTACGAGTCAATATCCCTCATAAAGGTCCAATCGAGATAAGACTGTCATAGCACGAAAACCTCCGTGATAACAAGTAGCCCGGGTATGATTTTACACAGATACATAATATATGCACAGTCACACAATCACATATATAAATATTCACATTTTACAAATTAGGTGCGCCCACGACTCATAATTATAATTATCCATTCTTAGCTCAAATTACTCAACTATCTCGCATAACGGATTCATCTCTTCTATTCTTATTTATAATTTATTTCTTACTTACTTCTTATCTCTCAAAGTATCCTCTCTCACTAAGTATGATTTCAGTAGGTATACCCTCTCTAACCTTATGGTCCAAATCTTTTACGAGTCTCAATCTTTTAGTAAACATACGCATAATTTCCTATGCATGAATAACTCCTTGTTAACCCACAATTTCATTCCATATTAAATTTCACTGAATGGAGTCAACCTAGACCCTACTGGTCCTCTTCATAACCCATTTTACTATTTAAAAGATATTGAAGGTTTCCCATGTATTTTATCTGGATTAAACAAAAAGGGGAAAAATATGCACTTTTTCAGGAGGGATCGATCGATCGATCGATGCAATTAGTCGATCGATCGATCAAGCAGTTCTTGCCCATTTTTCTGCAAATTTCAACCTACAGGTTCAATCATTCTAACCCCTCCAAACCTCAATAATTTCATCCCAAACTCCCAACCAAGTTATCCAAATGTATAAGCAATATATATAAATAAGTTCTAACGTAACAACATCAATAAATCCTCAACGAATCAATCAAAAAAGGGTTTAATCCCAGATTTCTTTATAAAACCAAATATTGAATGAATAATCACAAACCTCTTTTTTAATCCAAATTTTCTTCCCAAATATCATAATAAATTCATGGATAATCCTCTACATATGATCAAGATTTCAGTCTACATGGATTCTACCTAAAACGCATATAAATTATCTTCCAAAACATATAATTCTTATTTCATTCTTAGAATAACATGGAAGGAATATCAACTAAAAATAAGCAAGATATATACTTTCCTGGGTTTCAAGGGTCCGATTTGTTGATGAAAAAGATATGGTCGCATTCCTCATCATGCGATCTACGTTTTGGTGGTGTTGGCGGTGCAATCGAGTAAATTCTAGGCCCTAGATTGCTTGGAAAACTCTCCACCTTCCTCTCTAATGGTTGTTCTTAGGTTCTGTATTTGATAACCCTAGAAGACAACTCCTAATGGCTAATATATCCAAAGAAAATTCGTGGGTTTAATTACCCAAAAATACAAAATGTCTATAATACCCTCTCGGGATGTCAATGAGGCCTAAAAATGCTTCGAGACCCAAACTAAACCCCCGGGTACACTTTTCTAACTATCTAAACCCTCCTGGACACTTTGGGTCACTTGAAATGACCATACGGGCGACTTATAATTTATTCACTTTTATAATAATAATTTAGTCCTGACACGACACAGGCCTGTGTCCCGACTTAAATTTTCATAATTGTCATATTATTCACTCGTGACAATATTAATAAAATCAATCTCATATATTACTTTGCTCATACAGTAATATTCAAAAAATTCCCAATAATTACTAACTCTCGTCACGCTAGTAAATATTTAAAATAAAATTTCGAATTAATTTTAAAGTAATATCTCAATTAAATTTAATAAATCCCCAATATTAAAAGTCATAAAAATATGGGGTATTACAATAGTCTAATCCAGTATGCCCGAAAACTACAAAAGAAAAGGAAAAGAGGAGAAAATCCATACCTTAGGGAACCCACTTAAAATCAAACAAAACCCAATTCATGATCACTCCTCATCACCTGTTTTGTTCGATTTCAAAGCTGGAGAAGACGGTGGCATTTCGATGATGGAGGTTTTTGGATGATGAAGATTCGTGGATGAGGCAGTGATGGTGGAGGTGCCAGGTAGTGTGTATGTGGATGATGGAGGCACACAAAAAGAAGAGAGGGATGAGCGAGGGTGAGTGGGAAGAGAGAGAGAATGAGTATAGTGAATTTTTTTAGAGTGTTTTATATTTTAGTCAAGTGTAACTTAATTTTGGCACACTTTAAAATAGTGCCAAATTTTGGCACTATTTTAAAGTGTGCCAGATTGTCATTAAATCGTGCCAGAATTTGGCACAGTTTTAAACTGTGCTAGATTTTTAATATCAGGGTGTGCCAAATTGTTATTTTTGGTGTAGTGAATAGCAATCCCTAAATAAACTACTAAAGACCCATCACTTCATCATATTGCCCAAATATCTTTGGAAATGGTCCTCTCGTAAGAAGATCTGCTATGTTAATACTTGTACTAATGTGTTTGACTGCAACTCGTTATTTATGAACTTATTATTTGATAGATAGATATTTTATCTCAATATGCTTAACTACTTTATTATACCTATCAATTTTAGAAAAGATGAGTGCTATAACATTATCACAATAAATTTTCAACGGCTTAAATATCGAACCCCTAACTCTAAGTTCTGAAATAAAATTTTGCAGCCATAATCCATGATTTATAGATTTGAAGCAAGCTACGAACTCAGCCTCCATAGTGGATGAAGTAATAACACTAGGCTTAGCACTTTTTCATGAGACGACTCCTCCCGCTAGAAGGAAACCATAACCGAAAGTGTTGTTTTTACTATTAAGATATCCTAAATAATTTGAGTCCGAATACTCAGCCTCCTCAAGGTGATCGGTCTTCCTATAAGTGAGCATGTATTCCTTAGTCCTTTGTAGGTACCTTATCACTTTATTTCCATCTTTCTAATCATAGTCACCTAGACTACTTTGATATCTGCCTTGCATCCTAATAGAAAAATTAATAACCAGTCTTGTGCAAACCTACACATACATCAAACTTCCTATAAGACTTCCCGTTCTAATTCATTTTATGGACATTGACTTAATCTAAACTTATCCCCTTTCTGAATTATAACATTAATGGGATTATAATTTTGCATGCTAAATCTTTCTAAAACTTTGTTAATGAAATATTTCAGAGATATTCCAAGCAATACACGTGATCTATCCCAGAATAGTTCTATCTCGATCATAAAGGATGCCTCACCCATATCTTTTATTTCAAAGGTCTTCGAAAAATAATTCTTGGTGTCCTTTAGCAAACAACGATCACTACTAGTTACAATCAAGTCATCAACATGTATAACCAAAAATAGAAACTTAGTGATCTTCTGGTATATGAACCGATCAACGATGTTTTCCTTAAACCCAAAGGAGGTAAGGGTATCGTGAAACTTAAGGTACTATAACCGAGAAGCTTGTTTAAGTCCATCTATCGATTTCTTTAGTGAGCAAACCATGTTTTACTTTCCTTCTATCATGAAGCATTTTGTTTGTGCCATATAGACTTCTTCTTCTCAACTCCCATTTAGAAAAGATTTTTTCACATCTACTTGGTGCAACTCTGTAACAACCCTCGATTTTAGGAGGCTCATTTTATACTAACTTTACGGCATAAGGAAATTATATAAAATGTGGGGACTGAAGTAAATATTAATTGAATGAATTGAAAGTTAATATTTACTGGATTGATGCATATTTACTGTATGTGAAAGTAAATATCATCAGGTTGCATGTTTGTAGTGTCATGTATTTTAAATGTCATTTTAGTTTAAATGAAATTGGAACTCGAAGTAATCTATAAAAATTTCCGGATGCCAGTCTAAATGGTGTAGTTAGTCTCGGAAGGTGCGAGACAGTCAAAATAAGTGTCATATTATATTTTTGTATTTCGGGCAATTTTACCTGGTTTTAGCTTAACGCGTATTCGGGAGTCATTTTAATGCGGTATTAACCATTTAACTTGGGATTTTTAACTTAAGGCCCGATTTTAGTCTTCTAATCCCATAAATTCCCTAACTTATGTCTTAAACATAGAAAAAGAAAAGAGAGAAAGAAAGAGGATGAGAAAAGTGGAGAAAGAAGAGAGAAATTGAAGATTGAAGATGGGAGATTGCTTCTACCACCAAGAAATCTGATATTTCCTACATCAAGGCAAGTTTTCTACTTGCTTATATGTGATTTAAGATGTATAAATTGTATGATTAGTTATGTATTTACATTTATGGTTTAAATGAGGAAATTGTGGGAATTAAACCTTAATCTTAGTTTTGATAATGGAATTGTGGATTTTAGTAGTTAGTAATCATGTTGGGATGATTTTTGGTAGATAAATATTGTTGTTTGTGTGTAAAAATGGAAGAGATTTGAGGTTTGGTAAATTAGGGCTCAAAACACTTGGAACAAAACTAGAAAATTCTGTAGAACCGAATCGATTCGGCTAGGTCGAATCGATTCGCCTTGAGACAGTTTCCAGGTTTGGGTCGACCGAATCAATTCGGATGGTCCAAATTAATTCGGAAATTATGCAGAAAGTCAGGTTTTCCTGACCGAATCGATTCGGATGGTCCGAATCGATTCGCTTTCCTGAACCCAAATCGATTCGGCTAGGCCGAATCGATTTGGAGGCCCTGCATTTTTGAGTAATTTTCTTAGTTGGTTCTAATTCATTTTTCTTTAAGTCTAGGGACTAGGAACCTTCTTTAATGAAGTAAACTAAGTGTCCTTGAGTTATAATTGAGTTAGTTACTTTCTCTACACTAGGAATGGGTTATGTGGGGACTTTTCCGGGGTTATGCCTATTGATGTTAGGGCATCTTTTCTTCTAGTCAATTACTATAAAACTAAGAATTATAGTATTACGTTTGGGAGACTTTAGGGGCTCATCCGAGCTATATTAGTCCTAATGGTTTATAATAACACCATAAAAGTGTGTTGGGATAATAAATTGAAAGCTCATTCATTCCTTTGAGGTATGATAGTATTGGGGTTTTAAAATAACACCCTAAAATGTTTAGAGGTAATTAAGAGTTTACTTACTCCTTTGAGGTTGTAGCAACGATATAATTTATCGTATGGCTCCGGATAATAAGTTATATTATTTACAAAAAGAAAATGGAAATGGTATTGATTTTTGTAAATGATAATTTACTTAATCATGAAACCGGTAAATGATGATTTACTTGATTTTGAAAATGATCAATAAAATTGTTTAAACACACCTCTCTAAATGACATCATAAGGGAAGTCCGTGCGTGAGGTGAAGCCCCATGGGTAATGAATGCAGGGTGAATATAGTCCTAGGCCATGCGAGAATTTATTGTTGTATATTTTTTTCTAGATGGGTAGCAGATTTCGGGTGTGGTCTTGACTACCCCGCAGGCACATGGTCGCTTCCCGATGTCTTGCGTTATAGGTGCCCAGGTTGTCTTAATGGTAGGCCCTGGAAGATGATGGCCATTTAGGGGCGCGCACAGTGGGGAAACCCGGACGGGCGGTCTTAGAATTCGTTATATGTATATAAATACAACAGTTCATAATCAAGTGGGACTTGATGTATTTGATATGCCATAAAGAACATGATGAAGTGCCACAAAGAGCACATATAAATGCCACAAAGAGCATTTGAAAATGATTATTTTCCTAATAAGGAAAGGATTTTTACAAAATGTAAAAGTGAGATAAAAATGCCATAAAGAGCATAACATTGCGATTTTACATATATTTCCTATTAAGGAAAAAGATATATGAGATAATTGGTACACATGATAAGTTTTCAGATTAATGTTATTTGTTTTATCTTCCTGTTTAATTTATGTTTTAAATTGTGTAGTTAGATAGTTATATCTCTCATCATGATTCATTATTCATAACTTTCATACTCTTTATTCATCTGGTAATCATATAGAACCGGGCCCTGAACCGTTTACATTTCTTATTGCATATGCATCTGGTCTTCGCTCAGGTACTCCGCCGCAAGGATGCCTGATTTGAATTCTTATTCCGATGTCCTCGGCGAGCCGTGATGCATTGCGGGTATTACGGGATACATTTGGTATAAACATTTTCATTTTTGTATTCTAGCTATGATCGGATCTCTTTACTCGGGCGAGAGGCCCAAGCTTTTGTAAATGTCTAATGAAATGTATTGTATAAATTAATGAGTTTATTTAAATGCTATTATAAAGATTGTGACCGGTAACATATTCGGTCTTTTTATTGTATTCTTGTTGTTATTATCTATATATGTTTTGGGGTTTCCCCTATCTTTTCAGGATTTGGGTTGTTTAAATTATTTCTTTAACTTTAAAATAAAATTTTTGGCAACTCGTTTTCTGAAATTTTGGGTGGTTATCCTGGATACTCTATATTTTATTTTGATGCTGAGAATGATTCCATCCGGGACTCCTGTTATATTGGAGTATTGGGCTGGCCACCACTTATTTTGGTGAGCGGGTTGTCACAGATGGTATCAGAGCATCAAGTTCTAGAGTCCTTAGGAATCTGTGTGGACTCCTTAAGTTTTCAGCATTGCTTTTGATCTGACATAGAGCCTTAGGATTAAGATCGTTGATTTCTTTAGTGAGGTCTCGTTCTTTTGCCATGAGGTAGAACTTGTAGAATCTTCTGCGCATTTGTGTGAGAACAGTAGGTCGATTGAAGAAGGGGGTCATGAGAAGGATTTTTGAGAACTGCAAATTATGGTCAGGGATGAGGACTGCTTTGGAGGTCGCTCCCTTTTTGTAGCACTTACTTGTCTTGCTACTACGAATACTAAGTACAGTTGATGTAGTCTTCCCAAGTACCGCGAGAAGTAGAAAGTGGTGCTAATCTTGAGATTTCAAGCGATGTTAAATTGAAGAGGAGAAGCGCCCTGAAGTAGGATGGAGGAAAATCCTTCACCCATAGGGGTAGTGTTGAGGTGGCGAAAATGTGGTGACCATATTCGTGGGTGCCAAAAGTTTTGCCCATGGAGAAAACTGATAGATACTTTCTATCGTAAGTTTCTCTGGGATAACTGGACTGAGGAGAAGGTGGATTCTCGAATGTTCACACAATGCTCGGTTAAAGGTCAATAGTGAATAAAGTGTTGTACGGTTAGGGAGACCGTGCACCATAAAATGATAGGTTCCAGAACAAGTGTCGCTAACACTTCTGAACGAACTGTGTTCATGAAAACCCTATGGTGGATATCCGCTATTCGCCCTGGGGAGGACTCATTGAAATAAGGAAGAGGAGGCCGAGAGCATGCCCTCTTTTACTGAGAAAGTAAGAGGGACTGCGTGGGCAATTGTCCTCGGCCCGAGTCGGAATAATGGCGATGATGTGGAGCGTAGAACCGCTCATTTTAAACTTCGTTGAGTGGAGAACGAGGGCAAGAGTAAAGTGCCTGGTTGGGGGAGTTAATGGAAATAATGTTGGTTCGTGTAAGGCTCGAATATGGAGTCTGAGAACCATTAGTATTGACCCAGAGTGCTTGGCTTAAATTGTTGGTGGGAATTCCACCTTATTAGTGGGTGGTGTATTCCTTAGGATAAGATTTAGTAGTATTGTATATAATGTAGATTCGGGTGTGTAAATTGAGCTTGTAGTAGTATTGACGCGATTATAGAAAAGTAATTATATGACTTCCGTTATATGGAAGTTCTATCTTTTCTTCACTCGTTATGAAGCGAGTGATGATATTTTAAATGTATATGTGTCATATGTGTTACTTGATTTGAGTGTTTTATTGCTTGTTTGCATTGTATGTGGATGTTATGACTTATCTCCACGACCAACAAGGTTAAGTAGTAATGCATAGGAGGGGTTCCTTGTTTGGATTCCGCTTTTACGGGACGCTCCACGCGTGAACCTTCACGACGTTGGGAGTGGAGACGTACCATTTTTTTTCCTTTCTCATATTTTATGTATAGAATGCGAGTAAATATATTTTGGTTAGTTTGGGGTGATAGCATGCAACTAAAATTGCGAGGCTATCACACTTCTAGTTCAAAATGGAACTAGTTATTTTATAATTTCTCTCCTGGATACGGGTTGAGACTTTATAAAGGTGGATCGAGGTGGGTAGGAGATTTTTGTTATTTGTTTAGTTATCTTGTATTAGTGTATGATTGTTTGTTTGCTTTGTTTGTGCTTGTTACTCTTTATCTCCATGATCAACTAGTTAAGTAGGCATGTGTCGGAGGGGTTCCTTGTTTGGATTTCACTTTGCGAGACACTCCGCCACATGAACACTTAACGATGTTGTGAGTGGAGAGGAGCTACTCTTTTTATTTCTTTTATTTATTTTGTTGTGGAGAGTTGGATTGGAAGGTTTAGCCGAGAATCACGTAGAAGAGTGATTAATGGCTATTAAAGTGCGAGATAGAAGCACTGTATGTAGTTCTCTCCTCTGATCGATGTGAGGGAGATTGAGATACGAAGTTAAATTGATACTTCGGGTTATGCCTTGATAAGAAGGCTATTTGAAAAAAATGTATATATGTCATGGGATAGAATTTGTAAGACTTCACAGAAAGTGAATGTCTAATCAGTTAAAATCTTTAATGATGCTATGGTAAGGTGTAGAAGTAGAATTTTGTTAATAGAATTGTAAGTTAAAATTTACCGATTCCGATCATGTGTTTTAGACCGTTATATCTCGATAACCGAAAATGCGAGGTAGTAGTGTAACGGGAGGGTTCCTTGTCTGGATTTTGCTTTGGCGAGACGTCCCACGCATGAACCCGAGCGAATGTCGGAAGTTGAGTAAGGTCTTAGGCACTAGGGATATATTTACTATTATATGCTTACGATTTAGGTAGGATATATATAGATAGACTTTAGGAGTATTAGGATGTTAGGTCTTTAGGGTGTGTGATGTTAATTTAGGAAGGCGGCAAGTAGTTGACCACGAATAAGCCGTGGGTTAACTCAAAAAGGGATTGGATCCCTAGGAGCGAAATTTATGATGTCTCGAGAGGTTTGGTAGGTTTGGCAGAAAGAGATGAGGCCTTTCTTAGAAATAATGTTACGTTGGTAACTTCACTTTCGGGGAGTTAAAAAGGCGGGTGGACCCTCACTCCTGAGCCCATGATAGTAAGCTCGAGAGTGGGTTTAATAAATAAGTTTCTGCCAGGTTGGGGAGTTATAATACTGGAAAGTATTACTCCTTGTTTGAATTAAAATTCATCATGGTAGTGATCACCTTAAATAGATAAGGCACTACTTCATGGACAGGAAATTTGGTCCTTCTCGTAAGCAACAAGTTGTTACAATATGTCGTGGGAGAAATCGAGGTGGTTCTCGAAGTTCAGAAGAACTAGTGATTGGATATTTTTCTCATTCGCTAAGGAAATGCGATTGGGGTAGTAGGTGCGTCGATTAGAAAACCCGTCGGAGAAATTAGTAATGGCATAGGAAGCCAAATGAAACGAACCTGACTAGGGAGACTTTGTAGCACAGACATTTCGGTCTATAATTGACCATTTCACCTACTCGTATAAAGACAGTAGTGGTGGAACGAAGAAGTATATTCATAGATGTTTGCATTAAAGTGACGGCACCGTTCTGATCATGATCCTATGTGAGAAAATTATTGATCGTTTGACCAGACTGTTGCATTTTCGGCCAATATGGACAGACTACAGGTAGAAGAGTACACCCCATTCTCGATGGAGGAATGGAAGAACCGTGGGAGGTGCCTATTAAATAGGGTGGATTGAGACTAGATATTCGTGTTGGAGGTTTGGTAAAGTTTCCATGAAGGTATGGGAACCGTATGGAAAGGGAGTATATTTTACCACCCTAAAGTGGATGGATGAATGGAGGAAGTCGACTTAATGCCGAAAGGCATATTATGAATGTACGCCTTAGGATACATGACTGACGGGGTATGAGTGTGTATGGATGGAAATCCCCGTAGAACCATTAGGCTTTCGAATGGCCTTATGGATCATATCCTAAGGCATTGGCATCGTGGGTGGCCTAGCGTGGTCAGTTGAGTAATTCGCATACTCGTTGGATGGAACCAACGGGTAATATGTTCCTTGGACTTTGAGTGGTATTGATTCGTATCGAATATTGTATATTTCTGCCCGTTAGCCTTATGCATTCTAGCGCTTTTATGGTCCTAAATGCCTATAATTATGCTCATTAACCAGACAACCTTGGATTTGGATATATACATGCTTTGTAGGGGTTATTTGTGCTTTTGTAGGTATTGGAACGCTAAAAGTGAGGTTCGGTTGCATTTCGGAGAAGTTCCGTCGCTGGACACTACTTCAAGGGCATTTTAGTCAATTCACATTTCTTATTCGGCTCTTGGAAATTCCACGGATGCGTAGTTCATTGAGTTAGCATCGCGTGGCCGTAAACGGTGCGTCGTTTGGAGTTCGGACGAAGAAGCTAGGCTCGTTTCCGTAATGGACCTTTTCCCCCTCACCATGGACCAAATGCAGCCTGAAAACAGAGTGCCGGTCGACCGCGCCCCTGCGACCGGTCGACCGCGTACAAGGTACCGGTCGACCGCGGTTTCAACTTTTGTCGTGGGAAGGAGACAGTATGCTTTGGCTTAAGGGACCGGTCGACCGCGCCCCTGCGACCGGTCGACCGGTAGTGCCAGATATTTTGGGCTCTTTCCTCTTTCTTTCCTTTTTCCCTTATCTTTTCCCACTTACTATATAAACCCATTTTTGGTTTTAAAATCAGATATACACGATTTTAGGTTAGTTTATCTTAGGGTTTGAGGGTTTTGGAGAGTTCTCCTTCATTTATACTTGGTTTGACACCCCATTTGTTGTGTAAGTTGACTATTTATGTGATTCGTATCGAATATTGTATATTTCCGCCCGTTAGCCTTATGCATTCTAGCGCTTTTATGGTCCTAAATGCCTATAATTATGCTCATTAACCAGACAACCTTGGATTTGGATATATACATGCTTTGTAGGGGTTATTTGTGCTTTTGTAGGTATTGGAACGCTAAAAGTGAGGTTCGGTTGCATTTCGGAGAAGTTCCGTCGCTGGACGCTACTTCAAGGGCATTTTAGTCAATTCACATTTCTTATTCGGCTCTTGGAAATTCCACGGATGCGTAGTTCATTGAGTTAGCATCGCGTGGCCGCAAACGGTGCGTCGTTTGGAGTTCGGACGAAGAAGCTAGGGTCGTTTCCGTAATGGACCTTTTCCCCCTCACCATGGACCAAATGCAGCCTGAAAACAGAGTGCCGGTCGACCGCGCCCCTGCGACCGGTCGACCGCGTACAAGGTACCGGTCGATCGCGGTTTCAACTTTTGCCGTGGGAAGGAGACAGTATGCTTTGGCTTAAGGGACCGGTCGACCGCGCCCCTGCGACCGGTTGACCGGTAGTGCCAGATATTTTGGGCTCTTTCCTCTTTCTTTCCTTTTTCCCTTATCTTTTCCCACTTACTATATAAACCCATTTTTGGTTTTAAAATCAGATATACACGATTTTAGGTTAGTTTATCTTAGGGTTTGAGGGTTTTGGAGAGTTCTCCTTCATTTATACTTGGTTTGACACCCCATTTGTTGTGTAAGTTGACTATTCATGTGATTCGTATCGAATATTGTATATTTCCGCCCGTTAGCCTTATGCATTCTAGCGCTTTTATGGTCCTAAATGCCTATAATTATGCTCATTAACCAGACAACCTTAGATTTGGATATATACATGCTTTGTAGGGGTTATTTGTGCTTTTGTAGGTATTGGAACGCTAAAAGTGAGGTTCGGTTGCATTTCGGAGAAGTTCCGTCGCTGGACGCTACTTTAAGGGCATTTTAGTCAATTCACATTTCTTATTCGGCTCTTGTAAATTCCACGGATGCGTAGTTCATTGAGTTAGCATCGCGTAGCCGCAAACGGTGCGTCGTTTGGAGTTCGGACGAAGAAGCTAGGCTCGTTTCCGTAATGGACCTTTTCCCCCTCACCATGGACCAAATGCAGCTTGAAAACAGAGTGCCGGTCGACCGCGCCCCTGCGACCGGTCGACCACGTACAAGGTACCGGTCGACCGCGGTTTCAACTTTTGCCATGGGAAGGAGACAGTATGCTTTGGCTTAAGGGACCGGTCGACCGCGCCCCTGCGACCGGTCGACCGGTAGTGCCAGATATTTTGAGCTCTTTCCTCTTTCTTTCCTTTTTCCCTTATCTTTTCCCACTTACTATATAAACCCATTTTTGGTTTTAAAATCAGATATACACGATTTTAGGTTAGTTTATCTTAGGGTTTGAGGGTTTTGGAAAGTTCTCCTTCATTTATACTTGGTTTGACACCCCATTTGTTGTGTAAGTTGACTATTCATCATCCTCTTCCATTAATATAGTTTGTATTTCTTCATTCCTTGCTTTCTAGTTAATTTACAAGCTTTCTAATTTAGGTTTTCTTGCTTTATTTACACGCTTTGATTTACACGCTTTCTAGTACAGATTTACCGCATTTATTTACCGCTTTCCATTTATCGCGTTTTTAACATGCTTTCTAGGTAATTTAAATTAGGTTGTGTTTGAATTGAACTCACTCGAGTTGACGCGTTGCTTTGCTTTGGTGATGGTGTTTACGTGTCTATTTCGGGTGCGTTGTCCTAGTTATTACGCCTAGGAGATTTGACGGGGCATATCATGTATGTCCCGCGCTTACGACCTTTCGCGCGTAATTTTCGGGATATTTGTTGACGCCAAAATCTTATTAGGCTTTTATGATGATTTAGGGCATAACAACCCTTGATTTAATTAACTGTCAAAAGGAGACGCATTTGTAATAACTCGTCGACCCATGTAACCATTTTATACAAATTAACTCGGGTGAGGGACATTCGATGCAACCTATAGTTTTACTCGCTTTCATAATCTAGTTTCAATACCATTGCCTAGAATAATCTTTTCCTTTATGCATCTTTTCTTTTAGTTTGTAATCATCTTTTACACTTTTATTTCAGAGTATTAGACCACTTAAATTCTAACATCTCGTCTCTGTTGATTTTCGATACCCGACTTACCGCTGTGCTTGCCTCGCAAGTGTAGTAGTAACTTAGGTTTTTGTATTGAGTTGGCAAAACGAAAACAACGACTGTGCACTTTACACGCGCACACTTTTCGCACTTGATCAAAATGGCGCCGTTACCGGGGATGAGTTTGTTTTAGACTTTATTTGATTTAGTATTTCATAGTATTTTCTTTCTATTTGTATTTTTTGCCTAACATTTTTGTAGGACTTCTACATTTGAGCGCCAAGAACCGCTCGAATTTTTCCCGCGCGCACTTACTTCGTGGAATCCGCTACTTCGAGCCATTTTTGGGGTAAGCATGTCTTATTCCAATTCTTTCGGTAATCCTTGTCATAATTCTCAAAATTCTCGCAAACCTATGACTTTCGGTGAATACTTAGAGTCCCAAAAATTTTCAAATTCACATATTACTTTGGGCGAGTATAACGAAAGTCAAAACTTAGGTTATTGGAATTTTGATGATGATGATAATGATTTTGGGCCTTTACCTCCTTATAATAGGAATTTTGAAACGAATTCGAATAGTTTTCAAAATTCCTATAATAATGAGTTTTCGTTTAAGTCCGATGGTAATTTTCAAAGTTCCCATTGTAATGCATCCGCACCTTGACCTATGACCTTCGGTGAGGGTTTGCGTATGTATGAAAATGAGAAAATTGAAAATCGCTATCGGGAAGAAAATCGTTCGTGGGAACATGAGTTGGATTTATTATTTGAGTCCGACGACGATTTTGCTTCCGAGACTTTTGAAGTCGAGGAATTTTTTGAACCAAATGAGGTACTTGTGCCTACTTTGGAACAAGCCATTCTAGACTTTGCCCATCTCGTAATAGATATTGAAAGTGAGGATGATAATGACGTAATATCTATTTTCAATGAAATGATTTCTTCTTTGGCCCCCAAAGAAGAACATTTCATTGAAAATGATATTATTTCCTTTGAAATTCCAACTTCATGCGATGATGATTCATCTCATGAGTTTGAATTTCTTTCATTCCCATTTTCATTCTCTATTTCCCCACCGGAACAAGTACCCGATGATTCGATTTCGAACTTTAATGTTTTAAACCCTATCGCCGATGAGGAGTACTTTCTCGAGTCGCCCTCCATGATCGCATCTTTGCCTTTGTGTACGCCGCCTCCCATTCCAACTTCAAAATCATTGGGAGGATATTCGGATTTTCTCGGTCCCCACTTGTTTTTGTCACCCGTTCAATCCAAACCCCCCATCGTCCCTCCAAAACTTTTAATTGGCGATGGTTCATTTCTTCCGCCTTACACATGCCTTCCGTTGTTAAAACGGAATTCATATTTTTCGGAAGGCATGCTTGTATGTGAGGGTACACCGGTTATCCTCCAAAGTCAAATCGTTCTTATGGTGGACCCTCACCTATTTAGACTTCTAGTGTACAGTTAGTGTGAAGTCTAAATAGTAGGTTGTATATAGTTAGCTTTTTTTTTTTTATTTTTATTTTTTTTCCTTCCTTTTTAATTTAGTCTAATGTAATTAGTTAACTTTTTATTATTTGTTTTTGCTATGCTCGGTACTAACTTGTTTTGTAGATTCTTTGGACTTGTTCTTATGGGGATCGCTCCAATTTTGGGTAATATCGCTCTTTTCCTCTCTTTAACTTGGTTCTTAATTTACATTGAGGACAATGTCAAGTTTTAAGTTAGGGGGTGTGGGATATTCTATCCATTTCTTCATTTAGTCCATGTTTTTGCTCACATGTTAGTTACTTAGTATGCTTTTCTTAGAAAAATTAAAAATTTCAAAAAGATTTTTTTTCTTTTCTCTCCTTTTTGGGCATTTTGCCTTTGTTTCCGATGATAAATTTCAATAATTGCCCGATCCAATGGACAGCCCAATGATGCATGTTCTCGACTTTAGAAGTTATTAGACTTTAGTCTCGATTATTGATATTATGAATAACTTCATGAATTAAACTTTAATTCCGTGAGCACATGCACTTTCCTTGCTTTATTGATTTGGTTTAAGATTTTTATAACTCGGTAATCTTTTGTTGCATTGTATATACTTACACCGAGTAAGCTTTGTACCTTTCGTCATTTGTGAGTGTTATACACTATTCTTTCTTCTTTGAAAACGTTGAATTCGTCGATAATCTCACTATTCTTTCATTTGACCGTTCATTAATTGAGTTCGTACTTGAAATGTGTTACTTGAGCATGATTTTCATATATTATTTTGACTAGAGAATTGCGTAAACTTTGTGAAATGATCATAGGCCCTCTTTGTTATATCACCCATATTAGCCTTGACCTCACCCTTATATGTTTACCCTCGTTAACCCCTTTGAGCCTAAATATAGCCTTTCATTTCATACCCCATTCCCATAACTAACTCTAAATTGGAGTTTTAGCCCATACATACACTTTCCACACCTTTGTTTGGAATGTTACTTGGGATTGAATGATGTTGTTATGATGTCGGTTGCAATTTAGGCATATGAGAGTTTGATAATTAAAGAAAAGAAAGTAGTGAAAAAAGTGAAGAAAAAGAGAAAGCAAAAAGCAAAAGAAAACAAAAAAGAAAATGAGAAAAAGAAGAAAATAAAAAGAAAGAGAAGTTTGTATATGTTGTATATAGTTCAATAAGCTTTGATTACTCTCCCCGTTGATATATCTAATGCCGTTTTGGAACTTGTTTTCCAATTTTGATATTGCCCGCATTATCCCATTATCCCGAGTTTTCATTCCGAACACTTTGAATCCGTATATACATTCCTTTCATTTATACCCTAGCCATACCTACATTATAACCCTATTAAAGTCCTATGTGATCTTAGGTGCATGTAATTCAAAAGTCATAACAGTCGTGATAATCTGTGAAAATGCATTTCGCCTCTTTTAGTGTGCGATATCTTTCATTGAGATTACAGTTTTTCAGTTTATATATAGCGTTCTTCATCTATGACATGTGTGCGGCCTAGTTTCCATTTACATTTATTCCTAATTCCCGCATGTTCCGTGTGTTACCTCCCTGTTTCGAGTGATTTCGCTTGATGAGTGTAATGCCCGTGAGGATTGAATATATATGCTTGCGTTAATTTAGTATCCGATTTATTTAATTTTTTCGCCAAATCATATTTTGCATTTGCTCTCCCCCTACCACTTTTAAAGTTTCAATTCTATGAGGTGCATTCTATAATGTTAATAATTTGGACTTTTGTGTGAATTCATTCACTTTGCTAATAATGCGTATGAAATCCTTTTCGCCATTATTGGGCTTGTCTCACGTTGGTTTGGGCATATTTTGAGGAAACCATATGATGTTTGTGGGTATCATCCCTGAAAACCCTCACGAGACGACACTCGTCCACTAGGGTAACCTAGGGGTTTAACGGCTTATTGCATATGCTAAATGCAATCGTGTTCCCTACGAAAGTGGCAATTATATTTCGATGCATATATACATTTTGTACCGCCCTCTGTGGTCTGGTTTTCTTTGTTTCATTACTAGGGACTAGCAATGTGTAAGTTAGGAGGTGTGATTCGTATCGAATATTGTATATTTCCGCCCGTTAGCCTTATGCATTCTAGCGCTTTTATGGTCCTAAATGCCTATAATTATGCTCATTAACCAGACAACCTTGGATTTGGATATATACATGCTTTGTAGGGGTTATTTGTGCTTTTGTAGGTATTGGAATGCTAAAAGTGAGGTTCGGTTGCATTTCGGAGAAGTTCCGTCCCTGGACGCTACTTCAAGGGCATTTTAGTCAATTCACATTTCTTATTCGGCTCTTGGAAATTCCACGGATGCGTAGTTCATTGAGTTAGCATCGCGTGGCCGCAAACGGTGCGTCGTTTGGAGTTCGGACGAAGAAGCTAGGCTCGTTTCCGTAATGGACCTTTTCCCCCTCACCATGGACCAAATGCAGCCTGAAAACAGAGTGCTGGTCGACCGCGCCCCTGCGACCGGTCGACCGCGTACAAGGTACCGGTCGACCGCGGTTTCAACTTTTGCCGTGGGAAGGAGACAGTATGCTTTGGCTTAAGGGACCGGTCGACCGCGCCCCTGCGACCGGTCGACCGGTAGTGCCAGATATTTTGGGCTCTTTCCTCTTTCTTTCCTTTTTCCCTTATCTTTTCCCACTTACTATATAAACCCATTTTTGGTTTTAAAATCAGATATACACGATTTTAGGTTAGTTTATCTTAGGGTTTGAGGGTTTTGGAGAGTTCTCCTTCATTTATACTTGGTTTGACACCCCATTTGTTGTGTAAGTTGACTATTCATCATCCTCTTCCATTAATATAGTTTGTATTTCTTCATTCCTTGCTTTTTAGTTAATTTACAAGCTTTCTAATTTAGGTTTTCTTGCTTTATTTACACGCTTTGATTTACACGCTTTCTAGTATAGATTTACCGCGTTTATTTACCGCTTTCCATTTATCGCGTTTTTAACATGCTTTCTAGGTAATTTAAATTAGGTTGTGTTTGAATTGAACTCACTCGAGTTGACGCGTTGCTTTGCTTTGGTGATGGTGTTTACGTGTCTATTTCGGGTGCGTTGTCCTAGTTATTACGCCTAGGAGATTTGACGGGGCATATCATGTATGTCCCGCGCTTACGACCTTTCGCGCGTAATTTCCGGGATATTTGTTGACGCCAAAATCTTATTAGGCTTTTATGATGATTTAGGGCGTAACAACCCTTGATTTAATTAACTGTCGAAACGAGACGCATTTGTAATAACTCGTCGACCCATGTAACCATTTTATACAAATTAACTCGGGTGAGGGATATTCGATGCAACCTATAGTTTTACTCGCTTTCATAATCTAGTTTCAATACCATTGCCTAGAATAATCTTTTCCTTTATGCATCTTTTCTTTTAGTTTGTAATCATCTTTTACACTTTTATTTCGGAGTATTAGACCACTTAAATTCTAACATCTCGTCTCTGTGGATTTTCGATACCCGACTTACCGCTGTGCTTGCCTCGCAAGTGTAGTAGTAACTTAGGTTTTTGTATTGAGTTGGCGAAACGAAAACAACGACTGTGCACTTTACACGCGCACACTTTTCGCACTTGATCAGGTATCGGGACATTTCTTTAAAGATTTGGATTTTGAGCCATACACCTTGATGAGATTCGTCAATGCGAGGGAAAGTTGCGTAGCATCAGGGTTAGGCCATTTAGAGTTGGTATGGGTGCCCCGAGGTGACATGTAGCATGATTCTGGAGGTTAGGCTAATTGTGCCGAGTCATGTGGGCATCATCTTCCGCCGTAGGAAGCTTGAATCGATAGTTAGTGAAGAAAGCCTTGTGCTATACTAGAGCACAAATGATGTTGACTGATATCGATAGGGTCGACCTTAGTCCGGGTCCATTTCGGACGTTGCAATAACGAGGGGTTGTTTAGGATGGTAGAATCCTAGTTTAAAGTAGTATAACATTTATGAGAATTGGGTATGCCCGAATTTTGGGGACAAAATTCCCTCATAAGGGGGGAGTATGTAACAACCCTCGATTTCAGGAGGCTCATTTTATACTAACTTTACCGCATAAGGTAATTATATAAAATGTGGGGACTGGAGTAAATATTAATTGAATGAATTGAAAGTTAATATTTACTAGATTGATGCATATTTACTGTATGTGAAAGTAAATATCATCAGGTTGCATGTTTGTAGTGTCATGTATTTTAAATGGCATTTTAGTTTAAATGAAATTGGAACACCAAGTAATCTATAAAAATTTCCGGATGCCAGTCTAGAGGGTGTAGTTAGTCTCGGAAGGGGCGAGACAGTCAAAATAAGTGTCATATTGTATTTTTGTATTTCGGGCACTTTTACCTGGTTTTAGCTTAACGCGTATTCGGGAGTCATTTTAATGCAGTATTAACCATTTAACTTGGGATTTTTAACTTAAGGCCCGATTTTAGTCTTTTAATCCCCTAAATTCCGTAACTTATGTCTTAAACATAGAAAAAGAAAAGAGAGAAAGAAAGAGGATGAGAAAAGTGGAGAAAGAAGAGAGAAATTGAAGATTGAAGATGGGAGATTGCTTCTACCACCAAGAAATCTGATATTTCCTACATCAAGGCAAGTTTTCTACTTGCTTATATGTGATTTAAGATGTATAAATTGTATGATTAGTTATGTATTTACATTTATGGTTTAAATGAGGAAATTGTGGGAATTCAACCTTAATCTTAGTTTTGATAATGGAATTGTGGATTTTAGAAGTTAGTAATCATGTTGGGATGATTTTGGGTAGATAAATATTTTTGGTTATGTGTAAAAATGGAAGAGATTTGATGTTTGGAAAATTAGGGCTCAAAACACTTAGAACAAAACTAGAAAATTCTGTAGAACCGAATCGATTCGGCCAGGTCGAATTGATTGGCCTTGAGAAAGTTTCTAGGTTTGGGTCGATCGAATCGATTTGGATGGTCCAAATCGATTCGGCAATTATGTAGAAAGTCAGGTTTTCTTGACCCGAATCAATTCAGATGGTCTGAATCGATTCGCTTTCCTGAACCCAAATCGATTCGGCTAGGCTGAATCGATTCGGCGGCCCTGCATTTTTGAGTAATTTTCTTAGTTGGTTCCAATTCATTTTTTTTAAGTCTGGAGGCAAGGAAACTTCTTTAATGAAGTAAACTAAGGGTCTTAAAGTTGTAATTGAGTTAGTTACTTTCCCTACACTAGGAATGGGTTATGTGGGGACTTTTCCAGGATTATGCCTATTGATGTTAGGGCATCCTTTCTTCTAGTCAATTACTATAAAACTAAGAATTATAGTATTACGTTTGGGAGACTTTAGGGGCTCATCCGAGCTATATTAGTCCTAATGGTTTATAATAACACCATAAAAGTGTGTTGGGAGAATAAATTGAAAGCTCATTCATTCCTTTGAGGTATGATAGTTTTGGGGTTTTAAAATAACACCCTAAAATGTTTAGAGGTAATTAAGAGTTTACTTACTCCTTTGAGGTTGTAGCAACGTTATAATTTATCGTATGGCTCCGGATTATAAGTTATATTATTTACAAAAAGTAAATGGAAATGGTATTGATTTTTGTAAATGATAATTTACTTAATCATGAAACCGGTAAATGATGATTTACTTGATTTTGAAAATGATAAATAAAATGGTTTAAACACACCTCTCTAAATGACATCATAAGGGAAGTCCGTGCGTGAGGTGAAGCCCCCTGGCTAATGAATGCAGGGTGGATATAGTCCTAGGCCATGTGAGCGTTTATTGTTGTATATTTTTCTGCGATGGGTAGGAGATTCCGGGTGTGGTCTTGACTACCCCGCAGGCACATGGCCGCTTCCTGACGTCTTGCGTTATAGGTGCCCTGGTTGTCTTAATGGTAGGCCCTGGAAGATGATGGTCATTTAGGGGAGCGCGCAGTGGGTAAACCCGTACGGGCGGTCTTAGAATTCGTTATATGTATATAAATATAACAGTTCATAATCAAGTGGGACTTGATGTATTTGATATGCCATAAAGATCATGATGAAGTGCCACAAAGAGCACATATAAATGCCACAAAGTGAATTTGAAAATGATTATTTTCATGATAAGGAAATGATTTTTACAAAAAGTAAAAGTGAGATAAAAATGCCATAAAGGGCATAACATTGTGATTTTACGTATATTTCCTGTTAAGGAAAAATGATATATGAGATAATTGGTACACATGATAAGTTTTCAGATTAATGTTATTTGTTATAGTTATATCTCTCATCATGATTCATCATTCATAACTATCATACTCTTTATTCATCTGGTAATCATATAGAACCGGGCCCTGACCCGTTTACATTTCTTGTTGCATATGCATCTGGTTTTTGCTCAGGTACTCCGCCGCAAGGATGCCTGATTTGAATTCTTATTTCGATGTCCTCGGCGAGCCGTGATGCATTGCGGGTATTACGGGATACATTTGGTATAGACATTTTCATTTTTGTATTCTAGCTATGATCGGGTCTCTTTACTCAGGCGAGAGGCCCAAGCTTTTGTAAATGTCTAATGAAATGTATTGTATAAATTAATTAGTTTATTTAAATGCTGTTATAAAGATTGTGACCGGTAACATATTCGATCTTTTTATTGTATTCTTGTTGTTATTATCTATATATGTTTTGGGGTTTCCCCTATCTTTTCAGGATTTGGGTTGTTTAAATTATTTCTTTAACTTTAAAATAAAAATTTTGGCAACCCGTTTTCTGAAATTTTGGGTGGTTATCCTGGATACTCTATATTTTATTTTGATGCTGAGAATGATTCCATCCGGGACTCCTGTTATATTGGAGTATTGGGCTGGCCACCCCTTATTTTGGTGAGCGGGTTGTCACAAACTCCAAATAATAATCCCATGTTATGATTGATTAAAACCTTTGGCTATAAGTCTAGCTTTATATCATTTAATATTGCACTTTTGGTTAAGTTTGATCCTAAAGACCCATCTACACCCGACTTGTTTATGCCGTTTCAGTAACTCGATCAACTCTTATACTTGATTAAATTCCATATATTTTATTTTCTCATTCATGGCATCAATCCATGTATTAGAATCATCACTATTAACGACTTTTTCATAAGTAACTGGATCATTAATATCCCCTATGTTGAATTCATTTTTTTGTAAATGCATCACACATAATCATCCAAAATAGCCGATCTGTTATTTATTTAAGGTCTCCTTAATGCTACTTCTCGTGGTGTTTCCACAATATGTTCATTGGCTATAGTCTCATTATGTGGTTGTTCAGTTTATTGATAATTCATATGTTGTTCTTTATCATTGATTGGTTCAATGACCGACTCAATAACTATATTTGGAATAACAGGAACATTATGAACTCGAGGTAAAGGGAATTGTACCCCAACTTCTTGAATTATCACATCCCTACCTTAATCACTCCCACCGACTTCATCATTTTTAATGAACTTAACATTTTTTATTTCAATAATTCTTATAGTATGATTAGGACAATTGAATCTATATCCCTTTGACTTTTCTGGATACCCAATAAAATGACAAGTCAACATTCTAGGATTCAATTTCTTTTCTCATGGATTGTTTATTCTTGCTTCTGTTGGGTAACCCCAAACCTTTAAATGTCTTAAAGAGGATTTCCATCATTTCCATAGTTCAAAAGGGGTCTTTGGAATTGATTTACTATGAACCAGTTTAAGATATTCTTAGAGGTCATAAGAGCATATATCTATAGGAATATGAGCAAGTTAGTTCTACTTAACGTATTTTGAACCATTTATATAAGGGTAGCATTGTACCTTTCAGCTACATCGTTCTTATAGGTTGATTCCAGCATTGCGTATTGTGCACAAATACGTAATCATTAAAGGAGTTTAACAAAATAGCCAAGGTGTTTCCCTGACTCATCATAATTTTCATAAAATTGACCACCTCTATATGCTCTAATAATTTCACCTTTTTTCCCAATTGTCTTTCAACCACAGTAATATAAATTTCAACAACATTAGCAGTCTGAGATTTATCATCCAATGAGTACAATTTTCAATATTGTGAAAAGTCAATAATAAAGGTAATGAAATATTTTCTCCACCAATAGATGGAACATTAAAAGGTCCACAAATGTCTATATATATAATTTGAAAAGTTGTGTGCTCTTTGTGGCTCCTTTCTTTGTGTATATGATCTGCTTTGTCTTCAATACAGTCCACACAAACATTATAATCGGCCCGATCCAAGTTAGGGAGAATTCTCTCTTTAATAATCCTTTCAATTCTTTCCTTGGATATGTGTCCCAACCTTTTATGCCATTAGCAAGAAAATTTCTCATTTAGTGAGGCATATTATGTTCCAACATTAGGATGCAGGGATAAAAGGAATTCAAAAAAAATTATGTTCAAAATTTATTTGGTATAAACCATTCACTAAAAAGGAATAACCAATAGGAGAAGAATTTTCAAATAAACTAAAATGATTAAGTATGAAATAAAAAACGAATCTATTAAGAGCAAGTTTTGATATGAAAATTAAAATTTTAAAAATTGTAGGAACAAAAAGAGTTTTCTCTTTTCAAAATAAAAAACCAGACTGTAAAACTAATATAAAAACTTCAATGATTTCTGTGACACCTCGCCTAATAAAATACCGGGTGATCAATCCTATACCAAATTAAAACAGGAGTCTCATATGGTTCATTCTCAGCATCACTGTCGAAAACCAATTTAATTACTAATAACCTATTAGGCTGACGTCAAAATTTTATATTAACTAATCTTTTTAACCAAACCAACTAAGTAAAACATTCACACAGTTTATATATACAAAAACTGGAATGAAATAAAATAACCGAACACTCGGTACAACATAATAAAACCAAATCGAATGTCGCACTAAAAGGCGGTAAAAGAATAAATGAATACAGCTGGGCTATCAACCCGAGTATTAATACAATGCTTCCTATCTAGATTACAAGGATAAAAGCGTCTAAAATAAACCTGCATGCATCCACAGTTGTTGCAACAAACGTCTGACTTGAAAGAATCGTCATCCAGGCATCCCTGTGTCTAGACACACATACACATATATATATACATATAACAAAAGAGAGGAAAATAGAGAAACGGGTCAGAGCCCGAGTTTGAAAATATTTTAGCAAGTGCATAAATGTTGTATTTTAAAATATGATATCTCTCATATTTAAACTGGTATCGCACTCTCATGAGATACACCTCACCCCACCTCTAATAGTGCACACCTATTGCATACGTTTTAAACAACCTACTTAAGCTACTCGGCCTAACTAATCTATTTCATCCATCTAAAATATCCTTATAGAACCGAGTACTAAGGGATAAACTTCTCCCCATTCCCAATATTTCGCAACGTTTGTGCGTGGAGTGTCTCGCGAAGTGAAATCCAAACAAGGAACCCCCCAATACACTACTACATGGCAATGTTGATCATCGAGATCCATTAGACCCTCAGTACATAACACATATTGTAAAACCTTGTGTATATATATATATATATATATATACATAGTTCTCATTAAAACCTATGATCCATATTCATATAAGTCCGGATATAAATCTACCGGAAGGGAAATAACTCTTGTTCATTCTTTTCACTTTACACAAGTTTACTTTATTTGATATCTCATCGTCATATACAAGCAATATACTATACGCAACAAGTATAATTATACTTATTAGAATCATAAGTATAGTAACCATTCCACCGAGCTATAACTCGAGGATGCAGTCTCATAGTGCCTATCAAAATTCGGGTTTATTCACTCAACCACAGTACCAAGCTAGACTCACTCATGGCCGTGCTAAAAATACACAACGGTGGAGGCGATCATGTTCCCTACTACAAGGGGAATACAGACATCGCACTCGTACACGAGATGAGATGACCTGGGGATATACTCTCCCTGCTCCTCAAGCTAGGGGATTCACCCACATCGCGCAACTTTCCTGGATCGCACTAGAGAAAATATATATAATCTGGCTGTCCAACCCTAAACCCGAGAAATCCTGTGGAACCATCCTCTAAGATACAAATATACCAATCACACACAGATATATTTATTTGTATCATATTATATATACTTTAACAACATCGTATATATAATCTATAATGTTTCTCAATATATTATGGCTATTATTGCCAAACTCTTATAGCGATGGCCAATAACCCGAATGTTCCCATTCGTAATAGTATATAACTATTCTCACACTTTTAATACTAAACTTATTAGTATTATCTTACTTAATATGTAACTCGCACCCTAGGATTTACTCAATGCATTTAACCCCTATTCATTCTCACCGCGTAAATATCTTTACACACTTACCGAAGACCTATATCTCGAACGTCGTTTGGCCTGAACATCCACTAAGTCCATACCGTGGATTTTATACTAAACTAATCCAAGGTTCTCTCTTTCCTCTCAAGGTTTAATCACCCTCAACACCATCATTTAGGAGTCCTAATATCACTTCTATAATCCCCTATTCCAATCTCTAAATTCCAATTTAACTTCCCCTAACCTCACAGAAGAAAACTTCCAAATTCTGCCTAATGCGAATCGATTCGCCCCTAATGCGAATCAATTCGGAGAAGAGAGTCGATTCGGTCCAAATTTCAATAGGTTCGAAAAGGTTCTGTAAATATGTCTTCAAAGGCGAATCGATTCGGCGTGAGATAGTCTTACATGTTGCCCTGTTCGAGGGGCACTGTTTGGGCGATTTCTCAATCTCCAAAATACCCAAATATCATCCCAAACTCCATTTTAATGGTTTCTAATTTCAACCAATAACTCTATAATCATCCTAACACTGATTTATAATTAACACCTAAATTTATTTGTGGTATTAAACCATTTCTCTTAGGTTTAAACCTTAAAACCATTAAAGCCCTAGCTTATCACTTTAACCCATTTCTAATCATCTATACGCTTCATTAATATGGGTTTATCACTATAAATCATCAAGATTTAACAACACATGTGATTTCAAAATCAATTTTTCTCAGATTTATTTTAAGGGTTCTAACCCAAAATTTATTTAGTTTACCAACTAGAATATGAGATATACACACCCAAATAAATAAAGCAAGTAAACACTTGCCTAGTGGATAAAATCTGACGACCTCGAGTCGAATCCCGCGGAGTTTGGCCCAGAAATCCCATTTCTCCCTTACTTTCTCCTCCTCTCTCTTCTTTCTCTCTTTTTCTTTCTCTCCCTCTCTCTTTCCTTATATGAGAGAAAATAAGGGCTTATCCCTTATAAACCCAAAAATGACTGGTTTACTCAATTGCGAGTCCCTACAAGTCCAAAAATCCTCGAAACCTAAACGCTACCCCCGGATACTTTATTCTGACTATCTCGACCATTTCGAAACCAATCACGCACTCAAAATCTCCATCCGAGTCACTTAACTAAAAATCACTAATTAAACCCAACACATCTCACTACGCGTTTTCTACAATGTAAAATAATTCCCGTCGCTTCACCAAGTTGCGACATGACATAAAAACATTCCGGCTCATTTACTCAGTCCCCGAAGTAAATATAACATGCATCGATAAGCATCTAACGCTTATTTATTCAGAATTTACTATTCACTAAAATTTCTTAAATTACTAAATTACGCCCACTCATGTAATTTAAATATCTATAAAAGTGCGGGGTATTACAATTTTGACCCTAGATTTCTCTCGGTTCCCCATATAAAGAAAGGCTTCATTTTGTTTTATTTTTACAATTGAGAGGTATCCTCAATCAAATTTGAAACATAACAAGTTGAACATGATTAAACCCACGAAGTGTTATAAGGAAACTCAATTAAATTTGATTCGAAATATACTAAAGCACAAGGCTTACCTCTCTTTTTGAACCAAGATTTTTGTTTATGGAAGTCTTTTTAATAGTTCATCTTCTATTTACAAAAGTGACACTTATCGTTATTTTCTTTCTTCGTAAAAGGTAGGTCGGAATCTGTTTGACTGAAAGGGCTGGGTCCACACTTAATGTACTTTTCTCATTCTTTTTTCCAACTCCTTTGTCCATCACATTAGTCACATCACCTTTAGACGCATGACTATTCTGCTACCTCAGTCTTCCCTCCTCTTGAACCAACATACCCTGCATCTCATTTACATTCCACTTATCCTACATTGTGTTGTAATGAATCTAAATTGGTTCATATTCAGGAGGTAGATGGTTTAGGAAAAATAGGACAAAAATGAGTAATCCACAATAATGCCCAAACTCTTTAATTTAGTAGTCATATTGGTCATCTCAATTATGTATTCATTCATGGTTCGAGTACCATCAAACTACATAGTGGTGAGGTCATCCATTCCTAACTAAGGACTTACACTACACGAAAATGGGTGATTTATGAGTGTTGTTAGCAGTCACAAAGGACCTTTATAAATGCTATTTACCGTCATAATTTAGGGGGTGACAATGAAAATATCATAACTCCTAACAGTAGTCACAAATTTTTATAACCCCTATGGGGTTATGACTGGTGACCCCAATATGTAACTGCTGATTGTAACCGTTGTCAGCAGTTACGAATATAATATTTATAACTGCTGGCAGCAATTACGAATCGTATATTTGTAACTGCTATCAGCAGTTACGAATCTTATATTTGTAACTACTATTAGCGGTTACAAAATTGACAGTAGTGACAAATTTATGACTTCTATTAGCAGTTACAAACGTTGAATTTGTTAAATGTGGGAAGAGCTGTTATAGTGAGCTTTAGATTTTCACAAAATGATAAAATGATGAAAACATAATAAATATCATGAACTTGTAACAAGTTTAAAAAATTGGACAGTATTTCATTTATATTTCTAATATTTCAAATATCCGATACACATAAAACATGTTTAAACTTAATTTAACATCAAACCACCCCTTCTTGGGCGCCAAGTATAAAAAATTATAAAATGAACATAAAATAAAAATTAAACTAAAAAAAATAACGACACGACATTTCGATGACATGAAATGTCAGAAACATATAACAGATCATTCTAAACCTAGACCATGGGTCACCACACGGTGGATACGCTTCGTGAAGTTTGGGTATATCAACCGTGGTGGGTATTGATGCGGTGACATTCTCCCTCGTGTACTTAGAGTACGAGTGCTGAGCAAGTTCAATGGACTCAAATTTTGAATACGGCGCCTCGATATCCATTGACTTGTGCGTGTTTTCCTTTCCAGGAAGTGTAAACAACTGGATTTACGCCTTTGAATACTACATATGCCGGGGATTCCATGTGTAAACCTACAAACGAGGAGGACTAAAGAGCATACAGTGTGAGTATCAGCAAGGAAAGAAGAAACATGAAGATAAGGTAATGAGGACTATGGTTATTTGCTTCTTACATTTACAAAGAAAAAGTATTATATGAAAACAAACGAGAATCAACCAGTCTAACATGCAGTGCCTCCAAAACTAATTTCCTAATCCAAATAGATGAATACCTAATGCTTCAGGATTTGGGAACCATCATGACTCAAGATTTTGACTTCCTAGGGTCTTTTCTAAAATCTTAGCAAGAACGCCTAAGGTTATCTATCCTACCGGAGTATGTGCACGTGCAGACAGGACGAGGAATGGGACATTCGGATCGATCTTTGCTAACACCCTGGGGTGTGATTGACCCTTTAAAATAAACGATGGTCTTAGATTTAAAATATAAGCATTAGAATCAAGGAAGACAGTACCATCACTATCAACACTACTCGGGTCTCTTAGATCATCTTTTAACAATAAAATCCTAGACTAAAGAAAATAATTAAACTTTCTAAGCGATAAGGACTGCTTCTTGAAATTGTCAATCATTCCTAGAAGGTTATCTCGCTCCCCCTCAATGCATGTGAACTTATCCCTAAGAGTCTTCTCATGTGCCCTCAAATTATTAATCAATTTATCATTATCCATATCGGCATGTAAATAAACCTTAGAAATTTTAGAGTCCTTTAATTCTTTCTCTAAAAACAAGAACCTATCCTCACTCACTTTTTTGGACACTTCTAAAGATTTAAAATTATGGTTCATGTACACAAGCTTCTCATGTAGTAAATATCTTTGAGTTTGAAAAGTTTGCAGTAATTCAATTGCAGCTTTAAATGAAAGTTTTCTTTTCAAGAATTTTAATTCTATTTGAAAAATTCAAATTCGAGCGACTTAAATTATCAGCACGGTTATGAAGCATATTAAAATCTTCTCGATTATAAAAGTCATCATCACTAAACACATCGAATAACTTAACACTATGGGAATCCATTGAGAGAAAAATAAACAAAACACATACGAGAGAGCAGGATAAGCCGACCACACTAAACAACATGAAACGAGGATCTACATGATAACCTAGAGTTCTAGCTCTAATGCCGATTTGAAAAGGCAAAATGCGTGCGTACATGATGTGTTCTTAAGAATGGATGGCCTAAACAAATCTGTTGATGTACAAAATTAGATTGCTTCTAATTATTTAATCACAGATAAATATAAATGAGACAAAGAATTTTAAAGTGGTTCAGCCTTGTAAGAATGGCCTACGTCCACTGTTTCTGTTATTGCCAAGTGTTTTGGAATTCTCGATATGTTATTCTATCAAGAAATTTCGGTCCCCTTTAATGAGGGTGATATAATGTATTTATATCCCTTGGGTTGTACATGTGAAAGGATAAACAATTAATGCCCTTTAAGAATATACGTCTGTATGATAAGCATTCAATGAATAGTTGAACTGTTGATTATCTGGCAATCAATTCTGTGGCCGAGATACAGCTCGGACCGCCTTAGTTTCTCGTCATTCAGGAGTTCCTCGGAGTGTTGGAGTTCCTCGGAGTGCACTTGCTGCTCGGAGTGAGTATGACTTAGTCGGGGAAATAAACTTCCTCGTTGCTATTGTGCCACGTAGGTCGACACGTGTCTTCTTATTATTCGTCTATATCAGCATATTAATTTTGATATCAACAAAATCTAAAGTCTATTTTTAGATTTTTCAAAATTAAAAGAACAAAACGTTAAACAAAGTAAACCCAATTAAACTTTACACCAATTAAAACCATTTTGTTGTGAAAAACTGAGTTACTGAATTTTATCTTTTTAACTTAAAATATGTATCTAGGTGATTAGAAGAAAAAATAACTAAACACAACACAACACGCTGATGTACGAGATAAACCACAAAGGAAAAAACCTTGGACGACCTAGCCAAATTGTTCACTATGATACGTAATTACGAAAGTTGATAGTAGATGATATGTAATTACAAAAGTTTGATAGTAGACTTACTCAATGACTCGATCCCCATAAGTTGCGACACTCTTCAATCTTCAACTTCTCCTCCACAGCCCAATGCAGGAGTCCACCTATACAAGAGGCCATAATGCTCAAGTCCACGCACGTCTCGGTATCCACCGGTGAGGCTTAACTCTCATCTATGGATTGGAACACGAAATCCACTACTTCTTCACCATAAAACCACAAATACGGAGTCCACCGTGTGTAAACAGTAAGTACGGAATCAACCGCATGAAACACGTTCTATTTAGATGTAGAGAAACAAATCTTGGTACCCAAACTAAAGATCTCAAAACATATGAATATGAATAACATGGAACTTTAAACTTAAAGGGTGAAACTAGGGTTTTGACACTTTTGTAAACAAGTAAGGAATTGATTTTCATCAAAAGTTCTTGAAAAAATTAAGTCCAACATGCCTATAAATTATAAAACACAAATTTTAAGGCGACAAACTTGTTTGAACGGAAATACATAGTTCGTTCGAACGAGAATGAGATTTCATCTAACGAGAATAAGTTCGCTCGAACGATAAACCTTTTTCATTATAACTAACTTCTGATGACCTTCCAACGAGATATGCACTACTTGATAGAGACTTCCTCACTCGATGTTCGTTAAATTTACGTTCCAACGACTTTCCAATGTCATTCGAACGAGTTCAAATTTTGTTCTAACAAAACTTCCATTTTGTTTTAACGAGATTCAATTCGTTCAAACAAGATCAGAGATAAAAAAATATTTTCTTCAAAAATTAATTTAAATAATTCCAAATAATTTTGTTTAAATCCAAACACCCTTAAAAAATATCTAAGGACCGTATTCAATATGCATTCATACTTGTGATATCCTCGGTATACGTGATGACAAACCTGACACGAAAAACACGACACGACATATCCAACTATAAAGCTTTGCAAAACACTTCACACACTTATGAGATCGACAATACAATGCCTAACCTATATCTCATATATTTTTTTCGGAATTAAGCCAATTACAAACAAATTAAATCAATTGAAAATTTGTCCTTACATTTTTTATTAATTTTTTTCAAGAGATTCTAAATTAAAAATAAATTTAGAAGTATAAATAAATGAAAATATAGAAACATTAAACTAATTACCACAAATGTCACGACCAATACTGAAATTTATATAAAATTAATAAAATATATAATATAGCATAAAATATGTAATATAACATAAAATTATTATTAAAATTTACCACCCTCTTTCTTTTAACATGTTTCCATCATAATATTCTACATAGTGTAGTCGTAATTATGAAATTGCCTTTTGAATGCAAGAGCAGTATTGGCATCAATTGATATGTACATACAATTTCACATATGCATATCATCCAAAAAAATGGAATTATCAAGCCTGTAAGAGGGCACCATAAACTCGAAAAAAAACTATCATTTTTTTCTCAAGGCCACCAGTTGTTTGATGGTGAAGAGGAAAGAAAAAGACATTCAATAATAATAATTCAATAATCATGTTTTAAAATACTCGACATCTTAAGTTGTTCAATTAATTAATTACAATTAAAAAATAATTATGCATAATTAAAACAATCGTAAATAATAATTCAATAATCTAAACTTCAGGTTCACAATTAGGTACTGCAAGTCCTTGATTAAAAACTAGAACTTTAGGTTCTTGTTAGATGTATAATAGAACTTTTGATTCTACACAGAAAATAAAGGAACTATGGGTTCAGTTTTATTAATATTTAGGGAATTTGAAGGTTTATATCCTATTGTATCAAAACTTCAAGTTCAATAACAAGTAAAAATTATTTGGAACTTTCAGTGTAAACTATAAAAATCATTATGGGACTTTTAATGTCCTTATTCTTATTATAGATATAATAAAAACTTCAAGTTTGATTAAAAATATATTTGTTGTCGCTGTGGGTCCAATTATAAATACTTATAAGGGTACTTTTAATTAGGGGTGGGCGCGGTCCGGTCCGGTCCGGTTTTTGGTCATTTTAGGTGCCGGACCGAATCATTCTATATTTGAGAAGACCGAATTCGGACCGATATAATCGGTTTAGCCTATTTATTCGGTCTAGGCTATTTTCGGTCCGGTTCGGTTAATAATCGGTCCACATTTACATTTATTTACTTTTTTTATATAAAAACTTGTTAATTTTTTACTGTTATAAAATAAAAAAAAATCAATTCAGTGTATTTTTTTTGGCGAGCACTAACAGTTCAGTGCATTTTTTTGGCTAAACCATCACTAGTTCAGTGTATTTTTTCAGTTTGGTGGAAGTGGTTTTATGGCTAAACCATCCATAATTTCCACCCGCCTAAAAACCCATCACCAGATACCATAACAAACCCAAAAAACTAACCCATAATCGAGTGGGCCAGTGGTTTTATGGGAACAAACCAAAAAATAGAAAACCAAAGAAAACGAAATGGCAAGATACTGATCTGAAATCACAACCACCCTAGAATCGATCATGTCTAAATCTTTGTTAACCAACCCAAATTGGATTTCTGTTATGGCTTTGGTTTTTGATTTCATCTCAAATTTCAAAATCATATTTATGGAATGAATTTGATTTTTTATTTCACTTCAGAACTGAACTGAGAACTCACAATATGGTGAACTTACAATAGAAATCAAGAAGATGAAAAAACAAATAGTTTATACCGTCGGATCTTTAACTCGCCGGCGTCGGTATTATTGTTGTGGAGTTGCGGTGCGCCGGATTTGATGTCCCGGCCATTTGTTAAGGCTGCGCTGAGGTGAGGGGCGACGGATCTTTCAAACCCGAGAAGAAGTGAAGCTGCGATCTGATGTGAGGGGCGACGGATCTTTGAGTGGTTTGGTTTCCTTTCTTTTTGTAGAAGATAGGAACAGAAGTGGTGTGAGAGAATTTAGAAAGCGTGAGAGGGAAGTGATAATGAGAGGCTGTGAGTGACAATCGTATATATAATATATTTATAATAAAATTAATATATATTATATAATAATAAAATAAGCGGTCCAGTCCGGTCCTAAGACCGAATTTAATTAGGATATTTTGGACCGACCCGAATCTATTCGGGTCTCTTAACTTAGGACCGAATTAGGACCGAATTATAAAAAAGCCTATAAATGTGGGTCCGGTCCGGTTCGGTCCAATCGGGTCGATCGGGTCGGTCTTTTTTTTGTCCACCCCTACTTTTAGTATCCCCTTTCCTATTATGCAAATTGTTACACCTATCCATGTCATCCAATACCTAGTGGACACGTGGTATAAAAAAGTTAGCGGATTTGTAAAAAAGACCTCGGGCTTAGATTATGTTATCGACCATATATAGAAAGATGATCCGCAGAGTTTATACCTCGTATCGATAATACCACTTTGGATTTGCAGAGTTTAGACCTTTGCCTTAAGGGATGACATTTGTCCGCCTTCTTAAAGATTCTGATCTTATCCACTAGCATGCGGAAGGAACACGTGACCCACCAGCTCACATCTATAAGTAGAGGAACTTTTTACTCATTGAAAGTATCACTGGGATAGCCAAACTCTCCCAAAATATCACCATACTCTCTCTACATCGAAAGATAACTCCGACCACCTCCTCCAGTGATCTTGAACATTAGGTTCACGGCCTTATTCCATTCAACATTACAAGGCCTCAGTCTCTTAAATCCATAAGTACGTAATTTTTTAGTTTAAGAAGCATTTACTTCAATTTTATGCCATAGAGGCCAATTTATGTACTAATAAAATTGAAACTAATGAGAGAGAAAATATCAAAGTGGACGTAGGATCTTTTATACCCGAACGACTTTATATCTTATGTGGATCTCACTTTTAATTTTCTATTATTTTACCTTTTATCTTTAGAAATTATCTTTGATGGCTTGGATTATACAAATAGATTCAGTTTCGTGAATCAGCACAAATAATTTCAACCTCATGTTTGAATTCAAGCCTAAATTTTTAACTTTGATATCTGAATATAATCATCAATAAAGTAACTGAAAAATGTAAGATAATTATCCATAATGTGATATTGTATATTTAAATATATAATTGATATCTATATGCGATCGTCGTATTCTAAAGGTTACCCTATTTGAACATGGATTTACTCTAATAATTCATTTACCCAATTCAATCGACATGTGATTTTGAAAATCTCTATAAGTAATCTTGAGAATATATGTTTTCTCCTCTCTCTCTCTCTCTCTCTCTCTCTCTCTCTCTCTCTCTCTCTCTCTTTCTCTCTCTCATGCAAACCCTAATTAGGGTTTCATAATAGCCACCATGCATGTCTCAACTGAAGTTAACAAACCCCCAGATCCTCCCAATCCCTGGAACAAGTCATTTGCATCTGTCGTAAAGGGCACAACAACTGACACAACAATAGATTTGATCCAAGTTTCGTCCTTCAAAGGAGAACCAGCAGTCAAATTCTCCCAAGAAGACATTAAGAAATTATCTGAACCATTCAAACATACCATAGTTGGGAAGTTTTCTCATGGCAGACCAACCATAGAGGTTATTATAAAAACCTTTGCCACAATGAATCTCAAAGCAACTTTTAATATGGGCTTGATTGATCAAAAACATATTCTCATCAGGCTGTTTAATGAAGATGATTTTTCTAGACTATGGATGAGAAATATCTGGTATGTTGGTAAATATCCTATGCGAACTTTCAAATGGATTGTTGAGTTCAGACCTGATAAGGAGAGCTCTTTTGTTCCAGTATGGATTAACCTTCCCTCTCTTCCTATTCATTTTTTCTCCAAGGAAGCTCTCTATTCAATAACCCAGGTAGAAGGTAAGCCCTTACAAATTGATGGATCTACAACAACCTTAAATAGACCAAGCACAGCGAGGGTCTGTGTTGAGCTAGATTTATTGACTGATCGACCTGAAAGGGTATGGATTGGTTGTGGTATTGATGGTTTTTGGCAACACATACAATATAAACATTTTTCCTCTCTATTTCATCAACTGTTACAAGGTGGTCCATGATTGTTCTCAATGTATCCTATCCAATTTAGTCCCTAAACTTCCCTCGAACCTAAACTCTAAACCAACCAAAAATACCTTACCTATCAGCACTCAATACAGACAAAAATAAGATACCACTTTGAAGCCTTCCCAAGATATTAATCCTAAGATTGGGCACTCTTCCATTATCCCTATTGAAACCCCCTCATTCCCTTTAAATGTTCATCAAGGCTAAACATCAACCTCAGCTCCTCTTACCATTAACAATCAAGATTCCCATTGCCTTACAGACCAAATATTAATAACTGACCAAGCTCTCTCTAAACCTTACCATCATTCTAGCACATGTCCTTCAAATATAACCAAGTCCCCCTCCTAAGAACCAAGTCTCAAGTCCTACACCTAACATTCCTATGAAACAGTCTGTAACAGCTCCTATCATTCAAGCCCTCCCAACATCTTTCAAGCCAATAGTCACAAACCATCTCCCAACTTTATGCCCAAAGCTATCAAAGAAGATACATTCATTTATTTATAAAATCCAAGATGAAGAAGTAGATGATCAAGAATCCAAGATTGTGGACAATTTAATGTTGTCCCCTAAAGGAACAGACTTACCTGCTAAAACTAAGCAAGATCTCTTTGCTAATTTATCGAAAACTGATATAGATATGTACTATAGAGCAGGAGGAATTCCATTAATTGAAGATCTCATCAACTTTTCCAAAGACTTAACCAAAAGGATGAAGGTGATAGAACAACCAGAGAAACTATCAGATTTTTTAAAGTCCTCACCTAAGCCAGTGCAGGCCACTAATGTTCTTAAGAAATACCTCATTAAACCTATTGATCCCATGTTTAAAAGACTTACCAGAGCTGCTATCAAGGTATCAAAAAATTCCTTCCCCTTAGTTTCCCAATGATAAACTTTGTAGTATGGAACATTAGAGTAATTTCCAATAAGCCATCTACAATAATACTGAAAAAGTTGTGTATACTTCATAACCTTCCTTTTTTGCCATTTTGGAACCAAAAGCTAAAACTCAAAGCACTGAAGATCTTAGGCGAATTCTCAATTTTGATGGGGCCATCTCAATCTGAAAAAACAAAATTTGGTTTTTCTGGAGATTTGGAATAATTTGTGAGCAGGTGTTTGTGGATGATCAATCAATCGTTATTAAAATCTCTCATAACCAGCTGCCAAAATCTGTGTTCATTTCAGTTGTATATTCTAAGTGTTCTAGATCAGAGAGGATTAATCTATGGAACTCTCTTATGACCCATAAACATCTCTCTAATGACAGCACATGGCTCACTATGGGAGACTTCAATGTGGTGTCTAAAAACTCAGGGAAAAAAGGTGGGAATCCTTATAATACTGCTGCTATGGAGGACTTCAACTTGTTTATTGCTAATGCAGGCCTCATGGAGATAATTTTATCAGGTCCAAAATTTACTTGGCACCAGAGGAAAATTTTGATATAAACTTGATAGAGGCTTAGCCTCTCCCTCTTGGATGTCAACCTTTCCTAATTTCTCCCTTAAACATCTGAATAAGTCTTGCTCAGATCATTCCCCTCTACTCTTTTCCATTAATACTCAGCTAGACTCAGCCCCTAAACCCTTCAAATTCCAAAACTTTTGGTGCAATAAACCTGTGATTAGAGAAGTTATTGGCAGATCTTGGTCTCTTCCAGATACTGGCAATCCTTTCAAGGTTTTTTCCTCCAAACTTTAAAGACTCAAAAAAGATCATATTATTTGGAATAAAGAATGCAATGGAGACATATTTGTAGAGGCAAAAAAGAATTAATAAGAAGTGAGGCTTAAAGAAGCAGCTTATGATGAAGATCCCTCTGATGCTAATAGAGAAGATCTATTAAAATCAAAAGCAAATTTTCTTAGGGCTTTACAAAATGAAGAGGACTTCTGGGATCAAAAGATAAGGCATCGATGGTTATTTGAAGGTGAATCCAATACTCAACTTTTCCATTCCTCGATAAAAGTCAGGTATTCTAGACTTATTATTCATAGAATTAAAAACAGAGAGGGCAATTGGACTGAGGATTTGGGAGCTATTAAGGGAGAATTTATTGAATATTTCCAAAATATTTTTAAAGCTGATAGAAACCAAGTGGATAATGGTATTCTTGATTATATAACTGCCTCTATTTCCTCTAATCAATCTTGTAGCTTGGATGTTGATCCAAATGAACAGGAAGTTTGGCAAGCAATCCTCGATTTGAATCCAAAAAGTAGTGTTGGTCCAGATGGATTCCATGGTTTATTTTATAATAAATTTTGGGATGTAATCAAAGAAGACCTCTTTAAAGCAGTTTAATATTTTTTCTCTGGAGGTTCCCTTCCTACAAGCTGGACTAGCACAAACATTGTCCTTATTCCAAAAGTTCGATCTCCTAATACCTGTTCAGACTTCAGGCCTATAAGTTTATGCAACTTTTGCTTCAAAATCATCACCAAAATTCTTACAACGAGACTAGCACCTATCCTCACTAACATTATTGGGCCATCCCAAGCAGGTTTCATCAAAGGAAGGCAATTATCAAACATTATTCTAGCCAAAGAGATGTTGTCCTTAATTGGTAGAAAATCCCATGGTGATAATGTGGTCATTAAATTGGATATGTCCAAAGCCTATGATAGGGTATCCTGGCTATTTCTCACTAAAATTATGAGGAAATACGGCTTCTCTGAGTTATGGATTGATAAAATTTGGAGAATAGTTTCTAACAACTGGTTTTCAATTGTTATACATGGTCATATGGCTGGTTTTTTCAATCCTTTTAAGGTCATAAAGCAAGGACATCCTCTCTCTCCTGGGTTGTTCACTATTGTAGCTGAAGCTTTGAATCAAGGACTACATAAACTTATGTAGACTAGAAAGATAAAACCTTTTTCCCACCCTAGAAATTATCCTCTCATCAGTAATCTGAGTTTTGCAGATGATAGCATAAACTTTTGTAATGGAGATAAGAATAGCATGAAAAGTTTGATGAACTTCTTGAAGTTATTTGAAAATGCCTCTAGATAAGTCATTAATTACTCTAAAAGCAGTTTCACAATTCACCACAATGTAAACAGGAGCAGGATTAAAGCTATAGAAGAGATCACCAATTTTAAAAGTGTAAGAGGGCACTTTAGATTATAGATGGAGGCGTAACCCCTTTTGATTACGTTAATGATAAGTTAATTAGTCCAAGACCTTGAATTAATGATAGGACATACAAACACAAACCCAATTAAGATGAACTCAGTTTAAACTCACAAATCTCTCGTGTATAACTCAGGAGATAGTAATGAACTTTATAAATAACTTAAGTAGAGGGAGAGAGAAGTAAGCACCCTAGATACACCTTGGTAGGTAGGAAGGAACACACCATACTCCCTCAAGAATCTCTGTCAAGTATTAAAATCTTCGCAATAAATAACAATGGTGAATGGATAAACTCTCTGGTTTCCAATAAATCTCTCTCTGATGTGTATCTCTAGTAATAACTCCAGAATTCTCCAAAAAGATCACATATCTCCTCAGGGGTGGTTGGGGTCCTTAAATAGTCCCCCACACCATCCTCGAGGCAACTCAGTCATTAAAACTATGAAAGACATCCCTCATACTTTATGTCACAACATTAAATGCCTGATGCACTAGTTGTCTCCACATCATAAACATTAAATGCCAAGACATGCCTTTTGCCTGACCAATGTGTGTCAGGGGAGGGGGCTGTTGTCGCAAAGGTGGCTCACCAACTGCCTGACAGCCCCAAATACCACAGTGGTTTACTCAAGCGCATGTCTGACATTGTTTAGCTAAATAGTAACATCACCTACCGTAGATGTGATATTTAAGTAGAGGATTATTTGGTTCACAGCCTAACGCCTGATAGAACTCCAAGCTGCTCCGCCCGAGGTTCCACGGTCAAGGTCCTTCGGTGTTTTACCAGGTGTATCTAAGATGGTCAGGATAAGCCCCAACGGTGCCTCACTTCTCAATCCTCCAAACCATGTCCCTCTAAAGTTCCCCCGGTGGGGTCATTCGATAGAGCATGAAATCTCTCCCAGGCCCTGCCAAGCCTGGTCTCTCGCGAGTACCATTTGACCTCACACAAACTCATTTATTATTATCGTTACGTCATTACAACCGTTATAGCTTACAGTCAACAAAAATAAAAATACAATATGACTAATACAACAAGCTAAAATATGAGTTATCGCGCCAAGCTGCCTCACTGAGTTGCCACGCTTGAGCTGTCTCGGTTGCTTAATCTCAAACACTGTTGCCAATTAGGGATTTATCCCTAATCTCAAGATTACCTTCAAGCCCCCTCTACAAAAAGGAAATGTATTCCAATTCAATATATGGGCGGTCCCATCTTCTAAGGGAGGAATAAGCACTGCTACTATGAAGACCTGATTCAAAGAATTCAATCTAAAGTTCAAAGTTGGCAAGCTAGATTTCTATATTTTGCTAGTAGAAAAGTCCTCATTAAAGCAGTTCTATCCTCTATTCCTATTCACTGCCTAGCAACTCTAAAGCCCCCCATCAAGACCATCAACTGTATCCACTCTTTGTTCAGCAACTTTTTATGGGGAGAGTCTAAAGATTATGGAAAAAGACATCACTGGATTAAATGGGACAATCTTTGTTACCCATCCTATGGAGGGGGCCTAAACTTCAAATCTTTATCAGATATCACCATAGCTTTTTCTTTGAATCTCTGGTGGAATTTATTTAACTCTAATAGTTTGTGTCATATGTTTTTAAATTGCAGGTTTCAGAATTCATTAACTCAGTCTCACACTTTAAAAAGAATTATTGTTCTTCGAGATGAGGCAAAGAAACACACAAAGGTGATAAATGGAAAGCTCATTTGGACTCAAAGTTCCAATGGGGACTTCTCTTTAAAATCAACATGGCATGCTATCAAAAAATCTAAACTTGGATCAATCTTGCAAATACATTTGGAATAAAGAGATTCCTCCAAAAATCTCTATATTTCTCTAGAAATGCTATCACCAAATAGTCCCAATTGATGAAACTCTGCAACAAAAAGGAATTTTGAAGGCTTCTATATGTAGATGTTGCAATAAACATATAGAATCCTTCAATCATCTATTTCTCAATGGCCATATTGCTTCAGTTGTATGGGATTGCTTTGCTAAACTCGTTGGGATCAAGATCTACTCCTCTTCTATCAATCAAATGTTGCTTTCTTGGTGGCTTAAAACTTCAAATTCTGACTCTCTCCAATATCTTATCCTTATTCTTCCAGGTATTATTCTCTGGGAAATTTGGAAATCCATAAACCTTTGTGTTTTCTAAGGAGAGAAAATGAATAGCAATTTCATTATTAAAAATATCATCATTCTTACTCAGTCCTGTACTTATTCCAAATCTTTCAAATCTCCCTCTAACTCCTTTGATGATATTAAAGCTATCTTCAATATCCTTACAGTTTCTCCAAAATTTTCCTTAATGTCAGTTAAATGGTCTTTTACTTGTGATCATTCTTTCAATCTCAATCTTGATGGGGCATGTAAGGGTAATCCTGGAGTTGCAGGTACAGGGGGTATCCTAAGAGAAAATAAGGAAAATTCATTACAGCTTTCTCTTCTTTTGAAGGTTGTGTGACTAATACCAAAGTCGTATGTTTAGCTATACTTAATGGTCTTAAAATATGCAAAGACCTTAAAATCCATAACTTGTTGATTGAATCCGATTCTCAAGTTATCATTAATATTCTAAAAGGTATCATTCCTAAAACTCCTTGGTATCTTCTAGATATATTAAAAGATATCTATGATATGGATGTTCAAGTATCTTATGCTCATTGTTGGAGAGAAGCTAATAGAGTAGCAGACTCTTTAGCTATTCATGGGATTTTTTCTAAGCAGTTCAATATTTTTAACTCAGTGATGGATCTTCCAAAATCAGATAAGGTCTTTTACAGAATGGATCTCTTTGGCATTCCATCAATTAGGAAGTTGAATCATTAAATTCTATTTTCAGATCTTTGTTGTTCTTTATGTAATGCCACCTAGGTAGGGCTTTTCTACCTTCATCAATAAAGTTGTGGTTTTTTTAAAAAAAAAGGTTGATATGAGTAGTACAAATTTACATTATGTAGTTTTTAAATCACATTATTATGTTAATTAGCATGTATAAATAAACACATAAAAATCACAATTCAATAGTTAACAACTAAAGTTTTTATGTGTGCCTTAATTGTTGAAATCATATTGTATCACATATCCATATAAGTTTAAACAAATCATACATAACCTATTATAGGCTTATTATGTTACTTACATACCATGTATGATTATGGATTAGCAAACATAGTTATCTTAGGAAGCAAGAAACACATTGGTGAAAAAATAGCAAAAATGCATCATTACCTTCTTAATACCTTCTTTAATTTTCATCTACAAAAATTAAATTTGTAAGAGGGTATTTAAATCTTGAGAGGTAGATATTTTGTTCTCATAACATGTGAAAAAAAAAGAAGTATAAACTTTTCATTGTCGTGGATAAACACTTAAGATGTATCACTCCTATTTATGATATAAAGTAGGATTATTTAGCAATTGACATCTACTAACATGTCCAATTTACAGTTTGACACCCACTCATTATATTTATATAGGTTTGGCACCCATTTTCGGATGAAAATTGTTTGGTTAATATAATTGACCGTTAACTCTAAGCATTTTTTTAGAATAATCCGAAAATACACTTCGATTTACCAAAATTATAAATTACCATTAACGCACAACTATTTTTTTAATAACATATAACATTTTCTTTTGAATTTAAATCTCTCTCTCTCTCTCTCTCTCACACACACACACACACACACACACACACACACATATATATATATATATATATATATACAAAAAAAATCAAAACTTAAAAAGACACATATTTATTAAAGAAATAGTTTATTTTATATAAAAATATATATTTTAAAAAAAATAACAGTCATCTTAAAAAATAGCTTTTTACCGTTTAATAAAAATAGTTTTTATCAGTTTTATTTATAGAATAAAACAAATTTTGTATAACAATATTCAAAAAACTATTTTTTTATAAAATAAAGTGCTTTTTTTAATTAAAAAATGTCTTATTAAATATTAATGTAATTTCTATATATGTGTAGGTGCTAATCCTATAGAGGTTAATTTCAAACAAATATAACTGAACAATAAATAAATGATCATGCAATCACACAATAAAAGAATTATATGATTCACTTTTATCTTTTTATTGATCAACTCGCAATAAACAAAATTACATCCCCCTTTTCCCACATGTGGGGATTATATTTTTAGAGAACATAAGGAAGATGAGACGTCCAGAACTCTAGGATGCTTGGATGTAGATGTGATATGGTTGAATAGATCTTGACCCGATATTGTCATTGATGGGACTACCATTTATTCTTATTTAAGGTACAATCCTTTACCATAAGTTGTCGAGTTATTGTCACTCGATCCGAGTTTCTCGGATTATCCGGATAATTCCACCATAATTTTCCCAAAGCTTTGCAGCCTGATAGGGGTGAAGAGGTTTGATCAAAAATGAAAACTAACCCTAGTCGACAATGATTCTTGATTACCAATTGATGATGATATTTGAATTATGCCAACACTTGTCAAATTTTTGAAGAAAAAAATATTTTGTTCTCTATACTGCCATTTTGAACTTTCATTTCAACTGTTTAAGGCATCAATAACTCTTTACGTTTTCCTTCACTTGTAAGTCTTCTCCATGCTCCATTTTTCTTTATAATTTATTTTCCAAGTGCCATTTGCCTCGTTTTCCTTCAAATTTTCTTGTGATCTTTTCTTCTAGGACTAGAAAAAAATAGGGTGTATGTGGTGAATGAGAGAACCCTCAGAGGTTTAGGAAGAAGTTTTTGATTCCTAATTGAGTGGTAATTGAATGTGTTGAGGAAGCATATGAGTGCTATAATGTTTTCGGTGGTCCTTTAATACAATCCTAGTCTATAGCTGAGGGTTGTATTACCTTTCCCCCAAACCCTCTTTTTGTGGAGTTTTAAAAATACTTTAGAATTGTACAAGCTTAATACAACCCAAATACATGGAGAATTATGAATGGGGTTCATCGAATCAATGAGATGTATGATACCCAAATAATGTATTGTTATTTATGGGCTAAAACGAATGACAAGACCTTTTATCTGAAAGAAAGGAAGGTCAATAGATAGTTGATTATCAATCTTGGTCACTCCAATAAGGGTTATTAGGGTCATAGATTCATTGCTAGAAAATGTCAACATCTACCAATTCCTGAGGGTGGTGAGCCCTATAGGGGTTTTAGATGCCCCGATAGGGGGCACAAGATAGGTTGATTGTTATCTTGATTGTATTTTATTATCGATCAGCTGCTACATGAAATGCTTCTAGTTTTTTCTCTTTTGGTTTTGTGTAGAGGATTATAAGAAGAAAGAACCTGGAACTTTTCACGTTAATTGAACCGAACTTGTCAAAGTTTGGAATTTGAGAAGACCATTATCTTCTCGTGCCGAACATCTTAAATTGTCATCATTGTTGCTTGAGTACACAAACACCATAACTTCCTTCATCGCCACGCATGTGGATACAATCCCTGAGATCCCAATTCCTTAGAGCAGTTAAGGGTCTTCACATGTGTCCACCGCTGCCTCCTCTAAGGTTGTGGATGTGAGCATTATTTCTAGTGGCCTTCCCATCATACAATAAGAGATGCCTCAAAGGAAGAGGATTACCACTTTGTTAGATGAGGACGATCTCCCCACTTCTTAAAAATCATAATCTCCCAATATGAAGGAGGGTAAAGGCCATCCGAACTTATAAACTTGTCAGATTACCCTAAAAATCTAAACCCAAAGAAAACTAGAACTGGGCCTTTTACTATTCATGTTATCATTCCCACCAAAAAGTTGTATGCCCTCAACAACGGGAAGGCCATGATGTCGGTTGTAAAAAATCTAGACTTGGCCCCTGACTTAGTGAAAGGGGGCATTTTATAAGCTGATAAGGAGAAGATAAACAGGTTAAATACCGACCAAATGGTATCTCACACCCCTCAGGCATTATCTCTAGTAAGTTTTATGAATTTTGGTCAAAACATTCACTTTTATCATGTGCATATATTTAACTTCTAATTTTCCCTTTTGAACTTCATGGTCGACTTTCTCAACATTCTTGATAGGCGGGACGATTAGACCAAAGCCTATGATAAAGTCAATAGGGATTTAATGAAGTCTGAGGAGGCATGTAAGAGAGCCAAGAAGGCTTACGAGATCAAGAAAAAGGTTGTTGACCCGGAGATGGCCAATGTCAAGAATGAGAATGAGCAGTTAAAGAAAGTTTCTTAGTACCACTATCGGATTTTGGAAAAAGCCCTATCATCCAAGGGCAAGGCCTATGACCAAGGCTTTGGCAATGCCTTTGATTATGCCAAAAATAACTAGTTTACATCTGTAAGTCTAGTTTAACAAAGGGATGGGCTGCAGCCTTAACCAAGACTGAGGCTCCTCGGAGTCTAAAATTTACGGGGACAACGATCCTAGTTCTCCACCGAAGGAAGATAAAGAGGGAGAGGCCCCAGGAAGTGGAAAGGTAAATGATGGGGCTGACCATGAGATTATGGATTATGACCAGGGCAAGGCATCATTCAATCAAGAGAAGGTGAAAGAAAAAAAGGGACCAATCTAGTTAGGTTTAGCTTAGGTATCTCTTTACCTTATAGTTTCATGTCTTTTAACATGTTGTAAGGGCATGCCCCATCCATGAAATCTCAATGAAAAGCTCAATTATTATTTTGTATCTTGAAAATGGAATGACAGAGGTGACAATACTTTTAAAATCTGATGATTTGTATTTTATACTTGGTTTTGATGCCAACAACCGAGCTCACAAAGCATTCATTTATATTCGACAGGAGCTTCAAATACTAATAAGTGCATATAATGAACAAGCTCGTTTGGTCGATTAATTGAGAACCAAAATCAAAGATAGTGCTGACGTGCGCAAGCTGCTGGGAAGAGAGAATAATGGTCTAAAGGGTAGATTGACAAGGTCGAGGAAACCCGCAAATAAGACCAAGTGACTAAGCACTAGTTGCACAATAAAATAATGAGGCTGAGTTATCAATTTCGTCATGGCCTCTATGAAGTTTGGGAGATAGGTTATGATGATAGCTTGATTGATGCCATACCCAAATTGGATGAATATAGGGATGTTTCCTACAAACATGGGTTTCTTAATGCCCTAGTGGTTATGAAGTTACCTAAGACTCCCATCTATAGCATTGTAATAGGGTAAATTTCCCCTATGTCCAGTTTCCTCCTATTGGTAGAGAGGAATCATGGATCCCCACTAACGCCATTCCAATATAATTAATAGAAATTTATCTGCTTGACCATAATAGAGATGAAAAAATCCGACCAAACCCAAATGATGATGGTCATCATTCTAGTTATTGTCGTGACGCAGAATGTGTGTGCTACGTGTGTGCCTACGACATAAATGCAAGTCGGTCACTCAAGTAATAGTCGGTAAGTCGGGGAGGAATCCTCGAGGAATAGGATGGTAGATGTAACGACAATGACAAGGTAGGCTTATATAATCTAGGTGAAGACTCTCGAAAGAAAGAAAAGGTGATTAATTTTTGCGAAAAAATCTACTTAATTATGAAAACCTAACTAGCAATTGCAATGTTTAATTTGAAACAAAGAAAAAATTGAAATTTGGATTTTTGAAAACTATTTGGAAAAAATGGAGTTGGGATCCAATCCCCCGAACCGTAGATATTTTCATTAGATATAATTTTTTTGATAATTATATATTTAATTAAAGAAAATATTAATTAAATTGAAGCACTAAATATGTGAGAATGTTACTCCGCACGATATTTAGTCAACAACTAAATTAACGCGAATGACAAAATTATTGACACATATATCGTATCCTCTAATACTACGGCTATTGATGATAAATAGAGTTAAGAGACCTACAATACTAGTATCAACAAAGATATCAAATCCTAATAATGATGTATAAGATTACGTCCAATTTTATGTCTAAGTTTCATACCTAGGTTGGATTCATGTTCCCCAACTCTCTAAAAATTTATCCGAACATGATCATAGTTACTACGCATGAGATTATCGACTTTCTTTTAGACATGATGAAAAAATAATGATAAAAATCCATAAAATTAATATTACCAATGATGAAGAAAGTAAGGCATGAACAAGAACAAATCTTGTATGAGAAATCGAGAAAATAATAAGCTATCTATTGAATTTTGAGTGCAAGAATGTATGAAAATTTCTCCAAGAAGTTCCTAATATTTTCTTGCCTTACAATGGATGATAATCATGAATAATAAATCCTAATAGCTATTTACAAATATTAGAAGTCGTTTTAAGGAGTCCTCAAACACTAAAACTCTTGCAGCTAAATGTTAGGCAAAAACTAAAAATCCCGTCCCTGAGAGAACCCATTGACCGAACCCATTATGAACCGAACCCATAAGGCGAATCGATACCCTAAGGCCACCAAAAAGGTTCGATCCTTTTGTCTTCCTAAGCTCCCCTTATTTGCTCGAAGTTCTCTTATTTTCCATTTTACCACTGGATTTTCTTTCTAACTTAGAATGCGCATAACTTTCTATCCGTAGCTCAAATTAGGGTACCATTTTTCCAGTGTACTCATATCTTCAAAATCCTTAACTCTTCAGTGGGATCCTCTTTCGAGTTCTGGATGGAAGAATACAAAATTGTCCTTGACTTCCATTTCTTTCGATTCTTTTACCGTTTCACTTTTTCTCTCGCATCCACTTGCACAAATTACATCTAAAATAAAAGACAAATACACAATATATGAAATACTCGCCAAAAAGGGTTAGTAGTCTAAATATGAGATAAATTTGGGATAAAAGCACTGTACGGGACCGTAAAAATACCAAAATTAAGGGGATACATATGGAATATTTTTTCCTAATCAATTGTCTGTCGAGATGAATCGTTGAAGATAAAATAATGACAGAACATGATGATTTTCACACTGTGCCGATCTGGCCACCTTGTAAAAACCTAAGACATATAGGAAATGTTCACTTTTTGAAGTTTCCCATGTTTTATATTGAGCATGTTTTTATAGTTTGCCTCACCTTTTAGAAAGTGTGATCACACAATCTCAGGCCTAGGCTAATCTATGGTGAAAATACACCTGGTCATAGGGACATCCACCCATTCAGGATTTTGCTGACCAATGTCGGGATACTTAGGGCTTGGGGATCCCCCGTATGTCTTTTTCTTTCCTGGGAAATTCTTAATGATTTTGTGTCTGGTAAAGACAAAAACATGTGACCTTAAAGTTTCGATTAAGTAAGGTATTCAAACTGATGATCAAAGTTTGATCGGGTATTTAAATCAGTGATCAAAATTAGATAGGATAAATGAAGATAAATTTGCTATAATAGAGTTGTCCCACCATTTGGAACAATAAAAAATAATTGTATTAATTGAACAATAGATTACTTCCTAAATAGGAGTCTGAACTTAGAACGAGAATAAAATAGAATAACTTAAAACAAGGGTTAAAACTCAAACAAAGCTTAAAAATAAAATTTTCTAAGGTTAATCGCATTCCAGGACCTAGGGATCTACTTGCCCCCATTATTTATAAATGATAGGCACCTTAGAGGTTATCTATGATGATTTGGAAGGCCCCCTTCTAATTGGGACCTAACTTGCCGACTGATGGCTTTTTTTCACTATTGATTACCTTTTTGAGAATGTAATCTCTGACCCTAAACATTTTAGGACTAATAACCTTGTTTTACTACTTAGCCAGATGCTGCTTGTAAGAAGCTAATTTAATTAAGTTTTGTTCCTTCTTTTTTGGTCAAGTGCAATCCTTATGATTTATTCGTGCAGACTTTGGTCGATAATGTTGGCTTCATGGTTAGCATACGACCTTCCAATGAGATTATGTCTTCCATATCATAAGCTAAGGCCAAAAGTGTTTCTCCAATCGACCTCCAAGGAGTTGTCTGATATTCCAAGAGGATGTGGGGAAGCTCGTCTACCCAAGCGACTTTAGCTTTCTTTAACCTCTTGCTCATTCCATCGAGCACCATTTTGTTGGAATCCTCAGCTTTCCCATTACTTTAAAGGTATGCCACTGAGATAAAGTGGTGCCTAATGTTAGGATTATTATATAAGTCTTGAAATGGTCCACTGCCAAATTGTGTCCCATTATCATCGATAATTTTTCTTAGCATGCCAAATTGAGTTAAGATATTAATCCAGACAAATATTATCATATGGTCATTATTTATGTTCACCGAAGGCATAACTTCTATCCATTTGGTGAAATAGTCTATTCTGACCAAGAGATACTTTCAATTTCATAGCACTGTAGGTAGCGAGCCCATGATATCTAGTCCCCATTGAGGAAAGGGTCACGGACTAGTTAATGAATTTAGGTCGCTGGTTGACTAATGAAGCATGGGTAAGAACTCTTGATATTTTTTTCACTTCCTAAAATTAGAGATTGCGCCCTGTAAATAGGTTAGCAAAGTGTCTCTTATCTGATGGAATTTTTTTATCGGTTGTCAAAATGTCCTCCAGTAAATAGGTTTTGATCGGATCCATCTATTTGGGAGCTTCCTGGATGAAAAAGACTTATTCAAAAATATTTGGTGTTGTGATGCTTAGCTGGGCGAGGTACTCCACCTCTATTGATCTTTTGAGGTCAGAATCAACCACTTAACCCAAAGTCGCCAAGGCATCCGTATGGTTGTTATTTTAGTGAGGGAACTGTTGAATGTGGACCATCTCAAATTGGGTGACCAAGTCTTGGATGACCTATAAATAAGCTAAAATTCTCTTATCTCTAGCATTGTAATCTCCTGATACTTGGTTAGACACCAGCCTCGAGTCACAATAGATGTCAAGGTGACTTTCACTAAGATATAAGTATTTCTTTAATTCGATGATGATATCTTTGTATTTGACCTCATTATTAGATGTTTCGAAGCCAATAATGATTCCTTGTTTCATCATGGATCGTTCTAGAGTAATGAGGACAATTCCCACTCCCTCTCCTCTTGAGTTGGTGGTCCGGTGTACATAAAAAGTTCACTTTTCAAGTTAAGGGGATGACTATAACCAAGTATGACTCAAGTAATGTTTCAACTTTCACAAAGTGATGACGAGAGAAAAAACTAGTTTCTTAAGTGGAAGGTAGTGTTTCTCAGTGTCGAGGAGTTTCTTATTGACATAGTAAATTTGGGCCTGGTGCCCTTCCTTTTTGCGCATTAATGCCGAGCTAACTGCGTGGTAGGACATCGCGAGATATGGATAGAATGGATCTCCCATATGTGGGACCACGAGCAGGGGTGGTCTGCTCAGATATGACATGATTTCATCAAGTGACTTTGAACACTCTTCATTCCAGGCTTGGCTCTTTTCCTTCTTCCATAACTGAAAGAATGGTCAACATTTATCTAAGGATTTAAAGATGAACGATTGAGAGTTGCTAACATTCCTGTCAACTTTTGAATATTACAGACCGTTCTTGAAGGTTGAACATTTTTAATTTCCTCGGTTTCATCGAGGTTTGCCTCGATTTCTCTTTGACTGACAAAATACCCCAAGAACTTTTTGAATTGTACTCTAAAAGATCATTTGGCTATGTTGAGAATTATTCGGTAATAATTAAGGACCTAATTTTTTTTAGATCTTGTAGGTGGTCGACTTTATACTTTCTCATTACAAGAATATCATCTATTAGACTTCCATAGTGTCACCCAACTAGTTTTTAAACATTCCGGTGACAAGTTATTTGTATGTTGCTCCGGAATTCTTGAGTCCAAATGGCATGATTATGTACCAATAAAAGCCAAGAGTGTAAATAAATTAGGTTTTCTCCTAGTCGGGTCCAAATAAAGGAATTTGATGGTACCCTGATAATGCATCTAAGAAACATATATATTCATGACTGGTTGTGGCATTGTCCAGTTAATCGATCTTTACTAGAGAAAAGATTACTTTGGTACAAGTTTTGTTGAGGTTAGTAAAGACTATATAAACTTTCCACTTCCTATTTCTTTTAATGATGACCATTGGGTTGGACATACACTTAGGGAATTGAACTTCCTTAATGGATCACACCTCCAAAAGTTTTCCACTTCCTCTTACACAACCTTGGCCTTTTTAGGGCTGTTCAACACGCCTTTTATATGATCCATGGGAATGTTGGGTCCACGTGAAGTCGATCGCATGGCACATGATTTCACGGTCAATTCCAAGCTGTCGTAAGGTTTTTAAGATAAAATATCGTGATTCTCTTTGATCACATATATAAATTCTTCCTTTTCTTAATTGGTAAGTGAGCTGCAGATCAAAAGTTTCTTATTCGGGTGCGAGTTATCGAATATTACTTCTTGTAATGGTTCCGTGACCCTATACCCTTATTTCTTCCACCCCTAGTTTTCCATACTTTAGTTGATTCTTGGACGGTGCATCCTGACCCTTGGTCGAATCTATAGTGACCATTTTTTCTTTCTTCTTCTTTAGCTTAGGCCTGATAGCGACGATAAAACATTATCGAGCAACGAATTGATTTCCCCTTATCTTCATTATTCCCCCAATTGGTGTTGCATTTGAGATATTGGTGGTAAGTAATGGGTATAACCTTCACATCATGTATCCATTCTTATTCGAAAATGGCGTTTTAGGGGATATCAATATACACAACTAATAACTCAATAAACTTCGAGATGTTACCAATTTGAATATGAAGAACCACTTTTCCTAGTGATATGGTCATCTTTCCAGCAAAGTCTATGAAATAGTTGGTTGATTTTTTAAGATCCTCTATTTTGATATTGATCTGATTGATTAATTTTAAATACATAACATTCGGGGAACTTCGTTGGTCAACTAGTAGATTCTCCACATCCTAATTGGTAATTCTGCGAGTGATTACTAGTGTGTCATGATGTGGAGTTATGACTCCTATATGTCTTCCTCGGTGAAGACTATATGTTTGTTATAGTAAATATCTTCTGGATGCTAAATCTTTCCTACTGGCATTTTGGCAGGGTCAATCAAGAAAGCCTCCATTATGATGGTGCCTTTCACTACACTAAATTAGGCACGGACTTGGGCCATGACCAAGACCAAGGGTCACGGACCCAGGTAGTGACCGAATTGTTTATGACCAAAGTTATGGGTCACAGACCAAGGGAATTGGTCTCGGATCTCTGCATTAGGGAAAATAGTTGCAGACAAAGGTCGTGACCCACTTGTGATTATATGGTATCTTGGTCACGACGAAAACTCGTGACTAGTCTTGATTAAGGTCCCGAGCCAAAAGACGTGACTGCCTTTACCCGTCATAATGGTGGTAACGGCACCCTTTCCAGTGTGATCCCCGACCTCAACCGAGACAACATATACTATGTTAAAAAATATGGTCACGGACTAGAGCCGTGACCATATTTAGTAGACAAACAAATATGGGTTGTTTGGGTCCTATTCTCAAATAGGGAATCCCACGATTGCGTGGATGATTGATACACGTTAAGTTGGACGTGCATGAGGTGTTCGTGCCACTCGTGGTGCCATTTGGAGTAGGGGGTAGTGTTGGTGCGTCCGCGCTCTCACGGCACATTTTCAATCCTAGGTCTTCCTATTTTCAAATTTGGGTCCAATTATCAAATCGAAACGCCTGCGACTATGCATTCGATTGATACATGTTACATTGGATTCACATGAGGTATTCGCTCCACTCATAGTGCCGTTTGTGGTGGTGGTGTTGGTGGCATATGCCCCTTCACGACACATTTTCAATCCTAAGTGTTCTTATTTTCAAATCGGGGTCCTATTCTCAAATCAGGAGTTCTGCGACTATATGGTCGGTTGCTATGTGTTACGTTGGATACGTACGAGATATTCTTGCCATTTGCGGTGCCGTTTGGGGGTCGGGGTGGGGGGCAGGGAGGGGTGATTGGTGGCGTCCTCTCCCTCGCGGCACGTTTTCAAGCCTAAGTGTTTCAAATTTCAAATTTGGGTCTTATTCTCAATTTGAGAGTCTCAAAACTGCGCGATCGGTTGCTACGTGTGACGTTTGATGCGCACGAGGTGTTGGTGCCACTCGTAGTGCCATTTGGAGGGTTTGGTGGCGTCCTCCCCCTCGTGACATGTTTTCAAGTCTAAGTGTTCCTATTTTCAAATTCGGGTCCTATTCTCAAACCGCGAGTCCCATTACTGCGGACCCAGTTACTACATGTTACGTTGGACGTGCATGTGGTGTTCATTCCACTTGTGTTTCCATTTTTTTGTGTGTGTGTGTGTCCAGTTGGGCACATCTACACCCTCACGACACGTTTTCAAGCCTAAGTGTTACTAGTTTAGAATCCATATCCTATTCTCAAATCGGGAGTCCTGCGACTACGTACCCAGTTGTTACATGTTACGATCGATGCAGACGTAGTGTTCGTGCCACTCATGGTTCCGTTAACGATTTTTTTTGTGGGGGGGGGGGGGGTTTGGGGGCGTCGGGGGCGTCTTCCCTCCCGCGGCACGTTTTCAAGCCTAAGTGTTCTTATTTTTAAATTCAGGTCCTATTCTCATATTGAAAATCCCGCGGCTATGCGTGCAGTTGCTATGTCGGGGGGGGGGGGGGATTAGGGGTTGGTTGTATCCGCTTCCTCATAGCAAGTTTTCAAGCCTTAGTCTTCCTATTTTCAAATTCAAGTCTTTTCTCAAACCGGGAGTTCAGCAACTGCAGTGTCAGTTGCTACGTGTTACATTAGATGTTCACGTGGTGTTCGTGACACTTGTGTTGCCAATTTTTTTTGGGGGGGGGTGGTGGCGTCTGCCCTCTCGTGGCACATTTTCAAGACGAAAGTTACGCGGTTACTTTACAAATTCATGGCGTCGTGCGTTTAAAATTGCTTAAATGAGTAAATTAATCGGATGTCGCTTTAGATTCTCACCCACCTCACATCGAGCGTGCCATATCATGGCCTCCTCTATCCATGGTACAGTGAAAAATTATTTTAACCGTGGCCCAATTGAAAAATACTTCAAAACATTTTGTGGGACTTGCGAGTACTTATGATATTTTGCATCTTTATTGTTTCCATTCTCACAAACCATATATCTAGGCTCACTGCATACATGACACTCATCCTTCTCTTCATGCGCGTTACGGTACAATATGAAATCATACTTGCATGCATAAATAGATTTTTAAATCAAACCCAAACCATTCAAGATTTTCTTTATGGTAGGATAATTGTCTGGTAACATATTTTCTTTTGGAAGAATTTCTTTAACTCGCTTAAAAGTTCCATTTATACTATTACCAAACAAACAAAATTGACTCTTCTCATTGCATATAATACCGAGTGATCTTCATCGCAATCTTTATACAGCGGTCTAGCTTCATCGACTTTCAATCTTATGTATTCTCGATCTCCTGGTAGTTCAGAATCAAATTATTCATTTACTTGGTCATAATGCGCATTATCCGTATCCATAGGTTGGTGGTTTTGATGGTTGTGGACTCCATAAGAATCATCAATTAAGTCGATCAATGGACGATGTGTTGGTGAATCATGTCCCATTTCCACTCGTTGGGGTTCCGTCACGCGTTGGGTACTAGAAATTCTTCCCGAACATAAGGTACTTGCTTTCACCATGGTATGTTCATATTTTATAGTCTTGACAAATTCCCCACTTTATTAAATGCAACTCAACGTATTCTAATTACTTGTATATTTAGTTCATACAACGGGTACACGGACACGAAATCTTGTCACTTTTAAGATTTTTGTAAGCAGGTTTAACAAATTCTTGAATGCCCTTTACATAATTATTTGTTATTCGGCTATTCTCCCCCATCCACTCTTTGTATTGTGAAAAATCCATTTAATAATCTTCAAATTTCAGTCTTGTGTTGATAGATTAAAACAACTGTCATGTTGCATTCAAGAAATTAATATGATTACGGAAATATCATTTTGCATTCAAGTGATATTATTACATTTGAAATGAAAAAAAATTTATTCAAATAAAACAACAAAATATTCTTACAACTAAAATAATACAATTATTGTTACAACTAAAACAAAAAACATATTGAAAGAACTTGACAAAAAGAGAAACTCACTAAGTGGTAAAATAATTTACATAATGCCTCAATTCTCTCTTTACCCCGCTATCGACGCGCACAGGTACATCTTCGCAGACATTATATATTTTATCAACCGTTATTTGAGCCTCACATTTCTACAAAGGTCGATCGTGTACTTTCATTTGGATAACTATGGATATGAGTGTGCACATGCCAATAATCCTACTATTGCCCAGGTTCTTGAAATATAACTGTTCGCCATAGCCCCTATGAGTGATTGGCGATGATCCAAGACCTGTGATTAGCGGAGGTATTGGGAAGGGGGATGTTGAAGGAGGTGGCATTTGGGAGGGGAATGTTGAAGAAAGCGACATTTGGGTTGGGAAACTTCTAGAGGGAGGAAAGGTAAAACCTTTAGGAGGAGGGTAAGGAAAACCTTGAGGAGGCATTGGGGGATGATAACCTTCAGTAAAAAGAGTCATAAGTTTTCCAATTTGATTCGTCAAGAGTCTCAGGTTATTTTTAATCTCCTGGACATCCCCATCGGTCCTGGAATGTTGTTCCTCTTGGAACGATATACGACTCCTGACCAAAAAAAGTCTATCCAGGAGATGTGTTATGTGTTGTAATTTTATTTTTGGCATATGTGATCCAACACCTCTCGTCCTCCCCCTTTTGTCCTTTCCAAAGGTCTTGGTCAGGTCATCATTAACCAAGTCATAAAAAGGGATCGAACTTGACTGACTGCTTATGACCTCTATTGATTTAAGAGCCTTAGCCAAGTAGGATGGGAATTTATTATATTTTTTCCATCGAGAATGAACGTATAAGTTGGCCCGATTTGGCTGTTTATCAGTATCTGGAATATCCTTTATCCTACTCGACCATTCATTCTACAAATCTTCATAATAATTAGAGCTCAGCATATGGATATCAGTGTTTTTTCCCTGTTTTGTTTATTTTTCTCCATGTGGACAAGTTTCTTGTCCTTTGACTCATTCTCCAAAAAATCACTCCACTGTTCCACTGATATTTCAACATTGCGAGGCACCCTACCTTTCAGAGACCAGATACTACAGCTCGATGCATCCTTTAGGAAATGTCTCTGTCGAAGGTTTCTTCGGTATATCCTTAATTGTCTAGCAATCCGAGAAACTACCTTATGCTTTGACTTTTAGGTAAATTTAAACCACTTGAAGAGTTGATCGTAGATGTCATCTTTGATGGCTTGATAAGCAAGGTTCCAATTTTCTACTCCCCCAACTCCCACGTTTATTTTTTCCAGCGACAAACACTGATCAACATATCATTTTTATCACCCATATTCCAATGGTCTTCTTTTCATTTGCGCGAGAGGTACCGGGAGCGCTGGGGTGGAGAAATAGGGGTTTCTTGCCTACTCGTACTTGGAGTAGGGAATGAACCAAAGGTGGAGTTGTGAATTGCTCAGTGATTGGTGAGGAGAATTCTTATTGTCGTGCAAAAGATGAGGATCCTCATGGGGGTGTCACCTCGTCACTTGGTATATTTTGGCCGTTGCCTCCTGACATTATCTACTATAATTAAAAACCATAAGCAACTAAAAAATTATAATAATATGAAATTATAAGTAACTAATAAAGTTTATGAATGTATATACATACATACACACATATATATATATATATATATATATATATATATATATATATATATATATATATATATGTATATATATAAAATAAGACTTTAGAATATGTTCGATGTGCCTGATCTCCATCTATTTGGTGTTAGTTTTTAAACACTTATGAATTTTTGCACGTGTCCAACTAGGAGGAATCATATCTATGATTTATGTATAGATATATGTAACATGAACTCAAAATCCCATCTTTCTTAACTTGTTGGAAAGATTTAATTTTACGTGCATATGGCGCGAGACATCTTAACCTATGTCAATAATCTCTGTGCGCAGTTGTATCCATAACGGGTGAATTATTTTTTCTGCCTTCTCTACCAATGTAAGCAAGGTCAGGGCTACGTCGAGATTATGTGTGCGGAATATATCCTCTATAGCATTATGCGAGCTTTACGGTAGGGAAAATAGAATACGATAGAACATGTACTCTTGCTGGAGATCAACTCCACGATTTGCAAGGTAGTTTAATTGTTCGATCTTCTTATTTCCATACCTATAAATTGGAGTACCCTCTACATGGTGCGTACTAATAAAGGAGGTATATGTGCGGCCCAATTGCAACCTCTCATACTCTTGTTGCTAGTGTCGTGCCTCATTTTTCCTGAGAAAAATATATGAGTGCGTGAATACGAGTCCTACAAATAAGGGTTCTAATTAAATAATAACTATTAATTATAAAATATGAGGTACAAGAGTATATTAGTTTGATTAAGGATGTGAAATCCAAACAACAACCTGTCCTAAGTGTTAAGACATATTTGTTTAGGGTTTATTATGAGAGCGTATAAAAGTATATGTGTATTATCAATTCAAGAAATCCAACATACTATCCAACAACCAGTAATTATCCTGTACTCTGTCTATCATCTACGTGATAAAACACATACCCATAATCACAATATCTCATTAAACATATACTTGAAGACTATGGTTTCAATTTTAACTAGGGTTAAAATAAATAAACATAAACATATACATGAAGATTAAGATTTCAATTTTAACTAGGGTTAAAATAAATAAACATAAACATCTACATAAAGATTAGGATTTTCATTTTAACCAAGGTTAAAATAAATAAACATTAACATATACTCACAAATCAGGGTTTCAATTTTAACCAAGGTTAAAATAAACAAAGATTGGCATATACTCACGAATTAGGATTTTAATTTTAATTAGTGTTAAAATAAATACACATTAAAATATACATGAAATTAGGGTTTCAATTTTAATTAGGATTAAAATAAAGAGATATTAACATATATACACAAACTGAATATATACACAGAGACAGAGGCAAGAAGGGACTAGTATAAAAAATACACGTGCTAGTATAAAAAATTAAGGGTTAAAATGAATTCTATACAAAGTCTACGATAACTTTTTTAAAGTTCTTCCTCTCATCACAATTCTATTTTTTAGGGTTTGAATCTATCTAATATTATGCAAAAAATTGATGACAATTCCTTCCCCCAATTTTTCGGAGTAAGCTCTCTCTCTTGATTTTAAAATTTAGGCTTAATTTGAGATGTTGACTATAATTTTAATTGATACAATGAACATAAATGCACAAATGCAGACATATAATTTTAATTTTAGGGTTAATGTTAAGGTTCATGATGGTTAAAATTTTTAAGTTGATGTTAATGTTAAAATTAAGGTTCAGGTTAGGGTTCTTAAAGGTTAAAATGTTGAGCACATTTTAGGGTTCAAATTTTGAGGTTATATTTTAAGGTTAATAGTTGTTTAAATGTTAAAATTTATGTTATAGATTGAAATTGAAGTATACAAATTGAAACACACACAAAAAAAAATACACACGTACACATACACAGTACAAACATATAAACACACAGTACACAACAAACACATACATGGATTATAAAAACACACGATAACACAATACATATAGTATATATATATATATATATATATATATATATATATATACACACACACACACACACACACACACACAGAGAATGCACACATACATACATGGACTATACATAAATAAATGCATAAATACACACATATATACAAATACACAAATAGCTAAATACATAAAAATGTTACCTTGATGATTGAGAGAGAGGAAACTGAAAAACTTGAGATTGAGAGAGAAGAAGTCAAAAATTGTTGGGGTTTGAGAGAGAGAGAGAGATTTCAGCTGAAATGAGAATTATTTCTTGATTTTAAATACAAGGACACTTATCATGGTCCAAAGCCGTGACCTACTGCCATAAACAATTTTTTTTACACGCCATCAGCCTTAACTAAGGGCTTTGAAAAAGTTATCGTCATAGCCTTAGTCCGTAACCCACACGCGAGAAAATTTTGAACTGCCGAGGGCCCAAAGTCGAGACCCTATGTGATCTATTTTGGGAAACAGTCATGTACATTGTCACGACTTTATTCAGCAACCACAACGGAGGGAATTTCTTTCGCAAATTTGGCTCCATGATGGTCATGGATGAGGGCTATGACCCACTATAGTTAGGAGTCATGGTCGTGACAAGCTCCAAGTACTTCCATGACCACACTTGATCATGGAACATGTCACGTCTATATTGGACATGGTCACGACTTTGCCATGACAAGTATAAAACCCCATATTTTTTTTAATAATTTTTAAATGCTGGATTATTAAATTATATAAGGGAAATTAATTGATAATTAATCCGAATTAAAATAAATATTAACTAGAAAGATAAGGGTTAATATTTATTGATGTGAATTATATTAAATATTTCTCAGTGAGTTAAATAATATGCGATTATGAAAATATTAAAATTATCGTAAGTGAAAAATAGGACAGTTACGGTGATTTAGTGGGGACGCCCATGTCAGTCGTGTCAGGACCTAATTTAATGGGATAAAAAGTAATTTATTATTAAGTCATCCAAATGTTCATTTCGAGTGCGCCAAAGTGTCCAGATGGGTCGAGATGGTCAAAAAAGTCTACCCGGGAGTTTACTTTGGGTTTCGGGTCAATTTAGGACCAAAACGACATCTTTGGAGGGCATTTTGGTCGTTTTTATTTTTAGGGTAATTTAACCTATGAATTTCCTAATTGAAATATATCTGATAAGATAAGGGAAGTGGGGTGAGATATGGGATAAACAAATAGAAGTAACAGAGAAGCTATAGGAGGAAGATGAGAGGAATTCCAAAGGCTAGAACCACCATTCCTACACCTTTTGCACCACCGACACGGTCGGAGCGTAGATCGAAAAGAGAGGAACATCAATATACCCATTTTCTTCAGAGGATTAGACCTTCGTATTGAGCCAAGTGTTTAATCTTGCAAAACTATAGCATGTATGATGTCCATGTTAGTGTATGATGTGTATCATATAAGAAATTTGTATACTTTGGGTTAAACTGGAAGACATAAATCGTAATCTTATGTTGGAAATTGGTATAAGATTGAACCATCCATGTATGTAGCAAGAAACCCATGAAATTATGTTGAATCTTGATGAAGAAATATGAGTTTTGAATTGATTATTTAATGGAAGTGTTAAACTAAGATTTTTCATAATTTAATTGGGATTAAATTTATTAATTGAAGATTGTTAATGAATTCATGATTCTTGTACGTTATAAATCATTCACATATGTTGGTATAATGTTAGAAGTAGTTGGTTTGGAGTTTGGGAATTTTTAGTGAAGGTTTTGATGATTGAAAATGGTGAAACCCGTAAGAAAAACTATGCATAATTCGAGAATCGATTCGGCTCCTGACCGAATTGATTCGGCAAGAGAATCGATTCGGTTGCCCAGTTTTGACCAATTTCTTCCTTTTGGTTAGTATCTTTGGGGGAAAGTTCGGGATTCAATTGTGGGACTTATTTTTAAACATAATAAGTATATATTGAGACACCAGTAAGCCTAGGTGGGGTTCTGAAATTAGTCCTAAGGGGGGAGGGGGGGGAATTAAGGGCTAAACTTAATTAGGATTTATCGATGAAAATACCTAATGTGGAGAATAATTCGGGTCTCATGAATTTGAGGGAAATGATGACTTAGACCAGTAGCGTATAAGGACTTTACTTACTGATATTATGTGTAGAATAAAGGATACCCTTCGAATCGTGAGAAATACTCGAGGGCGTACAATAATAAGTAAAGTTATAAATTATTAAATACATAGAATGTTTGGGACATACATATGTTACATACGGGATATATGATATAGAACGTGCGTATGCCTATGATGTTTACATATATATATAGGTGGTGTGAATACCTATTGCTTGATTTATTATGTGTATGACATGCCTACACTGCTTGTTATCGGGAGGAGGTTTCGTGTTGTGGATGGTCTTATCAAGACGAGCCCACTTAGGGGATTTTAGACTCGTACCCTGAACATAGGACCTTGGACACATCCTATCTGAGAGTATGGTAGTTTCAACAGTTGAATAGGTGCGTAGGTATGTGCGTGACCCATTTGTCTGGGGATTATGTTCTCTTCCTAATATATGTGATGTGTATTTATGGTACGAGGGTGACATCGAACCGATTGTCCTTATTTAGTACGTGATGTACTAGGACTTGATAGCAGAGTATGCATGCACCGCAACTGTGCCTCGGGGTGCCGTATTAGGATATATATAATATAATGATATATTTATATGCTTGTGATTATTATATTGTGTGGACTTAGTATATAATTAAGATGGTAGAATCTGAAATAATTTAGTATGTGAACACTTACCATTAATTGAGAAAAGCCTTGTGTGTGATAAGAAAAGGAATATATCCATTTAATAAATGGAATGGGTGGGAAATGTGGGTTGAAAATATGAGTTAGAGTTAGAAGACTTATAATTACAAACTAGTTATGGGAGTTTAAAGGTACGTTAGACGTGCACATTAGATGAGAGGTCAGAATCTCAAGAGAGAGCCCGAAAAACTAACATGTATATAGTATTTTCTTTACATCATTTTGAAATACTTGCTAAACTATTTTAAAATATTTTGACTCGGGATCTTACCCATTTCTTGCAAATCTATTTTACATGTGCAACTATTTTAGGTGTCCATCCACATGGAGGCCATGCATACGAGTCAGTTCATTTAACGTACTACAACTATTGTGGAAGTTGCAGGTCCTCAATATTAGACACTTCCCCATCTATCCATAAATTTATGATGTAGTCATTTCAGTTAGGGCATGTTTCCCATTTCTAGTTACCATTCATTTATGAGATATTGTACTCTTTTATTTCAGTTGATGGGATTTGGATTTATTATTTGGTTATTTGTATTGAGGCATTTAACTGGAATTTTTATTCCAGTATTATTTATTCAGTCGGATGGTTTATCATTTATTATTGTTTTATTCATTAGAATGGTGAATGTGGTTAGTGGTTTAAATTGTTGGATAATAATTAAATGATTAAATGTTCTTGTCACTAGATTAATTAATTAGTAGGTGATAAATAAAATAAATGTTTTTTGACGGTGGTGCTAAGAATGAACAAACTGGATATTCTGATTTAAATTAATAAAGGACTAATCACTTGGTATTTATTTGAGCGGGGTGTCACAAGTGGTATCAGAGCATCAGGTTCTAGAGTCTTTTAGGATATGTGTGGCTTATTATACTTTCAATGTAGCGTTCTTTGGTATAGATCCCTATTATTAGGATTGTTATACTCATGATTATGCATTTACATCTTCAGGTATTTGAGAATCACTGAACTGAGGAATTATGGAATTTCTTTCTCATTTAAGATGCCTCCCAGACGTGCACCACGGACTAACAGAAATGCCCAACCAGAGCCTGAACCAGCGCCGGTCCAGGGTACTATAAATGCTACAGAGGTTGCCGCGATAGTGGCACAGGCAGTGAATGCAGTTTTGGCAGTAGTACAACAGGCCCCACCCCAGGCACAGGCAGTGGCACGGCCAAGGCACGGGTGTTCCCCTCCGCTTTTGAGCGATTTAGAGATGACATCCATAAGTCACATCCCCAGAGTTTCAGGGGAGTCATGATGTTACTACGAGTCAATGTGAAAAGGAAATTGAGAGGAACCTAAGGATTTACGAGTGTACCCAGGTACAGAAACAAATGTTATCTACCTTTAAGCTAGTCAGTGAAGCCTTACAGTGGTGGGAGTCCACTACCATAGCTGATGAGAGAGACAACATTACTATTCAGGATTTCTGGTTGTGGTTTGATCACAGATATTTCCCTTCTACCGTCCAGACTAAGATGAGGAGAAAATTATTAGACCTCACCCAGGAGGGGGGAAGTGTTTATGAATACGAGGAGGAGTTTACGAGGATGACTAATTTGGTACCAAGAGAGGTACCTACTGAAGAGAAGAATATACTGATATTTATGGATGGTCTTTCCTGGAGGATCCGACAGCACCTTCTGGGTAATCAATATCTACAGTTATGCAGTGATGTTATATATGTTGTTTTGTTACATTTCCAGGACCACTGCTTCCATGCTAAGGGAAGAAAATGAGTTGGAGAGTCCATCCAGCAGGGCAGGACTGTGGGAGGCAGTGCCAGCGGGGCACCGTTAGCTCAGTTTCAATCGAGGCAGGGTGAGTAGAGTTCCTAGCAGGGGGATTCTGCTTAGCGTTTCAGATCAGGGGGTTTTCGTCATGGGAAGGAAGGCTTTAGATATGGCTACCAGGGTCAGCATGGCCATCAGGGCCACCAGGGACCGCAGCAATTTCAGCAAGGCCACTAGGGCTAAGGGAGGGGTGGCAACGACCAGCAGGGATAGAGAGGGGGAAACTTTGCAGGCCAATGTTTCAAATGTGGCAAGACTATCCATAAAAAATAATATTGCCACGATAATTGAAAGTTTCCTCAGCAGTAGGGTGCTCATCAGGAGCCACAGATGCCTATTTTCCCAGCCGCTCTCCCAGCGCCAGCTTAGATTCCAACTTTGCCTACTATGCCAGCTATTCCCGCAGTCCCACCTCAATAGGGGAAATTGCACTATAGGCATATTTATAGCGTTCACCAAGCAGTAGTTCCCCAGGCACCACCTACAGTTGAGGGTATACTTTCTATCCATGGGACTATGGGGCGTATTTTATTTGACATGGGGGCCTCGCACTCATTTGTAGCCAATAGATTTACACGGGCCTCAGGGTTTTTAGACACGGTCGACAGTACGTATACTTGTGTAGACTTTCCATTAGGTAATGGGATGTTGATGTTCTTTATATGTCCGGTTGTGAGTATAGATATTAGGAGTCTTAATTTACCTGCTGATATGCTTGTGTTAGATATGTCTGAGTACGCCGCCATAATAGGCATGGATTGGCTAGTCGCATATAGGGCCATGATTGATTGATATAGTAGGAGAATTATTCTTACTATTTAGGGACATAAGATGTTCCTAGTGGCAATGCCTCTCCCCAAGGGAGGATCGTCCACCTATTTGTATTACATAGAGGAGGAGACCTCACAGGAGGTAGTGATATCTCTTGACTCGATTTTGGTTGTTTCCAAGTTCGACGATGTGTTTCATGAGATACCTGGATTATCACCTAGCAGTGAGATAGAGTTTGTGATTGGTTTAGCATCGAACACTCAGCCGATAGCCCGTGTGCCTTATCGGATGTCTCCCATGGAGATGAGGGAGTTGCGGGATCATATTATATTGTTATTGGGACAGGGTTTCATCCGTCGGAGTACCTCACCTTGGGGTGCACCAGTTCTATTTGTGAAGAAAATGGATGGATCCTTATGACTATGCGTAGATTATCATGAGTTGAATAAAGTCACGATACGGAATAAATATCCGTTGCCTCGCATCGATGACTTATTCGACCAACTTAGAGGAGAAACCTACTTCTCTAAATACATTTGAGATCCAAATATCACCAGTTACGTATCAGGGAGCATGATGTGTCTAAGAATGCATTTCTGACCAGATATGGGTCTTACGAGTTTCAGATTATGCCATTTGGATTAACTAACGCACCAACATTATTTATGGGCTTGATGAATAGGGTGTTCAGAGAGTTCTTAGAGAAGTTTTCCATTGTCTTCGTAGATGACATCTTGATTTATTCACGAACGGAGTAAGAGCATGCCGAGAATTTACGTCGGGTCCTACAGACACTAAGTGAGCATCAACTGTATGCTAAGTATGAGAAATATGGGTTCTGGATGCATGAGATATAGTTTATAGGGCATATTGTGTCAAATAGGGGGATATAGGTGGATCCTAGTAAGGTGTCAGTGGTTAGTGAGTGGGGACATCCCACGACACTAACAGAGGTGCGCAGTTTCTTGGGATTATCCGGGTACTACAGATGGTTCATTCGGGGATTCTCAAAGATTGCGGGTCCGATGACTAATTTAACTCGTAAGGGGATACCGTTTGTTTGGGATGATGCGTGTCAGTTCGCATTTGATGAACTGAAGGATAAGTTAACTTCAACACTTGTACTAGCACTTCCTAGATTAGGTTTGGAGTACCTTGTTTATACTGACGCATCGTTATAGGGGCTCGATGGAGTGTTACAGCAGGAGGATTAGGCTATATCTTATGCTTCTCGTAAGCTTAAGCCTTATGAGAGGAATTATCCCACCCACGAAATAAGGTTAACGATAGTCGTGTTTTCACTTCGGATATGGAAACACTATCTACTGGGGGATAAGTTTCGCCTGTTCATAGATTACAAGTCACTAAAGTGCTTGTTCACTCAGAGAGAGATGAATATGCGTCAGCGTAAGTGGATTGAATTTATGAAAGACTATCAGTTTGAAATCCAGTATCACATGGGGAAGGTTAACGTGGTAGTATATGCGTTGATCCGTAGGACAGAATGTGAGGTGACCAAGGTGCGAAATGAGAAATGGAAGGAGCTACAACATCAGGATGCAGTTGCCCAGTCAGTTATGTCAATTATGATCGTTACACCCCAGATTGTGATGAGGCTGGTACAGGCTCAGGCAGTGGATTCATTTTGTCAGGAGAGGATTAGACAATTTTTATTTAGGGGAGCAGAGTCTTAGTCTGCGAGTTTCGAGGGAGGATTTCACTTCAATGGTAGACTGATTGTTCCCGGAGGGGAGGATTTATGACACGTGGTGATGATAAAGTTCCATGGGTCTCTTTTTTCGGTACATCTCGACGGGGATAAGATGTACCAGGATATGAGGCGGGAATATTGGTAGAGTGGGATGAAGAGGGACATTATTGAGTTCGTCTCGAAGTGTGCCACCTGTCAGGTAGTAAAGGTGGACCACCAGAAGATAACAAGGTTAATTCAGTCGCTAGAGATTCCTATGTGGAAATGGGAGAGTATTTCCATTGACTTTATCATAGGGTTGCCTACTTCTCAGAGGGGTCACGATTCTGTATGGGTGATTATGGATCGGTTGACTAAAGTATCCCACTTTCTTCCAGTCCGTATGGATTATACTACGATACAGAATGTTCAGATTTTCATTTTTGAGATAGTGAGATTACACGAGGCACCCTAGATATTGTGTCCGACAGGGACAAGATTTTTATGTCTCATTTTTGGGAGAGCTTCCAGTATCCATGGACACAGAGTTACAATTGGGTATGGCATATCACCCACAGACAGATGGACAGATTGATCGGACTAATCGGATGTTGGAGGATATGTTGCGTATGTGTGTTCTTGATTTTAGGGGAGGTTAGGAGCAGTACCTCCCCCTGGTGGAGTTTTGTGCACAATAACTCCTATCATTTCACTATTGGCATAGCTCCATTTGAGGCATTGTATGGTAGACCTTTTCGTTCTCCTTCTTGTTGTCTAGAGGCGGGGGACAACAAGCAACTCAGGCCCGAGGTGATTCAAAATACGTCGTCCATGATTGAGATGATTAGGAGTCGTATACGGGTAGCCCAAGATAGACAAAAAAGTTACACCGATGCTAAGCGATTCTTCCGAGAGTTTAGTGTGGGGGACCAGGTGCTGCTACGAGTATCTCCTATGAAGGGGATTATGAGGTTCAGGAAGAAAGGAAAATTGGTATCGATATATATGGGGCATTTTCCTATCATCGAGAAAATTGGATCAATAGCATATAGACTTGGGTTGCCGGAGCACTTACATCGTATTTATGATATGTTCCACATTTCTTCACTGAGATGGTATCTCTGGGATGAGTTGACCCACACTCACAGTGCGCTGGAGGAGATTGAATTACCTCCTGATAGTTCTTATGAGGAGATACCAGTGGCTATATTATACCATAGCGAGAGGACATTGAGGCCGAAGCTAGTTCCACTTGTGCATGTCGAGTGAGAGCATCATAATGTCGACGAGTCTACTTGGGAGCGTGAGGATGAGATGCGTGAAAAATATCCAGAGTTGTTCTTACCAGGTATACTTTTATTTTCCAAATTTCGGGATGAAATTCCATTATTAAGTGGAAGTATATAACACCCTGTATTTTTTTAATAATTTTTAAATTTTGAATTATTAAGTTATATAAGGAAAATTAATTGATAATTAATCCTGATCAAAATAAATATTAACTAGAAAGATAAGGGTTAGTATTTATTTATGTGAATTATATTGAATATACTTAGTGAGTTAAGTAATATGTGATTATGAAAATATTAAAATTGTTGCGAGTGAAAAATATGATAGTTACGGTGAGTTAGTCAAAATGCGCGTATCAGTGATGTCGAGACCTAATTTAATGAGATAAAAACTAATTTATTCTTAAGTCATACAAATGATCATTTTGAGTGCGCCAAAGTGTCCAAAAGGGTGGAGATAGTCAGAAAAATATACTCGAGAGTTTAATTTGGGTTCTGGGTCAATTTAGGACCAAACTGGCATCCTGGGAGGGCATTTTGGTCATTTGTATTTTTGGGGTAATTTAACCTACGAATTTACTAAGTAAAATATATATGATAAGATAACGGAAGTGGGGTGAGATACGGTAGAAACAAAGAGAAGTTACATAGAATCCATATGAGGAAGTGAGAGGAGTTCCAAAGGCTAGAACCACCGTTATTACACCTTGTGCACCACCGACACCGCTGGAGCATAGATCGAAAAGAGATGAACATAAATATACACATTTTCTTTAGAGGATCAGACCTTCATATTGAGGCAAGTGTTTAAACTTACAAAAATATAACATGTATGATGTCCATGTTAGTGTAGGATGTATCACATAAAAAATTTGTGAACTTTGGGTTAAATTGGAAGATTTAAATCATAATCTTGTCCTTGAAATTGATATAGGATTGAACCCTTCATGTATATAGCATGAAATCCACGAAATTACATCGAATCTTAATGAAGAAATCTGAGTTTTAAATTGGTTCTTGAATGAAAGTGTTAAACTAGGATTTTTCAGAATTTAATTGGGATTAAATTGATTAATTGATGATTGTTGATGAATTCATGATTCTTGTACGTTAGAAACCATTCATATATATTGGTATAATGATTGAAGTACCTGGTTTGGAGTTTGGTAATGTTTGGTCCAGGTTTTGATGATTGAAAATGGTGAAACCTGTAGGGAAAACTATGCAGAATTCGAGATCTGTAGGTGTCGAATCGGTTTGGACCAGGGTGAATCGATTCGGTTGCCCAATTTTGGCCAATTTCTTCGTTTTGTTTAGTATCTTTGGGGGAAATTTTGGGATTCAATCGTGGGACTTATTTTTAAACCTAACGGGAATATATTGAGACACCAGTTGACCTAGGTGGGGTTCCGAGCTTAGTTCTAAGAGGGGGAATTAGGGGCTAAACTTAATTAGGATTTATCAATGAAAATACCTAATGTGGAGAATAATTTGGGTCTCTTGAATTTGAGGGAAATGATGACTTAGACAAGTAGGGTATAAAGAGTTTACTTACTAATATTATGTGTATAATAAATGATACCCTTCGATTGATGAGAAATACTCGAGAGTGTACAATAATAAGTAAAGTTATAAATTATTAAATACGTAAAATCTTTGGGAGATACATATGCTAAGTACAGGATACATGGTATAAGATGTGTGTATGCCTATACCGTGGCTATATATATATATAGGTGATGTGAATACCTATTGCTTGATTTATTATGTGTATTCCATACTTATGCTGCTTGCTATCGGGAGGAGGTTTCGCATTGTTGACGGTCTTATCCTCACGAGCCCACTTGGGGGAATTTAAACTCGTAGTCTGAACTTAGGACCTTGGACACGTGATATCTAAGAGTATAATAGTTTTAATGGTTGAATAGGTGCGTAGGTGTGTGCATGATCCATTTGGTTGGGGATTACGTTTGCCTCCTAATATGTGTGATTTATATTTATGGTTCGAGGGTGACACCGAACCGATTGTCCTTATATACACTACACCAAAATGATCAAATTAGCACTCTTCAACCGACCAACCTTGTCACGGTCAATGATCGTGATTAAAAACACACGTTTTTTATCACATTCATTAATCGTGACAAGGCCATGATAAAGGTTTGTCACAGTCATTAATAGTGATAAGGCTGTGACGAGTACTGTTGTAACGGTCTTGTCACGGTCAATGACCATGACAACCCTTATAAACTTGTCACGGTCAATGACCGTGACATATCTGTGACAGCTTGTCCAGTAAAAAAACCCTCCCTCTTCTTTTTTCCCACCGTTTTTTATTCCCTCAATTTCTCTCTCTCTCTCTCTCTCTCTACAATTTTGATACGTTTTCTTTCTCTATTTCTCTTCCATTTGTATATATGTGTGTGTATATGTGCGTGTGTCTGTCTGTGGGTGGGGGGTGGATAAAGGGGCCAGGGCTAGGGTGGGGGTGGGGAGGGGGTGTATATGTGCGTGTGTGTGTATATATGCATGTGTGCATGTGTGTGTGTATGCGTGTGTGTGTATATGTGCATGCGTGTATATATATATATATATATATATATATATATATATGTGTGTGTGTGTGTGTGTGTGTATGATGCGACGCAAATATTGCATTTTTTCACCCGTTAACATACGCGTTATTAGCCCCCTCGGGTATCTTAATCCCTATATTTATGCTCGTTAACCAGACAACCCTCGTATTTCTATGTTAACATGTTTTGCAGGGGTTAATTGAGCTTTTGTAGGTATTTGGATGCTTAGTATGAAGTTCGGATGCATTCCGGCGAAGTTCCGTACACTATCGCACGTTCGGGGGCATTTTAGTCCTTTCACAGCTTGGTTACCTGGCCCGACATCTCACGGAAATTGTATCCCTCCTCGCTAGCTTCGCGTGGCCATGAACGGTGCGCGATTCCGACTCATAACGAATAAGTTACGGCGTTTCTTGCGGAGGAAATACAAGAAAGCAAAAGAGGAGAAGGAGAAGAAGAAAGAAGAAGCAGGGGTTGCTGCTGCTGCATTCTGCCCTTCTTGATCGATCGATCGATCGACCTTTCAGGATTGTCGATATTTTCCCTTGATCGATCGATCGACCAAAGGGGTCGATCGATCGATCCCCTGTTTTTTTGCAGATATTTTCTTTTCTTTTCTTTCTTCTTTTCTTTTATTCTAACTTACTATATAAGCCAATTTTTGGCTTTGTATTATAGAGACCAGCCCTTATACGATTTTTAGCTTAGTTTAGTTAGGGTTGGAGGGTTTTTTATTGGTTCTTCTTCAATTCATCTTGGTTTGACATCCATTTGGGTTGTAATTGGTACTATTTATCTTCCCTCTCCTTTAATCTAGTTGTATTTCATTCTTTCCTTGCTTTCTAGATAATTTCCATGCTTTCTAATTAGGTTTTCAAGCTTTATTTCTTGTTTTCTTAGTTAATTAGTTTAATTTAGTTTAATTCATTATGCGTCCATAGATAAATAGGGTCGGGATTGCGTTTCTGTCATTTACGGGTTCGGACCTCGAAATTTAGGGTTTCGTGTAAAATTGCATTTAATTGAAACCGCGCGTATTAAAGTCGGATTATTATGCGTTTAACTTTCTTTGTCATGCAACGTTAGTGTTTATAGCGATTATCTGAATTTAATTCCACGTGTGACCATTTTTCAGTTAAATGTTTTATCTCGCAACTTTGGGTTAAATTCCTTCTTGCGTGATGTTTATGCTTAATTATAAATGCTCGATTAATTGTTTTCGAACCTTAATTCTAATTAGTAGTTGTTTCGATCCGTTTGGTAGAATGCGATCCCGATCCTCGCTTTACTTTATTTAGCGTTAAGTTATTCTTTTCTTTATTCACGATAACCACCCTTTCACCTTTTCTTATTTCTTTTACACCACTTTTATTCCTGAGGTAATTAAAACAATTAAAGTCTAAAATTCAATCACTCCCTGTGGATTTACGATACCCGACTTACCGCTGTGCTTGCTTGTCAAGTGTAGTAGTAGCTTAGGTTTTATTTTGTATCGCGGCGGCGAAACACACGACGACTGTGCACTTACACGCGCACACTTTTTCCGCTGCATCACAAAATTGCGCCGTTGCCGGGGAGTGTGTTTTAGATTGTAATTGTTTTATTATTTCGTAGTGTTTTTCCTTTTGTATTTGTATTCTTTGTTTTAACCTTTTTTACAGGATTTGCATACTTGAGCGCTAAGAAACTTTGATTCGCGGTTGCTCACTTTATTTCTTGGATTCTCCATCTTTCAAACACCGAAGTAATCATGTCCTATTATTATAGTTATTACGGTCATTCTAATGATTCATACTTTGGGGATAGTTTTCAAGTTTTTCATTTTCAAGATTTTCTTGAAAATGAAAGACTTGAAAACATTTATTGGAATGAAAATCGTTATTGGGAGCTTGAGTTGGATTCATTATTCGAATCCAATGACGATTCTCATTTCATTACTTTCGAAGACGAGTTTCAACCAAATGAGGAGTCCGAGGCTCTTGAGCCGAGGAAGCCTAATTTGGAAGAGACTTTGCTTCTTTACTCCCAAGGTTTGGAAAGCCGAAATGATTCTGGAATGAGACTAGGCGCACTTTGCGATGAGATGAATTCTTATGCACAAAACAACAAGGAGGTGGAAACTTGTGTTTCACCTCGATTTTTCAGAGAATTTCTCATCGAATGTGAATCTTTCTCCCCCGAAATTCAATCTCCTTCCGACGATGAGTCGATTGAGATTGAATTTGTTTCATCACCATATTCGTTTTCCTTGATTGAACCATTAGAATTACCGGTTGATTCCTGTGAGTCGGTAGAAATTAAAACTTCTACACTTTTTGCCGACGAGGACTCTTTGCCGACTTTGTTTGCTACGATGGAACCTATCCCAGTGTGTGCACTATCTCCCATTCCACTTGAAAAACCTTTGGGAGATGAGTCGATTTTTCTTGGATCTCTAGTGTACCTTTCCCCCTTATTATCCAAATCCCCCATCGTCCGCCCAAAATTTCAAATTGGCGATGGTTCACTTTTTTCACCACCCACATGCCTTCCGTTGTTCAAACGGAATTCATATCTTTCGGGAGGCATGTTCGCTTTGGAGGGTCCACCGTTGATCTTTCAAAGTCAAATCCCTTTTTGGGTGGACCCTCAACTATTTAGACTTCTAGTGTACAGTTAGTGTGAAGCCTAAATAGTAGGTTGTAAATAGTTAGCTTTTTAATTTTCTTTCTTTCCTATTTTTTCTTTCCTTTTTAATTTAGTCTAGTGTAATTATTTAACTTTTTGTTATTTGTTTTTGCTATGCTCGGTACTAACTTGTTTTGTAGATTCCTTTGGACTCGCGCTTATGGAGATCGCTCCAATTTTGGGTAATATCGTTCTTTTCCTCTCTTTGTGTTGTGTTCTTAATGCGCATTGAGGACAATGCAACATTTAAGTTAGGGGGTGTAGGATATTCTATCCATTTCATGTGTAGTCCATGGATTTGCTCACATTTAGTTACTAAGTATGCCTTTTTGTGAAAAATTTAAAAAAAATTCAAAAATATTTTCTTTCTTTTTTCTCCTTTGTTGGGCATTTTGCCTTGTTTCCGATGATAAATTTTCATAATTGTCCGATCCAATAGACAACTCAATGATGCATGTTCTCGATTTTAGAAGTTATTAGAATTTAGTCCTTAAATCATTGATATTGTGAATAACTTCATGAATTAAACTTTATCCCATGAGCATATGCACTTTCCTTGTTATATTGATTTGGTTTAAGATTTTTATAACTCGGTAATCTTTTGTTGCATTGTATATACTTACACCGAGTAAGCTTTGTACCTTTCGTCATTTGTGAGTGTTATACACTATTCTTTTCTCTTTAAAAACGTTGAATTCGTTGGAAATCTCTCTAATCTTTCATTTGACCGTTCATTAATTGAGTTCATACTTGAAATGTGTTACTTGATCATGATTTTCATATATTGTTTTGACTCGAGAATTGCGTAAACTTTTTGAAATGATCATAGGCAATCTTTGTTATATCACCCATATTAGCCTTGACCTCACCATATATGTTTCCCTAGTCAACCCCTTTGAGCCAAAATATAGCCTTTCGCTTCATAACCTCATTCCCATAACCAACTCCAAATTGGAGTTTTAGCCCATACATACACTTTACATACCTTTGTTTGGAATGTTACTTGGGATTGAATGTTGTTGTTATGATGTCGGTTGCAATTTTAGGCATTTGAGAGTTTGAAAAGCAAAGAAAAGTGATGTGAAAAAAGTGAAGAAAAAGAGAAAGCAAAAAGCAAAAACAAAAGAAAAAATGAGAAAAAAGAAGAAAAGAAAAGAAAGAGAAAGTTGTAAATGTTGTGTATAGTTCAATAAGCTTTGATTACTCTCCCCGATGATATATCTAATGCCGTTTTGGAACTTGTTTTTCCAATTTTGTTATTGCACGCATGCTCCCATTATCCCGAGTTTTCATTCTGAACACTTTGAATCCGTACATATACCTTTCATTTCATACCTTAACCCCAAACCTACATTACAACCCTATAAAGTCCTATGTGATATTAGGGTGCATTTAATTTAAAAGTCATAATAGTTTTGATAATCTGTGAAAATGCATTTCGCCTCTTTTAGTGTGCGGTATCCTTTCATTGAGATTACAGTTTTTCATTTCCTATATAGCATTCTTCATTTGTGACATGTGTGCGGCCTAGTTTCCATTTACATTTACTCTTTATGCCCGCATGTCCCGTGTATTACCTCCCTTTTCATAGTGAATTCATTTGTTGAGCGTAATGCCCGGGAGGATTGAATGTATGCATGCTTTGATGTTTAATATCCGATTTATTTAAGTTTTTACCAAATCATATTTTGCATGTGCTCTTCCCCCTCCCACTTTTAAGGTTTCAATTCTATGAGGTGCATTCAACCTGTTAATAACAACGGACTTTAGCTTGAATTCATTCAATATGCTAATAACATGTTTGAAATCTTTTTCGTTGTTGTTGAGTTTGTCGCATGTTGGGTTGGGCATATTTTGAGGAAACTTTATGATGTTTGTGGGTTTCATCTCTGAAACCCTCACGAGACGACACTCGTCCGCTAGGGTAACCTAGGGGTTTAACGGCTTATTGCATATGCTAAATGCAATCGTATCGCCCGCGAAAGTGGCCTTATCTTTTTATTGCCAATACCATATTTTTGTTTTTCTCCTGCTTTTGGTTTTCTTGTAGTTCTTGTTGTTTCCTATTTCATTGCTAGGGACTAGCAATGTGTAAGTTAGGGGGTGTGATGCGACGCAAATATTGCATTTTTTCACCCGTTAACATACGCGTTATTAGCCCCCTTGGGTATCTTAATCCCTATATTTATGCTCGTTAACCAGACAACCCTCGGATTTCTATGTTAACATGTTTTGAAGGGGTTAATTGAGCTTTTGTAGGTATTTGGATGCTTAGTATGAAGTTCGGATGCATTCCAGCGAAGTTCCGTACACTATCGCACGTTCGGGGGCATTTCAGTCCTTTCACAGCTTGCGTACCTGGCCCGACATCTCACGGAAGTTTTATCCCTCCTCGCTAGCTTCGCGTGGCCGCGAACGGTGCACCATTCCGACTCATAACGAAGAAGTTACGGCGTTTCTTGCGGAGGAAATACAAGAAACCAAAAGAGGAGAAGGAAAAGAAGAAAGAAGAAGCAGGGGCTGCTGCTGCTGCATTCTGCCCTGCTTGATCGATCGATCAACGCTTTTGGTCGATCGATCGACCTTTCAGGATTGTCGATATTTTCCCTTGATCGATTGATCGACCAAAGGGGTCGATCGATCGATCCCCTATTTTTCTGTAGATATTTTCTTTTCTTTTCTTTCTTCTTTTCTTTTATTCTAACTTACTATATAAGCCAATTTTTGGCTTTGTATTATAGAGACCAGCCCTTATACGATTTTTAGCTTAGTTTAGTTAGGGTTGGAGGGTTTTTGCTTGGTTCTTCTTCAATTCATCTTGGTTTGACATCCATTTGGGTTGTAATTGGTACTATTCATCTTCCCTCTCCTTTAATCTAGTTGTATTTCATTCTTTCCTTGCTTTCTAGATAATTTCCATGCTTTCTAATTAGGTTTTCAAGCTTTATTTCTTGTTTTCTTAGTTAATTAGTTTAATTTAGTTTAATTCATTATGCGTCCCTAGATAAATAGGGTCGGGATTGCGTTTCTGCCATTTACGGTTTCGGACCTCGAAATTTAGGGTTTCGTGTAAAATTGCATTTAATTGAAACCGCGCGTATTAAAGTCGGATTATTATGCATTTAACTTTCTTTGTCATGCAACGTTAGTGTTTATAGAGATTATCTGAATTTAATCCGCGTGTGACCATTTTTCAGTTAAATGTTTTATCTCGCAACTTTGGGTTAAATTCCTTCTTGCGTGATGTTTATGCTTAATTATAAATGCTTGATTAATTGTTTTCGAACCTTAATTCTAATTAGTAGTTGTTTCGATCCGTTTGGTAGAATGCGATCCCAATCCTCTCATTACTTTATTTAGCGTTAACTTATTCTTTTCTTTATTCACGATAACCACCCTTTCACCTTTTCTTATTTCTTTTACACCACTTTTATTCCTGAGGTAATTAAAACAATTAAAGTCTAAAATTCAATCACTCCCTGTGGATTTACGATACCCGACTTACCGCTGTGCTTTCTTGTCAAGTGTAGTAGTAGATTAGGTTTTCTTTTGTATCGCGGCGGCGAAACACACGACGACTGTGCACTTACACGCGCACACTTTTTCCGCTGCATCACCACCGTTTTTTATTCCCTCAATTTCTCTCTCTCTCTCTCTCTACAATTTTGATACGTTTTCTTTCTCTATTTCTCTTCCATTTGTATATATGTGTGGGTATATGTGCGTGTGTCTGTCTGTGGGTGGGGGGTGGATAGAGGGGCCAGGGCTAGGGTGGGGGTGGGGAGGGGGTGTATATGTGCGTGTGTGTGTATATATGCATGTGTGCATGTGTGTGTGTATGCGTGTGTGTGTATATGTGCATGCATGTGTGTGTGTGTATATATATATATATATATGTGTGTGTGTGTGTGTGTGTGTGTGTGTGTGTGTTGTGACACCCCGCCTAATAAATTACCGGGAGATCACTCCTATACCAAATTAAAACAGGAGTCGCATATGGATCATTCTTAGCATCACTATCGAAAACAAATTTAATTACTAATAACCTATTAGGCTAGCGTCAAAATTTTATTTAACTAATATTTTAATCAAATCAAATAAGTAAAGCCATTGCACAGTTTAAATAAATGAAACTGAAAAGAAATAAAATAACCGAACACTCGGTTCAACAATAATACAATCAGAATGAATGCCGCACTAAAAGGCGGTAGAAGAATAAATAAATACATTTGGGTGATTAGCCCAAATTTTTATAGAGTACCTCCTATCTAGATTACAAGAATATAAGCATCAACAGTGAACCTGCATGCATCCACAGCTGCTACAGCTGACGTCTGACTCGAAGGAATCATCATCCAGGCATCCCTGTGTCTGGACACCTATATATATATATATATGAAGAAAAGGAAAAAATAGGAAAACGGGTGAGAGCCCGAGTTGTAAAAATATTTTTCAAGTGCATAAATGCTTTATTTTTTAAAATAACTTTTATCTCATATTTAGGTTGGTGTCGCACTCCCATGAGATACCCCTCACCCCTCTTCTAATAGTGCACACCTAACGTCTTCTTTTAAAACATTGTAGTTAAGTTGCCCCGCCTAACTAATCTAATTCACCCGTTTGATAGACACCTCAACAATGCGAATACTAAAGGCTAACTTCTCTCCATTCTCAACGCTGCACTGCGTTCATGCGTGGGGTGTCTCACGAAGCGAAATCCAAATAATGACCCCCTCCCCCCGATACACTACTACCTGGCAGTGTCAATGGTCGAGATCCATTAGGCCCTCAGTACAAAATGAATATATCAACATACTTATACCATAATATGCATATCATACTTACTCTCGTATACATCTTACAATATACATCCGGATAATATCTCCCGGACTAAGGTTTACACTATATTCATTTTTATAATGCACATCCGGATATAATCTCCCGAACTGAGATTTACTCTTTATTCATATTAGCTCTATACTCTATCAGATATATATATATATATATATATATATATATATATATATATATATATATATATATATATATATATTCTTGCTCTCATACACAAGTAGTGCACTAAACACACAAGTACAAAAACCATCCCAACGAGCTATAACTCGAGGATGCGGTCTCATAGTGTCGATCCAACCCCAGGTTTACTCACTGTACGTCGGTACCAAGCCAGAATCTCTCAATGGTCATGGTAAAAACAAACAACGGTGGAGGCGGTCATGTTCCCCCTGCAAGTGGAGTTACACACATCGCACTCGAACGCGGGCGATAATGACCTGGGAACTATACTCTCCCTACTCCTCAAGCTAGGGGATTCACCCACATCGTGCAACCTCCCTGGATCGCACTAGAGAAATATATAATCTGGATGTTCCAACCCTATACCAAAGGAAAGCCCGTGGAAACAGCCTCTAAGATACACATACATCAATCACACACAGATATATATGTACTCATATCGTATGTAATATATACTATAATCACACCGTATATATATACATATATATACATATATACATATACACTCATCACTCCTCAAGTGTATACCTGGCTATAATTGCCAATATCATAAAGGTATTTAAGTATTTTCCTACTTAAATATATCTCACACCTTCATTGTTGTTAGGGATTTATACACTCTCCAAATATGCTGATACATAACCGTATGGTAAGTATACCCTCAACTTATCTTTAATCTGTAACCCAAATTCCATCATAGTCACCTCGTAGGAGTTACTCACTAATTCCATATACACTTCCTCTTTCCTACTCACACGACTATTCAGCTATAATTGCTCGCTAAAATAATCCCTCGGGTGTCCCTCACTTCGAACATCCATAATTAAATAAATCTTGGATTTTACCCAATTAATCCAAGGTATATATTTCAACTCCAATAATATTTATTCAAAAGTCCCCTCTTATTTTTCTGGAAATCCCAAATTGTCTAATCCCTCAATTTATTTATTTTCTTCGAAAATATACCTTAGTGCCACACAATTTTAGCATCCTCCTAGCCCCCATACCCCCCCCCCCCAAAATGGCTAGTGATACATTACTAAATCAATACTTATTTCCTCAAATAATTAATCTCAGAACAACTAAATCGGAATTTCCCATATAATTAACCCTAGGAAAAAATTGCCAAAAATCCTAAAGGCTCGATCGATCGACCCTTGGCCCTCGATCGATCGATGCTCGATCGATCGATCCTATACCCTCGATCGATCGATCGCTTTGGACAGCTTCTTCTCTGAGAAGCTGTTTCGATCATTAAAGATTATCCCAAGCTTTTATCTCCTACCCCAACATCCTCCAACCTCAAACAACAATATGTACACATATAAAATGGGTTTAAACGTCCTAGAACCCAAAACCAACAAATGATTTCAATAATTTCCTAAATTCTCAAATTGGATAAAAGTGTGGGTTTACTCGTTTATTTTCTGAAAACCCATTTTGATTCATAAAATCCCATCTCGAAAATCTTCTGATTTATTTATACCTAATTTTGATATGAGATTTATGCTCCAAAATAAATAAAGCAAGTAAAATTTGACGATCCCGAGTCGAATCCCATGGAGTTTGGTCGGAAACTCCCTTTTCTTCCTCTTTTCTCTCCTCCTCTCCTCTCCTCTTTCTTTTCTCTCTTCTCTTCCCCTCTCCCTCCTTATATAGGGAGAAATTATGGGTTTATCCCTTTAAACCCAAAAATGACTCGTTTACTCAATTACGAGTTCCTTTTAATCCCAAAAATTCTCAGAGCCTAAATAATACTCCCAGATACTCTATTCTAACTATCTCGACCATTTCAAGACCAAGCGCGCAATCGGAATTTCCATCTGAGGTACTTGACCGCAACCCACTAATTAAACTCATCATATCTCAATACGGGTTTTCCAATTAAAATCTTATCCTTTGTCTCTTTACCCACTGCGACATGTAATTAATGTAACACCCCGCTTAAAATAATAACGGGTGGCCAGCCCTATACTATATTAAATCAGGAATTAAAGATGGTCCAGTCTCAACATCAACTACCGGTACTATATAATATAGGACTAACTACCCGATATCATATAAGCGAGATGTTAAATAAATTAAAACATGCAACATAACACAACCCAACACTACAAAATTTCTAATAATTAAGAGAGATGCAAGAAAGAACTAGGATAAACGAAATGCTATATTAAAACAAAATAAATAACTACAACTGAATGTACGAAAGTAGACCCGAATAAGCTGTCGGGTCACAGCTAATACAATAACTGGAATGGAATAAATATAAATATCTACAAATATCCCTTGGGTACAAACCCGATATACAACATGAATCCTTACCTAGAATTTTAAAGAAGTAAGAAGCGGCTACAAAATACATCCCGCAACAGTCCGCATCTGTCACGGCTCCCAAGACTCTGGACAGAAGGTCATCCGGCATCCATGCGGTAGGATACCTGTAATAATATATATATACAGGCAGGAGAGAAAAGTAAACGGGTCAGAGCCCCGAATTATGAAAATATTTAGCAAGTGTGTTAACCGTGCATAATAAATACCGGTGCACTTTATTTCATAATTAAAGTGAGACCGCACTCTCGTGGAACCCCAACTCACCTCTCATTTAAAGGCGCGCCCTATTCGCGTCTTCAAATTTTAGTTAAATTACCCCCATTGATTTTAGGACAACCTAACTTATCAGGCCTAGCCTATATCCACGAGAGCTACCTTCCCGTCATAATATAAGGATCCACCCATTTCTAATCCTATTAGATTATGATTACAACAATTTATGCCATACTAGGCTTAATGAATTTCGATTAATAATCTTGTGAATTATAATCATCGTAATTCTTAAAACATTACCCCTATACATATACATACATATATATATATATATATATATATATATATATATATATATATATACCTATATAGCTAAAAACGTAAGGATTAATATACTTAATAACATGCACATGGAATATTGGCAAGACTTCTCTCTAATCCCAAAATTGTACTACGTTTCGTGCGTGGGGAGTCTCGCAAAGCGAAATCCAAACAAGGAACCGCCCCGTTACACTACTCCTGACAAGGTCAAGACCAGAGATCCGAGATGCAACCTATGGAATTACTTCTCTCAAATCTCGACATGGCACTATGTTTCGTGCGTGAGGTGTCTCGCAAAGCGAAATCCAAACAAGGAACCACCTCGTTACACTACTCATGGGCAATGTCGATCCTAGAGATCCATAATCCTCAACATACAAGTTAATACTACCATTATTACTAACTGTAACTACTAAAGAAAGAAAGAAGAAAAGAAAAAGAAAACAAATAAAATAAAATAAAAGAACCTCCAATAATATCCTTGGGATGATGTAACCGAATAATACCTTATGTGCGATACATCAACCCCCATCAATCTAGTACACCATAATCATCTAAGATGTACTTCATAAAAGTCCATATCCTTTCATCTATAGGATATATATATAAATATATATATATATATATATATAGGTATTTATTTCTAACCGTATATATATCATCATCAATCCAATAGCCAAGTGTACATACTACATATGATGTACAAGGCCCTACACATAATATACCCGGCTATATATATCGCCGATAAACTGCATCAATGCTATCATCTTCCCAGTGCCCGGCTCACGTAGCAATACTGGGGCCACCATGGTGGGACTAAACGACACCCATCTCGTGGTAAACTCACGCACACGACGTCTCGGGAAGCGGTCATAGCTCCAAACCGGCAATGAGACGAAACATACCCATCACGTCTCATCCCAAAAATAAATATATATATCATATAATAACACACGGGAAGACTATGACTTGGGGAATATCCACACCCTGCTTTTCTAGCCAGGATGCTCACCCTCTACGCGCGCAACTTCCCAATGATAGCATGAGCGGGGTATGCTTAACCAATTAAGTATATATATCATATACATGCATAATATATATAATCCATATGATCCAATCATATGATCAAATAATAAACCATCGTATACGGTTTAAATATCCATACCATGTATGTCCACAACATGAAGATATCCATATATCTATATACATACAGATATATATATATATCAACACATATTCACATATCCTTATATCTATATATATAAACTAAGTATCGTTCATATGTACAAGATATATAAACTCGGTTATAAGTATACATAATACTCAATACACAAGCCGTCACCAAAATTTCCATTAAATTTACGTCGATATGTGAATACAATCCCTCACTTGAAACATATTCAATCATCTTCCTATGATGAGTAGTCTCCCAAAACCATATGTATATATCTATACATATACATTCAACATTAGGGTTATCACCCAAGAATTTGTGTAGGAATCCATCACTACACCTTTCACCTCTAAATGTGAAAGTACAATAATTATCTTTAGTACTATCTAACCATAGGCATAAACATGACTTAATAGTCTAAAACCTCAATTTATTCCAACCTCATTTCAAGTATTGGAAATCTCAATGGCCATATCCCCATAATTGCGTATAAACTATCCTAACTAGAATTTACGCTACCGCTTATCCTAGTCGATAGTACACCCCCAAGTTGTTTCCCATTTTTACCTATGGTTCAATTTATTATATGAACCCTTACTCCTATCGGGTTATCATTTGTTCCTTAGTCTAAATATTTCTAAGGATAGGATACCCCTCACTCTCTAAGAGTTCTCAACCTCAAACATATATATATATACCTTTATCTATAATTGGTAATTCCAACCTCAAAGAGGTTTCCCCGATATCCATATGTAACTCCAATACGTACATGGGTACATTTCCCCCAAGTTACCCTAAGGAGTCCCCAAATCCCAATATGTGAGAAAATCCTTACATGAATCCAAGAATATATCTTTTTCATCCTAAGAGAAGACCCCAAATCAAATAAACCCAACCAAAAAGGGTTTGAAATCACTATGGAGAAAATACCTCAAAATGCGCTGTTTCCGAATCGATTAGGCCCTATTCCGAATCAATTCGGCCCAGCGAATCGATTCGGCCCCCAAGGCGAATCGATTCGGGTCCAAAGACCTGGGCTTCTGCAATAGGCCAAATCGATTCGGCTTGGGTCTGAATCGATTCGGTCAATGCAGACCTGCCAATTTTTCCAAACCGAATCGATTCGCTTGAGGGGGCGAATCGATTCGGACCTGCAATTTTTGAAGGGTTCATCTGTTTCTTCAAAACCCACGAATTCTAAACCCTAAATTTTTCATTCTAACCCCCAAACCTTCATCAAATCATGATTTTAAGCCCATTAATCAACCCAAAGTTGATCCCAACCATTTCTACTCCATTAAATCCATATTTAAACATTTATTTCAAGATTTAAACCTAAAAATCTAGGTTTTGACATTAATACCCAAAAATCCATTTCTTTACCCCACAAATTATGAAATGGAATACACAAATAGCTATTTAGCAAGATTAAACACTTGCCTCAGATTTGTAGAGGTTGGATCGTCCTCGATGTCGTGGTAGGGCCGGAAATCTCCAAGCTTTTCTTCCTCTCTCTCTCTCTTCCTTTCTTCTTCTTCCCTTCTATTTCTCCCTCTAGGGCTTTTTCTCTCTTTCTCTCAAATGAGAAATGGCTTCATCCGTAAGCCTCATAAACCTTTAAAACAAAATCCCAATTTTAAATGTTAATACACACTTTAAATGACTCGTTTAGACCAATTAGAGTCAAACTGACTTAAAAATATTCCGGAGCCGAAATAAAACCCAATGATAGTCATTTTGACTATCTCGACCCTTCCGGGATCGATAGTACCCTCAAAATCATCATCCGGAATACTTTAAAATATTTTCTATTTTTGGACTTCAATTCCCAAATTTTAAAATTCTCCAATTTAATTAAATTTTATCTTCCCAAAAATTTAATTTCTCAGTCTCCAAAGTCGTGGGGTGTTACAATCTCCCCCCCTTACAAGAATTTCGTCCGCGAAATTTAAGATATGCCTAGGACCTCAATATCATCTAGTCCTAACATCATGCCTTAGGATCACTATACCGATCCTCCCTAGTTCTCATGTCGAACCGTATAGCCTTTAAATCACACTAACTACTCAGGGCGCCCATACACCCCGTACCTGAGTCTCCACTTGTAAAATCCTAATCAGGCTCCATTAGCCTCAAATTGTAAGATAACCCTCGGTAATATAATTTATAACAATATACTAATATATAAAAGTTTGAAAATTTCCACTGGTTGAACTCTCCTCAATTCCTGACGCTAGCCACCTTCGTGCGGGGGAGGTCTCGCAAGCGAAATCCAAACAAGGAACCCTCCCAATACACTACTGTGTAGCTACGTCGGGGATTGAGATTAGTTGAACCAGGGTTAAGGTTTTATAAAAGATTTTTCATATTTTAGATATTGCCCGAGGGCCTATACAATAATACAATATAAATATATTCCGCGTCTTTCGACACGCTAAACAAACACCTTATGTTTAAAACACAAGGCCTCAATTAATACAATACTCTAGCCAATATCTAGTTCTCAAAACTAGCACGACTATGAGCTAAATTATCCGCTCAACATACCCCTACTAAACTTTAAATCTAATAACTCTAAAACTTCTTTTCATACATTAACGTCTTTCCACAATATAAGTCTCCCCTCTTAGGCGCACTATAATCACATGCCCTACCTACCCATAAGACAATAGTCTTAAAGTCACTATTCAGCGAACCTTAACATTCCTCACATCCGGAATTCAATGTTATAACTCTCGACGTTCGGGGTATCGCACAAAGTATGACTTAAACCCAAAGAAAGGTATTCTACCTTATACTTCCATAATCTAATGGTTTCACCTCATCCAAGGATCTCAATTCAAGACCCTCTACTTCTTCCAGGACAATCATTACTCCTACCTATTTCGCCATAAGAGAAACATCTTCCTCAAAATCCTTCCTAGCGAAGGTTGACGGGTTTCTAAATCCAAACCTCCCAAAGACTACAATAACCTCTCCTCAGACTTACTTTATCAAGTCCAAGGTTTGTCATTCGAGTAAATTTTCCTTTCTTACTCAACTGCCGACAAATCACCTCGAACCATTGCTAGAAATCTCCTCAATAACTCCTCCAGAATCGGGGAAAACAAATACTCCCGATCAGAGCGTACCCAATATATACTATGGGTATTGTACTTTTAAACCTATTCTTTCCTAGACGATAAAATCTAGGCGACGTCTGAAACGAAACAAGAGCAACTGTTATCAGAACGCCAAATCAAGTGAATATACTTCACAGAAGAAAACAACGCAGTGAACACAACAGTCCTACTTGTAGGGCTTTATGTCAAGAACGTTAACGGAAGAATGCAGAACGCGCACAGATGCTAAGGACTCTAGAACCTGATGCTCTGATACCATCTGTAACACCCCGCTTAAAATAATAACGGGTGGCCAGCCCTATACTATATTAAATCAGGAATTAAAGATGGTCCAGTCTCAACATCAACTACCGGTACTATATAATATAGGACTAACTACCCGATATCATATAAGCGAGATGTTAAATAAATTAAAACATGCAACATAACACAACCCAACACTACAAAATTTCTAATAATTAAGAGAGATGCAAGAAAGAACTAGGATAAACGAAATGCTATATTAAAACAAAATAAATAACTACAACTGAATGTACGAAAGTAGACCCGAATAAGCTGTCGGGTCACAGCTAATACAATAACTGGAATGGAATAAATATAAATATCTACAAATATCCCTTGGGTACAAACCCGATATACAACATGAATCCTTACCTAGAATTTTAAAGAAGTAAGAAGCGGCTACAAAATACATCCCGCAACAGTCCGCATCTATCACGGCTCCCAAGACTCTGGACAGAAGGTCATCCGGCATCCATGCGGTAGGATACCTGTAATAATATATATATACAGGCAGGAGAGAAAAGTAAACGGGTCAGAGCCCCGAATTATGAAAATATTTAGCAAGTGTGTTAACCGTGCATAATAAATACCGGTGCACTTTATTTCATAATTAAAGTGAGACCGCACTCTTGTGGAACCCCAACTCACCTCTCATTTAAAGGCGCGCCCTATTCGCGTCTTCAAATTTTAGTTAAATTACCCCCATTGATTTTAGGACAACCTAACTTATCAGGCCTAGCCTATATCCACGAGAGCTACCTTCCCGTCATAATCTAAGGATCCACCCATTTCTAATCCTATTAGATTATGATTACAACAATTTATGCCATACTAGGCTTAATGAATTTCGATTAATAATCTTGTGAATTATAATCATCGTAATTCTTAAAACATTACCCCTATACATATACATATACATATATATATATATACATATACATATATATATATATACATATATATATATATATATATAGCTAAAAACGTAAGGATTAATATACTTAATAACATGCACATGGAATATTGGCAAGACTTCTCTCTAATCCCAAAATTGTACTACGTTTCGTGCGTGGGGAGTCTCGCAAAGCGAAATCCAAACAAGGAACCGCCCCATTACACTACTCCTGACAAGGTCAAGACCAAAGATCCGAGATGCCACCTATGGAATTACTTCTCTCAAATCTCGACATGGCACTGCGTTTCGTACGTGAGGTGTCTCGCAAAGCGAAATCCAAACAAGGAACCACCTCGTTACACTACTCCTGGGAAATGTCGATCCTAGAGATCCATAATCCTCAACATACAAGTTAATACTACCATTATTACTAACTGTAACTACTAAAGAAAGAAAGAAGAAAAGAAAAAGAAAACAAATAAAATAAAATAAAAGAACCTCCAATAATATCCTTGGGATGATGTAAACGAATAATACCTTATGTGCGATACATCAACCCCCATCAATCTAGTACACCATAATCATCTAAGATGTACTTCATAAAAGTCCATATCCTTTCATCTATAGGATATATATATAAATATATATATATAGGTATTTATTTCTAACCGTATATATATCATCATCAATCCAATAGCCAAGTGTACATACTACATATGATGTACAAGGCCATGCACATAATATACCCGGCTATATATATCGCCGATAAACTGCATCAATGCTATCATCTTCCCAGTGCCCGGATCACGTAGCAATACTGGGGCCACCATGGTGGGACTAAACGACACCCATCTCGTGGTAAACTCACGCACACGACGTCCCGGGAAGCGGTCATAGCTCCAAACCGGCAATGAGACGAAACATACCCATCACGTCTCATCCCAAAAATAAATATATATATCATATAATAACACACGGGACGACTATGACCTGGGGAATATCCACACCCTGCTTTTCTAGCCAGGATGCTCACCCTCTATGCGCGCAACTTCCCAATGATAGCATGAGCGGGGTATGCTTAACCAATTAAGTATATATATCATATACATGCATAATATATATAATCCATATGATCCAATCATATGATTAAATAATAAACCATCGTATACGGTTTAAATATCCATACCATGTATGTCCACAACATGAAGATATCCATATATATATATATATCAACACATATTCACATATCCTTATATCTATATATATAAACTAAGTATCGTTCATATGTACAAGATATATAAACTCGGTTATAAGTATACATAATACTCAATACACAAGCCTTCACCACAATTTCCATTAAATTTACCTCGATATGTGAATACAATCCCTCACTTGAAACATATTCAATCATCTTCCTATGATGAGTAGTCTCCCAAAATCATATGTATATATCTATACATATACATTCAACATTAGGGTTATCACCCAAGAATTTGTGTAGGAATCCATCACTACACCTTTCACCTCTAAATGTGAAAGTACAATAATTATCTTTAGTACTATCTAACCATAGGCATAAACATGACTTAATAGTCTAAAACCTCAATTTATTCCAACCTCATTTCAAGTATTGGAAATCTCAATGGCCATATCCCCATAATTGCGTATAAACTATCCTAACTAGAATTTACGCTACCGCTTATCCTAGTCGATAGTACACCCCCAAGTTCTTTCCCATTTTTACCTATGGTTCAATTTATTATATGAACCCTTACTCCTATCGGGTTATCATTTGTTCCTTAGTCTAAATATTTCTAAGGATAGGATACCCCTCACTCTCTAAGAGTTCTCAACCTCAAACATATATATATACCTTTATCTATAATTGGTAATTCCAATTTCAATTTCAATTTCAATTTCAATTTCATTTTATATTTATATTTATTCGTAACTAACATTGTATATGTTCGACAGGAACAATTCAGCCTGGCCCCAGAACAACGCGATTCCATCTTGGAGCAGTTGAGGGATCAACATAAGACATGGAAGAAAAAATTGTGTGGCCGGTACTTTGGAAAGAATCGAGACTCTATTATCCGAATGCGTGACTCGGACCCACCGAAGGAGCCGATCTCATTGTCACAATGGAAAATTTTCATGGACAATGAGATCGGGGAGTGACAATTGACATCTCCCCAATCGGAGATGGAAAATCAGGTGAAAAAAATGGACAGGCATTACTCCGGTTAGACGTCTTACGCCGAGGAGGACCATAGGATGATGGTAAGATTATGTTTTGCTATAATTACAGAAAGATGTTATTCTGTATTAGTTTACTTTGCAGGTGTGGGTACCCTGAATTTAGCACCATAAGGCCTGGACGAGTAGCCTCTCCTTAGCGGCCCAAAGCCCAGGCCCATCACCTCTTGTACTCATCCGATTACCCCACGATCCCATGAAGAGAAGTTGTAGGGGAGCGCGATACCATGTAGGGGAGATGGCTAATAAGGAGGAACCCATCACCCCCACTACTCCAACATATACATGTATAAATTAAACCCTAAGTCCGGGGCAAAGGACAAGTTGTATTCTCTGTACTTATTCTTCAGAATATAGAGAAATAACACTGACTGAACCACCGTGGACGAGGCACATATTTGCTGAACCACGTATACCCGTTGTTGTGTGATTGGCATCTTACTTATCTTTTCTTGATTGTTACCTCTTTCATATTTATTTGTGTTGCATAATAATTGTCACCACAATTGGCGCCGTCTGTGGGAACGTTTATCTTTCCCTGAGAAGAGGCCACTCCGAGAAAAAATCTAAGATGTCTGGTCACAGTAGCAACGCTCCTCAAGCAGGAGATATTCAGGAGCCACCCGCTCCTCGCAGGATTAGGTCTGAAGTCCGACGTTCGGATCAAGGGGCTCGCTTAGAAAGGCCAGCCTCAGAAGAAAGTCAAGGACCAGCAAGGTCCACTCAGATATCCAGATTGATCGATGCATACGAAGCAAGGCTCCACGAGCAGAGGGAGTCTTCTCGCAGATATGAGGGTGAGAATGGTCGCTTGAAAAGAAGACTAGAAAAACTGGAAAAAGAACTACGTCCTGATACCAGGAGACGCCCCTATCGTACTCCTAGCCCTCAGGCGAGCAAATCTCGCAGCCGAGGAAGGAGCCCTAGGTGGCAATATCAAGGGTTCGAAGGTGGCGACTCAGACGACGACCTCCGCGAGCAACTGAGAAAAGCTAGCCGCTATCAGAGCCCTGCTCGCAGCGACGACAACATATGGAACCTAGTGCGCAGAGAAATGGACCAACATCCAGCTCACCGCGGCACCAGGTCGACCAGAGAACTCGCCAGGAGAGCCCTCAAGACCCAGATGAAATCGCCCTTCACGAGGGAAATTGAAGAAGATGAAGCTCCCAAAAAGTTTGCTATTCCAAAGTTCAAGATTTACGACGGGAAGACTGATCCCATTGATCATGTCAGGCAGTACCGGCAGGCTATGACCCTCTGGAATCACCGAGATGCACTGATGTGCCATATTTTTCCCTCGAACCTTCATGACGTGGCCCAGAAATGGTTCGAGAAACTCCCTCACCGATCCATCAGAAATTTCAAATCCCTGGCCGAGCTCTTTACGGCCCGGTTCATCACCAGCAGCTCCCATCCTAAAAGGATGGATGCTCTATTAACAATGAAGAAAACGCCTCAGGAGACACTCCGAGACTACGCGAAGAGATACTGGGAGTTATTCAACGAAGTCGAGGACTGCGCGGAAGAGGTGGCAGTGGCTTCATTCAAAATTGGGCTACCTAGCTCTTCCCTCCTTTACCAGTCCTTGACAAAGAAGGAAGCAACCACCATTGATGACCTGATGGCCCGGATTGAGAAATACGCAAAGGTGGAAGATGTCACCCGCCTTAACGTAGGAGAAAATGGTCGATCCAAGCTCGCTACCAAGGGAAGTGAGAAAGTTGATAACCAGAAAAAAGGAGGAAAGAATGGGAGCAAGAATGGCTCCAAGAACGGGGGGAACCCTGACGTTGCAAAGTCGTTCCAGGCGGTCAACGCCGTCTTCAAAGAACCAATTTATAAAATTCTCGCGAAGATCAAGGATGAGCCGTTCATCAAATGGCCCCGAAAAATGGGAGGAGACCCATCGAAAAGAAACAATGCACTGAGATGCACCTTCCACAAAGAGGGAGGGTATAAGATCAAGCACTGCAAGGCTCATAAGTCCCACCTCGAGGAGTTGGCCCAATACGGACATTTGAATGACTTTGTGGAAAGGAAGGTAGAGAGAGTGACTGTCCACAAGGAGGAAAAACTCGACAACGTATTGGAAGACGACGCCGGACACGAATTCGCAGTAATCCATGGAGTATCCGATGTTAAGAAAATCCAGGGTAACTCAGCTCGAATGGAGGTAAAGAAGCTGACAGCGGTAATGCAAGCTTTTCAGATTGATCCAGCAAAATCACAGGCAGGAAAACGTCGGCGAGCAGAGGACATCAACTACAACAAGCATATTGTTTTCACGGATGAAGATCTTGTGGGAGTGAGGACCCCACATCACGATGCCTTAGTCATTACACTCAGGATAGCCAACTTTGATATCGACAGGCTGCTCGTCGATCAAGGGAGCTCATCCGAAGTAATGTACATCGACCTGTTCAGAAAATTGAAGTTGAACATCGCCGACCTAAAGGGAACAACTGTTCCTCTGGTCGGCTTCGCTGGGAAAATGACCATGCCTCTGGGCAAGATTGTACTACCAGTGCTCGCTGGAAATGTTTCAAAAATGATTGAATTCTTAATGGTCGACATCTATTCACCGTATCAAGCCATCCTTGGCAGGGGATGGCTTCATGCAATGAAGGCAGTCTCCTCGACCTACCACCAGAAACTCAAATATGTCACCGAGCGGGGAGTGATGGAGATACATGGCGACCAGGCGATGGCGAGAAAGTGCTTCATAGCGGCCATCCCACCAAAGCCAGAGAAAAAAGCCGTTCAAACCAGCGAGAAAGTGGAGGAAGGTGCAATCCCTTCCAAATAGCAATTAAAATATGGAAGGCCCGGAGTGGAAGAGACCAGGCTCCTCCCCTCCGAGCGTTTTGTAGAGGACCTGGTAGAAGAAATTGCTAAAGAAGGCGACAACAGCAGAGTCTTCCTGATCGGGACCTCACTCACTGACCAAGAGCAAAAGGATTTGTTAACCTTACTCAGAAGCAACATAGATGTTTTCGCTTGGGAACCCTATGAGCTGCCAGGAATTGATCCCAATATGGTCTGCCATCGGTTGCACGTCAATCCCACATTCAAGCCGATAGCGCAGAAGGCAAGACGAACTGCTCCCGAGAAGGCCAGAGCAATAGAAAAAGAAGTCGAAAAACTGCTGGATGCAGGGTCCATACGGGAAATGCAATTCCCCAAATGGTTATCCAACCTATTGGTATTTCCAAAAAGCAATGGGAAGTGGAGAGTGTGCATAGACTTCACTGACCTCAACAAAGCCTGCCCCAAGGATAGCTTCCCTCTTCCTAAAATAGACCAACTAGTAGACGCCACTGCAGCTCACGAACGAATGAGTTTCCTGGACGCATACTCAGGCTATCACCAGATTCCCCTATATGCCCCAGATCAAGACAAAACGGCGTTTATCACGACGGTTGGTTTATACTGTTACAAGGTCATGCCTTTTGGGCTAAAAAATGCAGGGGAAACCTATCAGCGGCTGGTTACTAAAATGTTCAATAATCAGATGGGAGACACAATGGAGGTCTACATCGACGACATGCTCGTCAAAAGCAAGGAGAAGGAAAATCAACTCTCGGACCTGTCAAGTACCTTCGAAATCCTCAGGAAGTACCGAATGAAACTCAACGCGAGCAAGTGTTCCTTCGGTGTCCAGTCAGGAAAGTTTCTTGGGTATTTGGTCAGCAAGCGTGGCATAGAGGCTAATCCAGACCAGATTGATGCAATCAAAAGAGTGCAACCTCCTCGTACAATCCGCGATGTACAGAAGCTCACTGGAATGCTCGCTTCTCTAAATCGTTTCATTTCTAAATCCTCCGAGAGATGCAAGCCCTTCTTCCAACTCTTAAAAGGCAGCAAAACAGTAGAATGGACCCCAGGTTGCTCACAAGCATTAGACGAGCTCAAGTCCTACCTAAGCTCCCCACCACTGCTTGTCATACCACAGCAAATGGACTCTTTGTACCTCTACCTCTCTGTATCCAGCCATACTGTCAGCTCAGCGCTAATGTGTGAAGTTACAGGGATCCAACATCCAGTCTATTACGCGAGTAAAACCTTACTAGACGCCGAGCAACGCTACATGCCATTGGAAAAGCTCGCTTTCGCCCTAGTAATGTCCTCGAGGAAACTGAAGCATTACTTCGAAGCTCATACGATCATCGTCCTTACATCACACCCCCTTAAGGCTGTCCTAAGGAAGGCGGATTTGTCGGGCAGACTGTCTAAATGGTCAGTCGAGCTCTGTCGATTTGACATCCAATTTCAACCAAGGACAGCTATCAAGGGTCAAATCCTTGCTGACTTCATAGATGAATTCACAGGCGAAGAACCCTTCGACCAGCCTAAGCCAAGAGAACAAAACAACCAGTCTACAGGGGGAAGCTGGAAACTATTCGTTGATGGAGCCTCCAACTCAAAGGGGGCAGGAGTAGGAATTATTCTCATCACTCCAGAAAACACAGTCCTCGAGCAAGGAATCAGGATGGGTTTTGCAGCCTCCAACAACGAAGCAGAATACGAAGCCTTAATAGAAAGTCTCCAAAGGGCGCAAACTCTGGGAGCAAAGCATTTACAGGTATTCGGAGACTCGCAACTAGTTTCCAATCAGATAAGTGGAGACTATAACTTGAAGGATGAGAGGATGGTAGCCTACCTCTCCCTGGTAAAAAACTTAATGACGAACTTTGAAGAAATCAACATCCAACAGTTTCCCAGGGGGCAGAACAGCCACGCTGACGCCTTAGTAGCCCTTAGCTCGGCAGTTGATTCCAGCCTTAAAAGGATCATCCCTATCGATTTCCTCAGCTGCCCGAGCATTTACCCCAACGGCGAGCTGACCAAAGCGAAACTAATACTCCAATTGGAACCAGCCCCTAGCTGGATGGATCCCTTGAGAGACTATTTGAAGAACGGAACGCTCCCAGAGGATAAGAGGACTGCCCACCAGATAAGAGTCAAAGCTGATCGCTTTCACTTATCCACGGGAGGCGACTTGTATAAAAGATCTTTCTCCGGCCCATACCTTAGATGCGTCCACCCAGGCGATGTCAAGACAGTGCTTTACGAGCTTCACGAAGGAATCTGCGGGAGTCACGTCGGAGGAAGGTCTCTAGCCTTTCGAATAATGAAGGAAGGTTATTGGTGGCCATATATGTAAAAGGACTCCGCAACATCTGTCTGCAGATGACTAAAATGCCAGCTTCACGCCCCCATGGTCCACCAGCCCGCCAGTGAGTTAAAGTCTCTGACCAGCCCCTGGCCTTTCGCCCAGTGGGGAATAGACATCGTGGGACCACTGCCCACCGCTGCCGGCAATCGCAAATACCTGTTGGTCGCAACTGATTACTTTACCAAGTGGATCGAGGCAGAACCACTGGCGAACATTCGAGATGCTGACATGATGAGGTTCATATGGAGAAATATAATCACTCGATTCGGGATCCCCAGAACCATCATCACTGACAATGGAACACAGTTCGAGAGTGGCCCTTTTCAGGACTTCTACGACCAATACGGGATCAGGCACCACTTCAGCTCAGTGTCTTACCCTCAAAGCAACGGACAAGCTGAGGCTTCCAACAAGACAGTGATCGCTGGATTGAAGAAGCGGTTAGAACAAGCCAAAGGCGCGTGGACAATCGAGCTACTGCATATCCTATGGGCGTACAGAACAACTCCTAGACGAGCCACGGGAGAAACGCCATTCTCACTAGCATATGGTATGGAGGCAGTCATCCCACTAGAAGCAGGATTGCCTACAATGAGAACCGACCTCGTCGAGCAGGGTCAGAACGATCAGGCTTTGCTCGCTGAACTCGATTTGGCCGACGAGCGCAGGGAACTTGCCCTAGTAAAACTAACGAGCTATCAGCAACAGCTCGCAAAGCACTACAGCAAAAGGGTCAATCCGAGGAAATTCGAAGTTGGGGACTATGTTCTAAGAAAGGTCCTGGGCAACACTGTGAAGCCATCAGACGGTAAACTGGGCCCGAACTGGGAAGGACCTTATGAGATAATTAGAAACGATCTGCAAGGTGCTTATCATTTGAAAACGATGGAGGGCAGAGAGATACCATGAGCATGGAACGCAGCTAATCTCAAGAAATTCTATTTTTAGGGGTTCTATTGTTAGATCTTTTATTGTACTCATTATGGGAAAAGACAGTTTATTTCTCAATTCACCAATGAAAATCCCTCAGTTGATCACTCTCTAAAAAGTAACAATTATATCTTATTGCACATCCTTTTCAAATCACAGGTATAATGGTTGGCATAGCAGGGGAATACCCCTCCTTAGGTCATCGTCATGAAGCACGACTGACCTCTTAGCATTGCCCATGGAAATATATGAAGCCCTACAGAGTATTCTTAGGCATCAAACCTACTTTGGTTAAACAAAATCCTGACCGGATAAAGACATCCAATAACAGGTGTGTCCTCGCCAATTGCCCTACTTAGGCCTAAGGGAGTGTGACGACACGACCTAAAAGGTAAAGGAAGGGCACAATGGTATTCTTAATACTGGACTGGGCGGACACTCACATGACAAGATAAAAAGGATTGTGAAGCTGCAAAAATATAAAAAGATGGGATAAACACGTTTAGTCGGCAAAATCGCCCAAAAATCAAACTTTCCATTAATCTTTTATATTTACAAACAATAATAGTACATGTTTAGTCGGCGAAGCTCGCCCAAAGCATTTACAATTATTAAAAAACAAAATATCAAGAAGGTGAAAGCCTCCGAGCAAGGTAGTCAGCAACTTTAGCTCTCCTCCCATCATCAGGAGAAGGATCGAACTCCTCCACGACCTCATTTGCGTCCAACTCCAATAGTCATCGGGGAATAGCATCGATGGGGATCCATCGATCATCTCGCCTGAATGGATTGGGCATCAGAGTAGAGGGGGACATCTCGTGCCGATACCACAATATCGAGTTCCTCGGGACCTGCATCTCTTTGAGAGCACTCAACCACCCCCTGATGAAGGAAAGCTCCTCGAACTCTGATAATCTTGTGGGAGCATCCAGACAGCCCTGATCATAGCCATCAGTCCACACTTTGCGAGGGCCCTTCTTGAATAGATGTCTCAGTCGGGTGACGTCCCTCTAGAGCCCAGCAGCAGTCACATAAGCTCGGAGAACATCGCCGCGCAGTTCCTCCATTTCCCTCTCACACTGTTCCTCGACTTCCCTACTCCTACCCCTTGTACTCCTACCAGCACGCGGGAGGGGAGGCCGAGAAGCTCTCGATGAAGAAGAGCCTTGTAGGACTGCTGAAGCGGTGCTCGGCGAAGGCTCCTTAAGCTTCGAGACCTCCCGCCTCAGGTCTTCATTCTCCCGCTGAAGGAACTCCACGACTTGGTTGATCTCGGTGGCCTCCGGTAACTTTGCTCTCAGCTCGCTAACTTCTTCTTGCACTGAAGCACCGATCTCTTCCATTTCCTGGAGCCTGTCCTTTAACTTGGCCACCATCTCGGACTGATCCTTATATTTCTGGTTCCTTAACTTAGCAAACCTGCAAAGCCTAGCAAAGGCCTGGCGAAATGCAGGGCTTGCATTAGGACCCAGAGTCCTACCTAGTTGGGAGGTAACATGAATATAGTCATCCACATCAACCAACTACAAGTAAGAGAAAGAGAAAAGAAAGAGATCAGCATAAACAAAAATGAAGTCTTTTCATTGATAATGAACGAGGTTACATCAGATCAAAAAAGAAAAAAAAAGTTACAAAGAAGCCCTATCAATTGGCAACCTTGGTGGATGGACCCTTGTCCTTATCAGCATCGCCATGGATATTACCCTCTGCAGAGGTGTCCACTGCCCCCTCGACCAAGGGAGCATCAGCAGGAGTCGCCTGAGAAATAGGATTGGTGCCTTCAGCAGTTGGGGCTGGGTCCTCATCCACGACTGGCTTTGGCCCTGGATCATGCTCGTCAAAGAGTGGGGATGCAACGTCCACCCCAGCAGCCACGAGGGCCTTGTTCCACCATTTCTTGAAGTTCAGACGGCTGATATAGCCTATCTGAACCTCGGCGTCCTCATACGCTGCAGCCCAGCCACAGTTGTACGAATCTTCCTTGAGAGTGGCCGCCTGGGCTTTCTCCGCCTCCAGCTGCTCGGCCAGAGCCCTGTTCTTCTCTGTAAGGTCTAGCTTGCTCGAGCACACCAGGTCGTACGCCTTCCTCATCTCGCCAAGCTCCCTGATAGCGTCATCTCTCTCGCGATCAGAATTAGCAAGGGCGGAGGCAGATGAGGCTCGAGCTGCATTAGCAGCCTTCAGATCGGCCTCCAGCTTAGAACCCCTGGCTACCAGAGTAGACTTCTGCTGCTCTAGCTCGCTGTTCCTTCTCAACAGCTCGTCGCGAGAGCGATAGAGCACAGCAAAGTCAGTCACAAACTACAAAAAAATGAGGGAAGGATCAGAAAGAAGAAACCATCAAAACGAATTAAAGAAAATTGAGAATTAGAAGAGGAACCTTACCAAGGCAAGCCTCTGGCTAGCTTGCAAAGCCAGTTGATCGGACCCCGATGCCCTCTCACGATCTGTAGGGAGGACTGCTCTCTCGAGCAGCGCAGGGGCAAGCTGAGGAGAGGTGGCCACCGGAGCCCCCTCAGACAAGGCAGATACTGGGACCAGGGCTTGACCAGTTTTGGTCCTCAGTTCCATCTTCCTCCTCTCCTCCTCCTTTTCTCTCTCCTTTCCCTTTCTCTCTTCCACCTTCTTCCTATCCTCCTCCTTTTTCTTCTCTCTCTCTCTCTCGCCTGCTCCTCCTCTCTCTTCTTCTTCTCTTGCTCCTGAGAAGAAGGCCGAGAACCAGTAGCTATGGCCCCGGAGGCAGTCTTCGATTTCTTGGACCTCTGGGCAAGAATCACATCATCATCATCATCATCATCTCTGATTAAATTCTTCCTGGGAGGCATCTCTTCACCAGAACTGCTGGTAGTGCTCGAAAAACTGTTACTGTCAACACTGCCTGCACCCAAGTTACTAACACCTGCAGGCTCACTCTCCGAGCTGCTCTCCTCTTCGTCCAATTGGATGGGCTCAGCAGAAATTTCTTCGGAAGAGTCAAAGTCCGGAACACTATCCACAGGTTGGGCTATGAAGTTGGAGCCTGTGTTCTTGTATTCAAGCAGAAAAGCAACAGACCTAGGATGTTCGCCGTCACCCAAAGGTTCCCTCATGTTCCAAGCTTTCACCAGTTCCGAGATACGAACCTCGCTGAGAGCAGGCTTCAAGTTCTTTGTCCTCGCTGTAAAAGAGAAAGCAAGAAGAGGTTAGAAAAATCACAAAGTCAGCAAAGGTTGAAACAATAATACAACATCTACCTATATATTCTTCCCCATAAAAGGGAACAGTGAACCTCTCAGACCACGACCCTTCAAATTGGGGGGAGAATTGCCAATTCCTAACAAGAAAACCTTCTTGCCAGTAGTCCTTATGGGAATCAGGTAAATTTACTACCAATACCCTATCAGGGCTCTTAGCCTTAAGGTACAGGACACCTGAACTCGTTCGAGAAAAGGAATAACAAAAGCAGACCTCGGCAAGCCCTAACCTTGTGCCGTACAATTGATTTATCCTATGCACGCCGTTCAGTATTTTCCATACGTTGGGCGAACATTGTGCAGGCACAATACCAAAATATCTAAAGAAGTGCAGAAACAGACCATTAGGAGGAAAGGTAAGACCCCCCTGGGAGAGCAACAGGACGTGAATCCAATGTGCATCCTCTATATCCCTAACGTTCCTAGGCGGCGAGACACAACACTCAATCTCTACCCACTCAGGAATACTGTAGAATTTTCTAAACTCAGTTACTGACCTATTTCCAATCTTCGCCATTGGAAAAATACAAGAAAAACTATAAACTCGAGAAAAGGGCACGAGAGACTTACAAGACAGAAGATCAGGTCAAATGGCGAAGAAGCGACGAGAGTGGAGACCGAAAACAGAAGGTACAAAGCTTAAGAGTTCTCAGAAGATAGAAGATTGCTGGAAAAACTGAAGCGACGAAGAGAAAATGTGTCTTATTCCAACAAGCCTTCAAGTATAATCATAACGCACGGATAGCGAAGCGGGTGCCGCCAAAGCAACTTCACAGTTTTCAAAGAAATCGACCACCATAGCTGATTATTTAAATTCATTGGACCTGTAAAAATGGCCCAACAAATTTAGGGGCAATTGTGGGTACCCTGAATTTAGCACCATAAGGCCTGGACGAGTAGCCTCTCCTTAGCGGCCCAAAGCCCAGGCCCATCACCTCTTTTACTCATCCGATTACCCCACGATCCCATGAAGAGAAGTTGTAAGGGAGCGCGATCCCATGTAGGAGAGATGGCTAATAAGGAGGAACCCATCACCCCCACTACTCCAACATATACATGTATAAATTAAACCCTAAGTCCGGGGCAAAGGACAAGTTGTATTCTTTGTACTTATTCTTCAGAATATAGAGAAATAACACTGACTGAACCACCGTGGACGTAGGCACATATTTGTTGAACCACGTATACCCGTTGTTGTGTGATTGGCATCTTACTTATCTTTTCTTGATTGTTACCTCTATCATATTTATTTGTGTTGCATAATAAGTGTCACCACAGCAGGTCTGATACTAATTTTTCATTATTTGATTTCAGGGGATGGGGAGTGTCCTTGGGGGTAGGCCACATAGGCTCGATGCTTATATGGATATTCAGACGAAGAAGGGGAAGGATAAGGAGGTGTCCTCGATTATCGCATCCACGATTGTAAGTAATCCGACAGTTTACTTTTGGTTAATTACATTATAATTATTTTATTTACTTATTTAACTAATTATGTGCTTTTTGTCGTTCAGGGAAAGCATAAAGAAGTGCATAAGTTGCAATCTGATGCCGATAAGGCATCTTTGTCCACAGACGCACTCAACCAAGTGCTTGGTGCTGATCGCAAGGGGAGGACAACGGGGTGGAGCTCGTGGGTGGCCAAATCTAAGATCATCGAATTGGAGACGAGCAACACCGAGTAGGCTTGAACGGTGGACTCGCATGACATGAAGCTTTCTCATTTGGAGGCGACAGTCCAAGATATGTACTCATTTATAAAGAGTTCGTTGGGCGGAATACGTAAGGGGAAAGGTAAGGAGAAGGTGGTGGAGGAGGACGAGGATGTGGACCTCGCTGCTTCATCGTCGACACGTGCGAAATCTAATGATCCGGTCCCCTATTTGGCTCCCTTCGACCGACCGATGACGAAACTTGGTTGGGCGAGTGTGTTCATACAGGACATATTTGATGGCCAGCTGATAAGGAGGGGGTTGAGGGACCCGAATACCGTCTAGGATATGCTAGTGCATGGACGTGCGCTTCAAGACATCGAGGCCAAGGTACTCATTAAACATGTGATACCCGATAAGCAAAACTCCCCATTCTGGTTGCGCGAATAATGCGACACGATGCATATTCAAGGATGTATCAATTCGTATATCGTGTGGCCTATCCACCTCCTCAAGCCTACCCCAGACATGTAGTGACATTATTTGAATTGAATTGTATTAAGTTGTTACATTTGAATTATATTTGGATTATATTGTGATGCATATTGTTTTGAATGTATATTTGCATTATCTCTATTTTATTTGGATATATGATGTTTGAACAGGTACAACGTTGCTATAACGGGTACAAATATACTATTAGGCGGTGCCAGTGGCCATACTGCCCATCATTTTTTTTAATTCTGCCTAAAATTGTCACGGACATTGACCGTGATAATTTTTTTTTAAATGCGACGGATTTTTCACAATCTTTGATCATGAGAAATATTATTAAGGTCAAAGACCGTGATATGACCGTGACAAGTCTAATTAACTTGTCATGGTCAATAATCGTGATAAGTCCGTGATAATAAAAGTTGTCACCCCGAGACTTCTCACGGTCATTGACCTTGATGAGTTAGACTTATCACGGTCAATGATCGTGATAATCCGACAAATTTGGTGTAGTGTTAGTACGTGATGTACCAGGACTTGATAGCAGAGTATGCACGCACCGCAGTTGTGCCTTGGGGTGTCGTATTAGGATATATATAATATAGTGATATATTTATATGCTTGTGATTATTCTATTATGTGAACTTAGTAGATAAGTAATATGGTAGAATTTGAAATAATTTAGTCTGTGAACACTTAACCATTAATTGATAAAAGCCTTGTGTGTGACAAGAAAAGGAATAGATATATTTAGTAAATAGATTGCGTGGGAAATGTGGGTGGACATTAAGAGTTCAAGTTAGAAGACTTATAATTACAAACTAATTAGGTGTTGTCATAGTAACTAGGGGAGTTTAGAGGTACGTTAGGCGAGCATATTAGATAAAAGGTGAGAATCTCAAGAGAGAGTCCGAAAATCTAACACGTATATAGTATTTACTTTACAACATTTTTAAATACTTGCTAAATTATTTTAAAATATTTTCACTCTAGTTGTGACTCATTTCTTACAAATTTATTTTCCTCGTGCAACTATTTTAGGTGTCCATCCACAGGGACACTAGGCATACGAGTCAGTTCATTTTATGTGTTGCAGCTATTGTGAAAGTTGCAAGTCCTTAATATTAGACGCCTACCCATCTATCCATTTAGTTTATGATGTTATCATTTCAGTTAGGCCAAGGTACCCATTTCTAGTTACCATTCATTTATGAGATATTATACTCTTTTATTTGAGTTGATGGGATTTGGATTTATTATTTGGTTATTTGTATTGAGACATTTAATTGGAATGTTTATTCCAGTATTATTTATTCAATCAGGCAGTTTCTCATTTATTATTGTTTTATTCATTTAGAATGGTGAATGTGGTTAATGGTTTAAATTGTTGGATAATAATTAAATGATTAATTTTTTTTGAACTAGCTTAATTAATTAGTCGGTGATAAATAAAATAAATGTTTTTCTACAGTGATGCTAGAATGAACCAATTGGATATTCTGATTTAATTTAATAAATGACTGATTACCCGGTATTTAATTGAGCGTGGTGTCATAACCAGTTGGCCAGGGACCAAATTCGTGACCCCCATGCCGTGACTATTCACAGAATTTTGTGTAGTGTTTCTCTAGTTCCATATGAATAGAATTTCCTTGGATCTGGTTTGGACTTTATTCCCCATGAATGATCGCGACTCCTGTCCTATTTCATCATTGTCTAGGATGTTGTCAAGCTTCTGGTGTGCGTCAACGTTGACTTTAATTCCCTTCTTTTCTACATAGTCAATCCGGTTGTCGGCATGGGCCAATTCTTCCAGGTAGGACTTGAGATCTTAGTAGTATTTGTCATGTGCCCATGATCCTTGTGATAGGATCACCTAAGGGCGGTGTTCCTCTAAAAATAGATATCCCGTCATCTTTTACGACCATTTAATTATGTGCTTTATCTTATTTGAGATCTTGTAAATTGGTCCCTTGAAAATAATGTTTATCACTTGGTTGACCTTGGTGGGATCTTATTTATCACCATTCTTAGATCCACCACTATTCTTTTTACCCCCCTTCTTGGGGACATTTTCTTTATCACAATTCTTGGCCACTTTAGATCGGCCATTATCGTATTGGGTGTTTGCGACCACGTCTTCCACCTTTGCATACTTTAATATTTTTTGACATGAGGCCATGAATGATTTTAGATTCCTTCTTGGTGAGTTACTGGTTCAGTTTAGAGTTACTAGGCAACCCAATCTTGAACGAAGCCACAACTACCTATTCAGAGAAATCTCCGACATCGTTGTAAGTTTTCGAGTATTTCTTAGAGTATTACCGCAAGGCTTCTTGGGGATTCTTTATCATAGTGAAAAATGAATCCATCATTTTTAGATGGGTACTGCTAGTGATGAAGCGAGCTATCAATGCGTCCGCAAACTCTTTAAGGGTGTTGACCGACCTATGTGGTAACTTTTTAAACCACTTTTGCATGATATACCATAATCTTGAGGGGAATATGGGTACATGAGGGGTCGTTATTCTTTCAGAGGGTCACAGCCTATCAGTACTGGCTTACAAGGTCTACGGGGTCTATTTTTTCATCACATATTTTAAATATAGGGGTGGTTAACTTCTTAAGTGGCTTCAATTCTTCAATTGTTCTAAAGAATGGGGACTTCATCGAACTAATAAGGGCCTTTCTAACCATTTGTTTAATGGATCTCTCCCCACGATGAATAGGTTGCTCATTCACATCTTTTCGAATAAGTTTGCGAAGATCATGCTTACGATGACCTCCGTCTTGATCTTGTCTTGGTGGTGGATTCCTGTGCATGGAGTGATCCTATGCGCACAGTAAAATCCTTCCTTGATTACAAGTTTTCTCGCCCGAGGGATAGGTGCCCGAATGTGACGCTTGCACTTTTGTCTCCATGAAGCTCTTGCTCAATTATCTCAAGGTGACGTTGCAAGTGTTCATTCTCCTCCTTCTAGAGGCATGTGTCTTCCTCCTGCTGATGCAATCGCCGCTCTTAAGCATTGATAAGCTGCGAGATCGCGGTAGATCTTTAATGTTCGTTGTTTTGCTAAGAGTGTCCTTCTTGAGACTTATATCTTGAGTTAGGAATGTTGCGACTCCTGTTAGGGTGGAATTAATACCTAAATCTAGGTGATGGAGGCCCGTTCCACTTATTCTGATGTTTGTGGTTGAATGGAAGAGGTGCGCTATGAGGGTGATACCTATCTACCGTTTGGATTGATTAGTTGAAAAAAGGAAACTCGATTCGCATAGACGACACCAATTGTAGGTGCTAAAATCCTAGAGATGTTAATTTTTAAAAAAATTAACCCGAACAACAAATACATGATCACACAATCACATAACACGCGAATATATGTGGTTCGACAATGTGCATACACCCAGAGGATGTTTTTCTCTTTGTATTCATCAACTCGCAGTAAATAAAATTACATGACCTTTTTCTCAATAGAGGGGGTTATATTTATATTGAATAGAAGGAGTCATCTAGGAATCTAGGATGCTTGGATGTAGATGTGATATGATTGAATAGATTTTTCCCTGAGATCATTGCTGATCAAACTCCCATTTATTCTTATTCTAAGCTGCGATCCTTTATCATCAGCTATTGGGCATGTGTCACTCAATTCGAGTTGCTCGGATTATCTGAATAATTCCCCAACAATATGTGTGTGTGTGTGTGTGTGTGTGTGTGTGTGTGTGTGTGATTTAAATTTTAAAGAAAAGGCTATTTGTTATTAAAAAATAATTGAGGGTTAAAGGTAATTTATTATTTTATTAATTAGATGGGTATTTTCAAATTAAACCAAAACATGATTAGAGTTAATGACCAACTATGTTGACCAAACGGTTTCCATTCAAAATGAGTGCCAAACTTGGATTAAACAAAAAAATGGGTGCCAAACTGTAAACTTGACAAATTAACGGATGACTATGACTAAATGACCTTATAAAGTAAGGCATTTCAAAATATCAATACTAGTGGATATCTATTAAGATACATATTTTACAACCGGAGAAATTTATAATAAATAATAAGGGTATTTTTACATCAACTTAGACCCCTCACCAATATTATTTAAATTTTATCAGTTGTATAAATATACAAAGACAAAGACACCCTCATCAAGTCATCCCATTTATTATTCTAATATTTTAGATTGGATTGATTTTATAATTTTAACTTTCTTTTTTGTTGAAGTGTAAGCATCTAACTTCTTGCAAGCCAAATAATCCGTTCGTGGTAATATAATTATAATGACTATCCTTTTGCAAACCAAATAATTTGTGAGAATTGTGTCAAAATCAAAACATCTCATGATAACTCCCCCCCCCCCCCCTATTAACAGACCTATGGACTTCCCTCCACAAAACCATGAAACCATCAACAACTGTTAAACCACCCAGGATACCCGGGCCTGAGATTTCATCAGATGCACTAAGTGTAACTAATATTCAGAATATGATTTTGAATCATTCAACTCCACTTCTATAGACGGCTGAAACTCTACTCATTTCTGTTAGTTCAAACATGTATATATATCCAATAAAGTGATGAAGAATTGTGAGTGAGAAATTATATACACAGTGTGTTATTTCCAGCAGTCTATTATGGTATCAGAGCCACAAATGGCTAACACCAACACTTCAAACACCTCTGACATCTCATCTTCTCCACCCATTATTAACTTCGGTAATTCAAATCACCATCCCTCTATCAAACTAACTCAAAAAAATTATCTCCATTGGATTACCCAAATGGAACTTTTCCTCATTGGCCAAAATCTCATGGGTTATATTGATGGCAGCTATCCATGCCCCACAAATAAACATGTTGCTTCCCTATGGAACCAACAAGACAAGCTACTAGTTAGCATGCTTATATCTTCTCTTGACAAAGACGCATTCCCACTAGTTGTTGGTTTAAAAACATCTCAACAAATATGGAACACATTTGCTGAGGCTCTTGCATCCCCATCCGAAACACGAATTCTTAATTTGCATTTACATCACCATCATCTCACTCAAGGTGATGACTCTGTTTCCACTTATCTTCACAAAACCAAAGAAATTTCTGATGATTTAAGTGTTGCTGGACACCCATTAAGCCGAGGTGAATTCAACATCCATATCTATAAAGGTCTCAGGACAGAATTTAAAGACCTTATTACCTCACTCACCACCCGTCCCACCACAGTGACATTTTCTGAACTTCACTCGCTTCTTCTCAGCCATGAATTTATTCACAGTGACAATATTTCCAACTTGAACATTAACTCATTTACTGTCCAAAATCCAACAGCCCACAACACCATTCGTCACCAACCCACATCCACTGTTCACAATCACTCTCATCACTCCCCAAACTATTCCAACCCATCTCACTATGGCCAATATCGTGGTCGTAACGGACGTGGTCATGGTCGCAACTCATTATATCATTCATCCTATTCATCTCATGAATCAAGGTGTCGCTGTCAAATTTTCAATGATCCTCAACACACTGCCATTTCATGTCCCCACCGCTTCAACATTTCAAACCCACCCCACCCCTCTGCTCACTTAAACCAGACCCCCTCAAATCAACCTAGTTTACTCCCCACTCCATCCTATCCTATAACCACTTGGATTCCTGACACTAGAGCCTCACATCACGTCACTCTTTATCTCACCAACCTTCACCACCCGTACGAATATCATGGCCCCGACACTTTACATATTGGCAACAGTAAGGGTCTTCTGATCTCACATGTTAAAATGTCATCTATTTCCTCTCCCTCCTCTACTCTCACTCTTAAAAATGTCCTCCATGTTCCTACTATTTCTACATCACTATTATCTATTCAGAAATTCGCTCGTGATAATGACGTATTTTTTGAATTTCATCCAAATTTCTGTGTTGTGAAGGACCGTCAAACCAAAACACCACTACTCCATGACACGAGTAACAACAGGCTCTACAACTTGTGCTCTACTCTGAAATCCTCATCTCCCCGTGCATTTAATTCTGTCAAAGCCTCCACTGATTGTTGGCACAACTGCCTTGTTTATCCTCATCATCAAGTTCTCCACCAAATCATTCGTCAGCATCAACCTCCATGTAGTTCTTCGAGTCAAAATAATGTTTGTATCGTTTGTCAAATGGGAAAGTCCTCCAAGCAGCATCTAGCATGCCGTGTCAAGTCTTCATCATCTTTCCTGCATTTAATTTTTAGCGATGTATGGGGTCCATCTCCAATTATGTCAAGCAACGGTCATAAGTACTTTGTAATTTTTTTGGATCATTTTATTAATTTTATATGGTTCTTTCTTATGGCTCGTAAATCAGACGTTTATTCAATTTTTATCACTTTCCAAAAATTAGTCGAACATCAATTCAACACATGACACGAAGCTTTCCCGTTTGGAGGCGACGGTCCAAGATATGTACTCGTTTATGAATCATTTGTTGGGCGAAAAGTGTAAGGGGAAAGGTAAGGAGAAGGTGGTGGAGGAGGACGAGGACGTGGACCTCGCTGCTTCATCGCTGACACGTGCGAAATCTGATGATATAGTCCCCTATTGGGATCCTTCGACCGATCAATGACTAAACTTGGTTGGCCGAGTGTATTTATACATGACATATTTGATGGCCAATGGATAGGGAGGTGGTTGAGGGACCTGAATATCGTCCAGGGTATGCTAGTTCATGGACGTGCGCTTCAAGACATTGAGGCCAAGGTACTCGTCACACATGTGATACCCGGTAAGCAAAACTCCCCATTCTGGTTGTGCAAAAAATGCGGCACGATGCATATTCAAGGGTGTATCAATTCGTATATCGTGTGGCCTATCCACCTCCTCAAACCTACCCCAGACATGTAGTGACATTATTTGAATTGAATTGTATTAAGTTGTTATATTTGAATTATATTTGGATTATATCATGATGCATATTGTTTTGAATGTATATTTGCATTATGTCTATTTGATTTGGATATATGATGTTTGAACAGGTACAACGTTGATATAACGGGTACAAATATACTGTTGGGCAGTGATAGTGTCCATACTGCCCATCAGATTTTTTTTTCAATTCTTCCTAGAATTGTCATAGCTATTGACCGTGATAATTTTTTTTTAAATGCCACGAGTTTGTCATGGTCTTTGATTGTGAGAAATATTATTAAGCTCAAAGACCGTGATAGGACCGTGTTAAGTCTAATCAACTTGTCACGGTCAATAATCGTGACAAGTCCGTGACAACAAAAGTTATCACCCCGAGTTTTGTCACGGTTATTGACCTTGACAAGTTGGACTTATCACGGTCAATGATCGTGATAATTCGACAAATTTGGTGTAGTGTTAGTACGTGATGTACCAGGACTTGATAGCAGAGTATGCATGCACCGCAGTTATGCCTTGGGGTGCCGTATTAGGATATATATAATATAGTGATATATTTATATGCTTGTGATTATTCTCTTATGTGGACTTAGTAGATAAGTAATATGGTACAATTTGAAATAATTTAGTATGTGAACACTTAACCATTAATTGAGAAAAGCCTTGTGTGTGATAAGAAAAGGAACAGATCTATTTAATAAATAGATTGCGTGGGAAATGTGGGTGGACATTATGAGGAAGACTTATAATTACAAACTAATTAGGTGTTGTGACAGTAACTAGGGGAGTTTAAAGGTACGTTAGGCATGCACATTAGATAAGAGGTGAGAATCTGAAGAGAGAGCCCGAAAATCTAACAAGTATATAATATTTACTTTAGAACATTTTTAATTACTTGCAAAGCTGTTTTAAAATATTTTCACTCTGGCTGTGACTCGTTTCTTACAAATCTATTTTCCTTGTGCAACTATTTTATGTGTCCATCCACAGGGACGCCAGGCATACAAGTCAGTTCATTTGATGTGTTGCATCTATTGTGCAAGTTGCAAGTCCTTAATATTAGACGCCTCCCCATCTATCCATTTAGTTAATGATGTTGTCATTTCAGTTAGGGCATGTTGCTCATTTCTAGTTACCATTCATTTATGAGATATTGTACGCTTTTATTTGAGTTGATGGGATTTAGATTTATTATTTGGTTATTTGTATTGAGACATTTAATTGGAATGTTTATTCCAGTATTATTTATTCAGTCAGATGGTTTCTCATTTATTATTGTTTTATTCATTTAGAATTGTGAATGTGGTTAATGGTTTAAATTGTTGGATAATAATTAAATGATTAAATGTTTTTGGCACTCGCTTAATTAATTAGTAGGTGATAAATAAAATAAATGTTTTTCTACAGTGATGCTAGAATGAACCAATTGGATATTCTGATTTAATTTAATAAAGGACTGATTACCCGGTATTTAATTGAGCGGGGTGACATAACCAGATGGCTAGGGACCAAATCTGTGACCCCTATGCCGTGACTATTCACAAAATTTTGTGTAGTGTTTCTCTAGTTCCATATGAATATAATTTCCTTGGATCTGGTTTGGACTTGATGCCCCGTGAATGATCGCGAACTCCTGTTCTATTTCATCATTGTCTAGGATGTTGTCGAGCTTCTGGTATGCATCAACGACGACTTTAATTCCCTTCTTTTCTACATAGTCATTCCGGTTGCCAGCTTGGGCCAATTCTTCCAGGTGGGACTTGAGATCTTAGTAGTATTTGTCATGTGCCAATGATCCTTGTGATAGGCTCACCTAAGGGCGGTGTTCCTCTAAAAATGGATCTCCCGTCATCTTTCGCGACCATTTGAAGAATTACTAATCCTTTATCTTGTTTGAGATCTTGTAAATGGGTCCCTTGAAAATAATGTTTATCACTTGGTAGGCCTTGCTGGAACCTTATTTATCACCATTCTTAGATCCACCATTATTCTTTTTACCCCCCTTCTTGGGGACATTTTCTTTATCACAATTCTTCGCCACTTTAGATCGGCCATTATCGTATTGGGTGTCTGCGACCACGTCTTCCACCTTTGCATACTTTTATATTTTTTGACATGAGGTCATAAATGGTTTTAGATTCCATCTTGGTGAGGTACTGGTGCAGTCTAGAGTTACTAGGAAACCCAATCATGAACGAAGCCGCAACTACCAATTCAGAGCGATCTTCGACCTCGTTGTAAGTTTTTGGGTATTTCCTGGAGTATTCCCGCAAGTCTTCTTAGGGATTCTTTCTCACAGTGAGAAATGAATCCATCGTTTTTAGATGGTTACTGCTGGTGATGAACCGAGCTGTCAATGCCTCCGCAAAATTTTTAAAGGTGTTGATTGACCCATGTGGTAACTTTTTAAGCCACTTTTGCACGATATAACATAAGGTTGAGGGGAATATGCGGCACATGAGGGGTCCTTATTGTTTCGGAGGGTCAGTGCCTATCAGTACTGGCATACATGGTCTACGGGGTCGGTTTTTTATCACAGATTTTGAATCTAGGGGTTGTTAACTTCTTAAGTGGCTTCAATTCTTCAATTATTCTAAAGAATAGGGACTTAGTCGAACTAATATTGGCTTTTCTGACCATTTCTTTGGTGGATCTCTCCCCACGATGAACAAGATGCTCATCCATATCTTTTCAAATAAGTTTGCGGAGATCATGCTTACGATGACCTCCGTCTTGATCTTGTCTTGGCGGTGGATTCCTATGCATGGAGTGATCCTAACTGCACCATAAAATCGTTCCTTGATTACGAGTTTTCTCGCCCGAGGGCTAGGTGCCCGAATGTGACGCTTGCACTTTTGTCTCCATGAAGCTCTTGCTCAATTCTCTCAAGGTGACGTTGCAAGTGTGAATTCTCCTCCTTCTAGAGGCATGTGGCTTCCTCCTGCTGACGCAACCGTCTCTCCTAAGCATTGATAAGCGGCGAGATCTTGGTAGATCTTGAATGTTTGTTGCTTTGCTAAGAGTATCCTTCTTAAGGATTATAGCTTGAGTTAGGAATGTTGTGACTCCTATTAGGGTGGAATTCATACCTAACTCTAAGTGCTGGAGGCCCGTTCCACTTGTTCTGATGTTCGTCTTTTAATGGAACAGGTGCGCTTTGAGGGTGATAACTATCTACCTGTTGGCTTGATTAGTTGGTAAAAGGAAACTCGATTCGCATAGACGACACCAATTGTAGGTGCTAAAATCCTAGAGATGTTAGTTTTTAAAAAAATTGACCCGAATAATAAAGACATGATCATGCAATCACATAACACACGAATATATGTGGTTCGACAATGTGCATACATCCAGAGGATGTTTTTCTCTTTGTATTCATCAACTCGCAATAAATAAAATTACATGACCTTTTTCTGAGGGGAGGGGGTTATATTTATATTGAATAGAAGGAGTCATCTAGGAATCTAGGATGCTTGGATGTAGATGTGATATGATTGAATAGATCTTTCCCTGAGATCATTGCTGATCAAACTCCCCTTTATTCTTATTCTAAGTTGCGATCCTTTATCATCAGCTGTCGGGCATGTGTCACTCAATTCGAGTTGCTCGGATTATCGGAATAATTCCCCAACAATGTGTGTGTGTGTGTGTGTTAATGATTTAAATTCAAAAGAAAAGGCTATTTGCTATTAAAAAATAGTTGAGGGTTAAAGTTAATTTATTATTTTGTTAATTAGATGTGTATTTTCAAATTAGACCAAAACATGATTAGAGTTAATGACCAACTATGTTGACCAAACAGTTTCCATTCAAAATGAGTGCCAAACTTGGATTAAACAAAAAAATGGGTGTCAAACTGTAAACTTGACAAATTAACGGATGACTATGACTAAATGACCTTATAAAGTAAGATATTTCAAAATATCAATACTAGTGGATATCTATTAAGATACATATTTTACAACCGGAGAAATTTATAATATATAATAAGGGTATTTTTGCATCAACTCAGACCCCTCACCAATACTATTTAAATTTTATTAGTTGTATAAATATACAAAGACAAAAACACCCTAATCAAGTCATCCCATTTATTATTCTAATATTTTAGATTGGATTGATTTTATAATTTTAACTTTCTTTTTTGTTGAAATGTAAGCATCTAACTTCTTGCAAGCCAAATAATCCGTTCGTGGTAATCTAATTATATTCACTATCCTTTTGCAAACCAAATAATTTGTGAGAATTGTGTCAAAATCAAAACATCTCATGATAACCCCACCCCACCACACACACATACAGATTTTATAGGGCTAATGGCAAAAAAATAAAAAAAAACACTTGGGATTTGGGGCTATATGACCTAAATAATATGTTAAAAGTATATGACCAATTATGTGAATCTAATAAAAGTTTTCTCAATAGGGGTCTTTAATCAAATTAGTAGGAATTGAAACTAAATCACGCCACAATGTGTAGGTATGTGCTAGAATCATAATACGCAATCAGGATTGGGTTCATGCCCACAAAGTCTCACCATTTAATTAAGATAAGCAAGCATCGAACTTGGAATGCAATCATTCTTTCAAATATGACCATAAGAAATATATTAAAAAATGGAAAATGAAAAGAAAATAAATACAAGCAACAACATTTTGAGTTATGAACAAGCACCAAGTCACTACTACTACGAGTACTACTGGATAATAAGTCCAAGCAAAGGAAACATTCATATACCCACTTTCCCCGTGCGTCTAGTATGGAGGGAACATTCAGCCTTGGGTAGTTGGCATATTTAACAGCGGTTTTTCTCCTTTCGAAGGCCTCACTACCTTAGGGTCAACAACATGACTGTGATAGATTATAAGATTAGGCTTGGTTTCGAAATCCTTGATAAAATGGTCCATATATTTGTTGGACTGAGAAGCTTCATCTTGATGAAAAAAGTTCTTAAGTGCTTTAGGCATGGGTTCATCATTCATTATGCTCACCCAATAGTCTCCTGGATCTTTTCTTGCATCACTAAGGTTGAAAAACTGATAAACACAAATAAGAACAGAAATATTTATCATCAGTATGTATGACTTATAACATTGATTAAGGAACTCCATACAAAAATTTAACGGGAAATCGTTAAACCGATGCTTTAAGAGTATGTTTGAATATAAAAGAATTATAAAAGTAAAACAGTGAGACAAATGAAGGGGAAAAAAATGATAAAACTATTGTAGATTCTACATAATTTTTTTGAGTAATTCTATGTAGACTTAGGATTCCGATTCATATTCTACGACAATCCGTCGTGTCGTGTTTGTATTAATTCATTTTTTGTTCTATTGAATATCATTCAAAACATGAATCAATGAAGCACAAAATGAAATAAGATTCACATTCGGTTTAGAATTTTTAAAAAAAAAATATATCCAAGCATAGGGAGGGGATCTCCAATGGGCCGTATTTAAAGGGTCCACAAAATGAGTCATTTTTTAGAAAATAGCAAAAAAAGTTTATTGGGTATTTAAAATTTTCAAAGAATCTATAAAAAAATCAGCACAAAATATTTTTTTAACTATTTAAAAAAAAATAGATAAAAAAATTGACATATATTGACTCATTTTTTTAAAATAGTATAAAAAAAATAATTTTGAACCGATTTTTTTTAAAGGTTCTCAGAAATGTAAAAATACTCGCAAAAAAAAAATAAATATACCCCCAATTTGTTTTTTGCTATTTTTTTAAAAAGGTATGTTTTTAGACCCGTTTTTGGCAACTCTTTGGAGATCCTTCCGTTCAAGGGGGAGGGATCTCCAAGGGGTGACACCTAACAATTTGTTGATTGGAGTTAAATAAGATTGAATAGACAGAGATATTTTCTTTTTTCTGGCTTAACAATGCTTACCATAAAAAGAGAGAACACAAGGAAGAGGGTCGAGAGGGATCTCATGTCTTGGCTAACTAGTTGAACCACAACTTTGTATGGTATACTATTCCGCATCTGACTTGGTATTTATAGACTGTTGACAATGGCATTTAAATTTGTTTTTAACTCGAGTGATGATCTCATGGACGGTACTCCATGTTAACGATATTTAAGGACAAGTCATACACAGCCCATTTGGGTAAGAAATTGTTAATTTAGACACCCATTATTATGATAAAAATAGTGTAGTACATTATCTTATACAACATCTGCATCTTAAAATGTGAAAATGGAACCAAACATTCGATTTCATACAATGAGTTATCTGAGAAAATAAACTTACTACGGGCTGATCTTCCATTAAAATGACACGAGCACTTTTTACTCGAGTTTATAAAATGTAAACTTTTTTCATGTAATGCTAACATAGAATAATTTCGTTTATAATTCTATATGGCTGATTTCATTTGCCTAGGTCGCTGCAAATAACAAATTCCTGCTCTACTAGTTTATGAAATATATCTAAAGGATATACTCGTTCATGGCACCAATCCACTTAAATTCCTCTAAAAGGCATGCAATTGAGAGTTAATTAAGTGTGAACGTGCTAAAGTTGATTAAGTGTGAACGTGTTAAAGTTGTCACTCCTAACTTTAGACTATTTACTCTCCTATTCTTTTGTCTTGTTTGATAACATGACAAAACAAATTCGTCATAACAAATAATGAACTTTTTGAATTTGTAATTTTTTTTATATATTTGTGTAACAACCCGCGTAATTTTGAGTTATTTTAATTAATTTTTGAAAAATGGAGGAAAATAAAGTTTTTGATAAAATTATTTTTATTGCTCAAATATGTTGGTTATTATTTTTAAAGGCGAAAATTTCAAACGGTTTCAAAAACGGAGTTAAAAGGATTTTAAAATGATTTTAAAATGTTTTTAACTCTTGGAGTTGTTTTAACTTCCAACTTTTCATTTCTTTGCGTTATTTAAAGGAGTCTTTTGGATTCCAACTCTTCATTTCTTTGCATTATAAAAGAAGTCATGGGCAACCCTTTTAACCTACTTTTGGCACAAATTTTGGTAGCAAATATATTTTATATTCCTCTTCTAATTATATATATTTTGGCCCTTGAGATTTGTGAGTTCCAACCTTAGATTAGAGGTGTTCTTGGGGCTATTTTGTTGGAGGTTCTTGGAGGAGCTTTTCTAAATCTTTTGAGTTGATCTTGAGGATGTGATCATTGGTTTCTCATCATGGTTTGAGGTATGGGATTTTACACAATATGCTCCTTAAATCTCGCGAGTGTCATTCTCTTTGAATTCTTGTTTAATTGAACTCATATTTGAATTGATAAATTCATTGAAATCTGGAAAATAATTGTTGAAATTGTTTTTATTCATGTGGTATCATTATATTGTTCATGAGCACATTGTCATGAGATTTTAATATGGCACGATGTTGGGCACCCGCCAAAATTCTTGTTTCCCGGGCTATGGCTTGATAAAGCATATACAGATGTGGTGAGGCCTGGTGACCCGGTTAAAGTTTTGTTGAGAAATTATATTGATAAATGCTTTGAGATTTGCATTTGATTTGAATATTCGTACTTGTGTTGTTATGTTTTATTCATCGTTAACATATATTTGCTGAGCATCTTTCTTGTCGTATTGTGTACTTTCCCATATTTTCTTTTAGTTGGCAGGTTAGCGTAGATTTGAGCGCTATGGATTATTGGGATTATTTTAGCGTGGATTATTTGGGAAGAATTTTAATACAAGGTGGAAGAATTGTATTAATTATTTCATTGGTGTATAGAGCATTTTTTTTCGAGTTAGATAGTTGTAATTTTAATTCGGGAGATGTTGTTGTATTTAATTTGAAAAATTGAGATTAGTGGATTTATATGATTGTGGGTTTATTTAGATGCTCTGATACCATTTGTAACCCCCCGCCCGCCCGGGGAGAGCGAACGGAGTGCTAATGCGATAAAATAAATCTAAATCCACAAAATGCCAACATATTGACGCTCCGCTTTAATTTAATTGGGCGTAGCTAACCGAATTAGATTTAAAAAGCAGGGTTGTCACAGTTGGTATCAGAGCTTAGGTATACGGCAACCCTCGGGTCTTGGATTTTGGGTTCATTGCATGGTTAGAAATTTTTGGAGATAGAAAATTTTAGGTGATATTCGTGATAGGTTTCGAGATTAGATGTGAGGAATTTATTTTTGGAGACGATATTACGTTGGAGATTGTTGGCCTGATTTTGAGAGTTAGACTTTCGGCGAATTTCGAGGGCGAAATTTCATTGTTAGTGGGGAAGTGTAACAACCCGCGTAATTTTGGGTTATTTTAATTAATTTTTGGAAAATGGAGGAAAATAAAGTTTTTGATAAAATTATTTTTATTGATCAAATATGTTGGTTATTATTTTTAAAGGAGAAAATTTCAAACGGTTTCGAAAACGGAGTTAAAAGGATTTTTAAATGTTTTTAACTCTTGGAGTTGTTTTAACTTCCAACTTTTCATTTCTTTGCCTTATTTAAAGGAGTCTTTTGAATTCCAACTCTTCATTTCTTTGCATTATAAAAGAAGTCATGGGCAACCCTTTTAACCTACTTTTGGCACAAATTTTGGCAGCAAATATATTTTATATTCCTCTTCTAATTATATATATTTTGACCCTTGAGATTTGTGAGTTCCAACCTTAGATTAGAGGTGTTCTTGGGGATATTTTGTTGGAGGAGCTTTTGTAGATCTTTTGAGTTGATCTTGAGGATGTGATCATTGGTTTCTCATCATGGTTTGAGGTATGGGGTTTTACACAATATGCTCCTTAAATCTCGCGAGTGTCATTCTCTTTGAATTCTTGTTTAATTGAACTCATATTTGAATTAATAAATTCATTGAAATCTGAAAAATAATTGTTGAAATTATTTTTATTCATGTGGTATCATTATATTGTTGATGAGCACGTTGTCATGAGATTTTAATATGGCACGATGTTGGGCACCCGCCAAAATTTCTGTTTCCCGGGCTATGGCTTGATAAAACATATACGGATGTGGTGAGGCCTGGTGACCCGGTTAAAGTGTTGTTGAGAAATTATATTTGAATATTAGTACTCGTGTTGTTACGTTTTATTCATCGTTAACATATATTTGTTGAGCATCTTTCTTGTCGTATTGTGTACTTCCCCATATTTTCTTTTAGTTGGCAGGTTAGCGTGGATTTGAGCGCTATGGATTATTGCAATTATTTTAGCGTGGATTATTTGGGAAATTTTTTAATACAAGTTGGAAGAATTGTATTAATTATTTCATTGGTGTATAGAGCATTTTTATTCGAGTTAGATAGTTGTAATTTTAATTCGGGAGATGTTATTGTATTTAATTTGAAGAATTGAGATTAGTGGATTTATATGATTGTGGGTTTATTTAGATGCTCTATACCTTGTGTATTGTGGATTTAGATTTATTTTATCGCATTAGCGCTCCGTTCGCTCTCCACGGGTAGGCGAGGTGTTACAGTTTGATACCTGATATTGTCTAAAACTAGTATATAAAATTATGAGTCTTAGCTATAATACACCACTAATATATAATAACAAATAAACATAGTACTGATACTAACTTGCTAATTTAGGATGAATAGAGAGGGATGCGAGAAAAGAATGAATTGAGAGATTAACGTGGTTCGGTACAAATAGGTGCCTACGTGCACAGGTGCAATATTGGTTGTATGTAATTCAGTAGGCAAAAGTCGTAAATGAAAAAAAGCTCTCAAGATTCTTTCTAGGGTTTGTGTATGGCCTTCAGCCAATTAATCTCCTCTTCCTCCTCACGTGGGATTGGGTGTTGTCTATTAGAAGTTATATCTATGAGAGAGAGAGAGGGAGAGTAGTGATAGGGGTGAAGTGCCTTTATAGGTCAGGCAGTTACACCTTTTACATTTCAAAAAACAACTAGGTGGAAACCCGCGCGATGCGCGGTACATGCGGTACTGAATGCTAAAAAACGGGGTAAATTGAAAAATTGAGAGTAGAATAAATAAAAATGTAATAAAGTAAGAATGTAGAGTATTCGCGATAGTTGAAACACGTGTATAAATATTAACAAATCTTATAGAAGTGTTTACCAATATCAACATCTACAAAAAAAAATTAACAGAATCAAATAACTGTGAAAAGTGACCATAAATCCTTAATTACAAACAATTTTTTTATTATATGTGCATCAATATTCTTACAAATAAACTATTTATATTTTGTATGAATAAAAGTTAGGTTTGATTTATTTTTTAACAACAACTGTAAAATTCCTTCATATATGTTGTTAAATAGATTAATCAATTCGAAATCTATAAAATAAAGTTATCATTTGTAGATACTAATAAGAAACCATTATTTCAAAAACATCATATAATGGTACCTGAACGACATATAAGCAAGCAAAAAATAAATTAATCATCCAATCAAAGAGACTATAATTCATCAACCATCAGTACTCATTTAAATAAAGTAGATATTTTTCACCACAATCTTTGAGATATTTGTTCAAATACTACATAAATAATGTGAATATAAGAAAGAGATAAATCAATATTAAAAGCACATTTGGTGTTCAATTTCTATACCCAAAATACAAAGGAATGACACTACTACTACTACTACTAATAATAATAATAAATTAAAATTAAAATTAAAAACAAAACGGCAAAAGGAGAGCAAAGAACTGCCACAAATCTTTCTCACTATATCTTACTATATGATAAATGGTAGAGCGGTGAGATCATCCATTTGAAAAAAGAATTAATATTTCACAAATGCCATAAAAAACTAATGTGAAGTTTATAAATGCCATTAACAAAAAAAAAATACAAGTGCCATAAAATGCTACAAGCAAGTCCAAATTGATTTTTCATCTACTATCTCTTTATTTATAATCTAGCACTATTAATTATTATGCTCTAATATTTTGTGTACACATAAATTTTTTGTAACCAATAAATAGTTGAATTGTGTTATTTGAGAGTACTTGCATGCTTTGTACAATTAAAAACGTTTCTTTAAACATCATATTTAAAAGAAGCATAGGTTTCAAAAATAGATTAGCATACAAAGAAACCATATTTCCAAACTTATAAAAAAAGTATAAATACCTTATTAGCATATATAAAAGTTTCAACTACCAAAATTGACGTCTATATCTCAGAGACTTTCACCATGGTATCTAAGAAATTTTTTTCTGACTCGTCGTGTATCTTGGACCAAAGATAACCCAAATCAATTAAACCCATAAAATGAATACTTATTTACAAATTATTTGGATTGATGGGTCAATTAACTTAATTCAATTCAACTCAACTCAATAAAACTTTTTCTTAATTATTTGGAATAATTTTATAATTATTTTAAATTAACTGTTGAAAATAAAAAAATCAAAGTAAAACAAAATAAATATCTCACCATCCATACACGTGTGATCCACCACCTACTTAGCCTTCATCCCATATGCTTCAAAATATATAACTATTTTTGCAATCATACCTTCATGTTAACAGCCATACATGAACTGAAAAAATATACCAACAGATATAGCCGCTGATTTGATCCAACTAACATTAGCCAGAATAGTCGGTTAAACCATCCGCCGACCTCGCCTACCCAAATACACTCAAAAGTGGAAGAAATTGATTCAGGCAATTCAAAAATCGGGCATTCAATATTAACAGCCATACCTTGTTTGCCGACCAATCTTTTTAGCAATTTGTCTCATCCAAAGACTGTTTTTCATTAGTCTGGTGCCGATCACCATGGATTCAAAAACTACCATTCCAATCTTCGTTTGCTAGACAACGTTATCAACTCCAAACCGACTTCAAGTCTACACGGATCATAGACACCAACCAGACCAACAAAAATCTCCAATCAATAGAACACAGATCAAAGGTTTTTCTGGGTGATCATTCATTTTCCCGACACAAACTGTTCATATTTATTGAAAGCGTTGGCGATGGGAGAAATTTGTTGAAGGGCTTGGTTGGAGGTACCTCTTTTAAGAGAGGAAGAAGGACAACAACGAAGAGGCGGAGCGAAGATTAAACGTTTTGAAGGATTTATTGAAAGGTTAATTAACAGAGGAGAGAGAGTAAAATAATCCAACTGTTCGTGAAAAAAATGCGAATTAAGAGAGGTGTGACGTGGATGGGTTAAAATTGAGAGGCAATAACTCTATTTGTAGAGCATTTTAGACACGTGGATAGGGTCTCTAGTGAGAGCCATAAATGCCTTGTTTTGCATTTTATAGTAGTAATAGATTAATGATGAGTTAATTGCAACCTACTAAAATGGTGGGCTATCATATAGAGTAACCCTCGTGTATATTAGTATGAGTGAGACTACTTGTATTCCATCACGTGACTCACATGTGCCTTGATGGAGCTAACTTGACAACGTCAGCTGATGGTGGTTAGTTATCTAACCGAGCAGGATTGTTAGTGATCCAACCAGATTGGCGTGTTCGACCAAGTTTACTAAATGGACCAAGTATTTTCTAATGACAAGTATCACTATACTATTTATTTATTTCATTTTCCATACTTATGGTACTACAAAATCTCTCAAGAATTCATTCTTGATTGGAACATATAGTAGGTTCTCTAGAGTATTAGATCTTTAGAGTAGCTATGGATGTGGAATGAATAAATGGAGTAATACGTGATCGGAGTTGGTCGGCTTCTTAGAAATGTGATCGGCTAAAATTTTATTCGTTTGGAGATCTTGAAGAGTTGGCATATTAGCCTATTTTTTTTATCTCCCACGTTTAGTGGCAGTTTTGTAAATATAGGCAAGTTTTGAAAAGCGAGGAACTTTAGGGATACGCAGGTAATAAACTACATTTGGAAACGAGCCAACATCAAACCGAAGCGATAAATTCATTTAACCATCATTAGTCTTGGGGAGCTGTGAAGACGTCTTTTAAGCTTATATAGTGTCAGTTCCCACCATTTTACTCGCTTTAGTTTTCATTAAAAAATCACTGTCTTTTTTTTCAAGCTTTTCATCCATTTTTAGAGCTTGCCATTTGCATCCATTTTACTGTAAAGACTCATTCTTTCCTCTTTATTTTTTATTTTTTGTAATTTTTTCCCGTTCTTATTGAGAAATGGTATAAACTGTTGACGAAAGTTTTTTAGAAAAATTTAGGGCCACATACTAAATCCCACCATGGGTGGTAAGGGAAGTGTTAAATGGGGCTTGTGACCTTTGCACTTTGCCTGAGGGTCATTAGTTGCCCTTAATATTCATAGCAGAGTGTGGGGTCACCTTTCTCCCAAACTGTTTATTTTTTGAGCTTTGCCAATATCACGATGTGGTTTTGGCCCAAGTTACCCCATATACTTGAAGAAACATTGATGGAGTACCTCGCATTAATGAACTGTATGAGACCCACATTAGAATTACTGAGTTGATGCATTATTATCACTACGTTAACATTAATGAAAATATTCATTACATAAAGAAGATATTTCTAAACAGGGATTTAGTTGTTAACCTTCCTAATTTTAATAAAAACTAAAGTGATCATGGTCTTATAGTGAAGAAATGGCAATTTCCCCCCCCCCCCCCCCTCCTGAGGGCATGGTATATAAGGGGCCTAGATGTCCTCAGGAGGGTAAAGGAGTAAATTAGGAAATAAATTTATAGTTTTCCTGTTTGGATTGTCATTTTCAAATTGATGATGATTTTGTGATCTTATTTTCTATCTTGAAGCGAAGGGCGAGAAAAAACTGCCCCGTAAAGCTAACATCAATTTCACTGATCTTGAGACCGTTTGTTCCAGTCAGCAAAGAATATGCGCTAAAGACCGTTTGTTCCAGTCGGCTGCTTTTCTTCTTGGATATAAGAGAACAATAACTTCTTTTGTCACTAGACCCAATGAGGAGAGGCCAATTACTCTAATCTCTTTGCATGACCTAGAAGCCTCAACTTCTGATTCTAAGCTTAGTTTTAGAGTCTTATCCTGTAGAATATATAGAAGGAGACAATTTTATGAAAGATATAACCTCTTCATCCTCTGATCCCTTGAACTTTTCTTTAGTTCCTACCATGGTCTTTCTGAGAAATATGGTGAAGTCCAAGATTACTATCCTCATTACTTCTCATGCTGGTGCGAGGTCAGCTCTTCTTGCTCTATTAGCGAGAAAAAACTTGAAGCTAGGGGTTTTAGCAAATCCCTCGTCGTGGATAAATCTCATGTGAAATGGACGAGAAAATATCCACCTCCCCAAATATAGGTGGTTGAAAGGAAGGATGTTGATAAGGAAGGATATTATCGAGTTTGTTAATGCGTATCCAAAGCTTGCTTGCGGTTTAATCAGTTCTGAAGTCCTTCCTATTGACCGAGCGACTGCATCTTCCCTTCCCCACTCAAGATTGCTGAACCTTATAAATCCTAATGTGGCCCTCGTAAGTTGGTCGATCATTATTTAATTTTTATTTATACTTCTTCCATTCTCTCTTCTAATGTCCTCTTTCGCTTATTTATCTCGTATCAGATAATGCCATGGCTGTTGTTGAAAAATCCCAAAAGTAAGCTAAGGATACCAAATTCATGGCTGAGCTGGAGAATACCAAGGCCAACCAAGCTTTGGCATCTGTGTCCAAAGCTAAGGAAGATGCCTTCACAAAGGGCTGGGATAAGGCTTTTGCCAATGCTTCTATGAAGATTGAATACTTGAAGAAAGTGTTCTTAAAAAATGTCTGGGATGAAACCCTTATCAATGTCGGCACTACCGAAGAGTCCAACCTCTTCCAACTGCACCTTCTTGGCTCTTCTCCTGAAATTGATAAGGAATTTGATGATGATTAAAAGGTCAGTGCTGAAGACCAGGATTCCAATGGACCTTTGGCTATTGTTGAGCAGGCTAAGGGTTTTTAACACTGCTAACAAGGAAAAGGTGGGGAAATAGGTCCATCTAGTTGTGTTAGGAATTCCCGTCTTGTTTTTATCATGCTTATTTTTTCTTCCATCAATGTAAGGGCCTTGCCCCATTGTAGCCCTTTTTTATAATGAAATTAAATTCCCATTCCTTTCGCTGTTATCCTAGTTAACTTCATACAAGTTCCTTTTCTCAATAATTTATTATATACGACCAAATGCTTTATGTAGTTTAATGCAAGACTAGAAGCTCTGGTCTTCGTTCAAAATGACTTCCAAAAGAAACGTAGCTGGCTGTTTACTAGTTATGTTAAAGTTGACAAAGACGAGCTCGTGGAGCTATTTGTCTTTGATGTATCTTCTCAAGGAGCTATTTGTCTTTGATGTATCTTCTCAAGATGAGGAACCATTTTTAAGTCTTCACTTCCTTTTTCACCATACGGTCGTCGATAATGCAACCTATCATGACATGATTTTTTCTATCATGAAGGATTGCAAGGAATTATTAGACTTCAGGCCAATCATGAAAAAAAGTTGGTCGTTCTGCAGAAAATAGTGGTTTCGACCAAAAGCTACTCTTTTTGGTGTCTACCTACTCCAAAAATGACTTCGTTCTTAATACCGAATTAATTGATGCTAGGGAGGTTACCATAATGTTAGAGGGTGAGAATAATACCTTGTGGGCGGATCTTAAAGGTCTCAAAAAGCCCCAGTTTCCCGCACAAAATGAGGGTGTTTCTTTCTTAGAAGAAGAGAATGCCTGTTTGAGAGATGAACTGAAGAAGATAACAGGAACCAAAGGGCCAATCTTTACAGCAACAGAGGGAATTACAAACTGTTGAGGAGGAGAGGATCAGGAAGACCCTGCTCAACCAAGCTTCTATTATTAAGAAAAACTATCAATAATTAAGAGATTAAGTGAGAAGGTTGATTGGCTCGTATATCAATTTCACACACAATCTCGCACTGTCTGGGTGGATAGTTATGATAAGGCTTTCATATACATATATATATATATATATATATATATATATATACATATATATATATATATATATATATATATATATATATATATATATATATATATATATATATATATATAGAGAGAGAGAGAGAGAGAGAGAGAGAGAGAGAGAGAGATAGAGAGAGAGAGAGGTAGAACTTGATCATGCTCGGAAGGTCGGTTACAAGTATGGCTAGCTTAATGCCTTTGTTGTGGTGAAGGTTTCGTATAAGGATGAACTATGGTACTGGTATGACCCAGGTTGTGTGGAACATCCCAATCCCCCCTTTAAGATTGATATTTCATGGATCCCTTCGGATGCCATCTTAGTGAGCCTGATGAGGAAGTACCTTCGAATTATGGTCTTGACGGGGATGAAGAACTTCACCGGCCTTAACACCTGGAGAACATGGTGAGTTCCAGTAGTCATTCAAGGGTCAATGACCTGAAGACAATCATTACCCCATATGAGTTGGATGTTTCCTATGTCATACCCCGCTTAATTCTGGCGACGGTCGCCACCAAAACTATGTCGGGCGTGAGTAAATAAAATACCATTCCTATAATGAGACAGGTATGAGACATATAATATTAATCCACAAGATAAATGATAATAAATACCCAAAGATAAACTATCCAACTAAGCAATAAAAGCTCCATCTCCATGCTAAACTCAAAGTAAATCCAATCTCTAATAATATGAAACCGAATAATCTCCAAGTGAATCCAATGAAATAACTAAATTAAACCTATACAACTTTGGAACCAAATGGCCTAATCACAACCATAAATGGAGTCTCAGTATAAGTACGAAGGAAAAGAAACTAAACTAAATCAATACGCATAATGTAGAGAAACTCCAACTGTACTTCCAAAAAAAAGCTCCAAATAATTCTATGCAGCTTCTCCAAATACTTATCCTGAAAAAGTTAGTCAACGTATGAGGTCAGAGGCCCGAGCATGAATACACTACTCTCCTCAAATAGGATCCTTGAATCCAAACAGTAGCATTATACGCAATAAATATCACAATAGAGAATTTTAAATTAAACGAGATAATTAAACACGATCAATATAAATCACTAACCACTCGCAGAGATCCCCATTTAAAAAGGCACACCAATTGTTGATGTAAAAAATTAGATTATCTCTAATTATTTAATCACACATAAAATGAATAAGACAAAAGAAATTTTAAAGTGGTTCAGCCTTGAACAAATGGCCTACGTCCACTGCTTGTGTTATTATTGACTGTTTTAGAATTTTCGAGGTAGGATTTTTTTCAAGAAATTCTGATCCCCCTACAATGAGGATGATACAATGTATTTATAGCCTTGAGGCTGTACATGAGAAAGGATCATACATAGCTGTCCCATAAGCGTATACATCTGTATGATAATAATCAGCATTTAATACGCATTTAATACTCTTAATTGTCTGATAATAAATGCTCTGATAGAGGTTCAGCTCGGATCGCCTAAGCTGCTCGGACCGCCTAAGTATCTCGGTATCCATGAGTTGCTCGGTGCAGTAAAGTTCTTCGGAGAGCACTACTGCTCGAATTGTCTGAGTTGGTCGGGGAAATTGAGTTCCTCGAAGTCAAGGTGTTGTTCAGAAGTGTTTGTTATTACCACGTAGATTGCCATGTGTCTCCGCTTAATTGAGCCATGTCATAAGACTAAATTTTGTATCAACAGAATCCCCCAATGTTTCACAGTTCGAGGCTGAGGAGTGTGGAACATTCTTCTCAAAATATGGCAGGATTAAATGGTCATCCTGAATTTTAGGAACATTTTCTTTGCATTTATTTTTTCTTTTCGAATTCATAGAATCAGACTTTTTGAATTTTCTTAACTGCTTCAATCTCCGCGCCCTTTTTGTCCTTTTAGCCGCCGGTAGCGTAAACGTATCCCTTTATAATCATTATTTTTACCTTTTTCCAAGGTAAGGTATTTAAGCGTTGCAGAAAATCATACCGTCTTCTACTTTTTCAAATCTATATCTTTGAGTTTTCCATTTTCTCTTTCTCTTGTGCGTTCATTCCTTTCATCGTTCGTTGTCAACAGATCCATCCTTTTCCTGTAAGATCTTCTTCTTTCTCTTTTATTTCCTTTATTCACCATGGTTTACCTTGTTGAGTCGCTTGATAAATTTCGTTCTGATTTCTCTGTTCCTTCATGGGTTGTTTTGGAGGAACTTTCTGAACCTTCAGATTATTTTCATTTGGCTGAGGGACATTGGTTCCCCAGTCTCTTCGTAGCTGAATGTGGCTTTTCTTTTCCCCCAAACCCTTTGTGTCTGTAATTCTGTCAATATTTTGACGTGGTTCCTGCAAAAATAGCCCCCAACACATGGAGAATAGTTAATGGAGTTTATAGATTAAATCAGATTCATGGAACCCGTATAGGAATTCCAGAAATTATGTTTTGTTATAGATGGGTTGTTGGTGACAATACTTTTTATTTAAAAACTAGGTTTTTAAATAGGGCTCCAGTAGTCAATCTCACAGATGCAAATAGGGATTACTTCGAGCACGATGTTGTTATGAAAAATTGGCAACACCCTCCACTAACTGGAAATGATGTGTACCAGGGTCCTAGATGCCCTCCCTATGGCAATGGGATATGTTGTTTTTATTTTATTTTCGAAATTATGCTTCCTTTGTGTTTGATAAAATGTGTCACTGATATTTTAATTTTAATTTATTTGCAGTTGACAGCAAGAGAAAGTATCCAAAAGAGACAGAAGTTAATTTAAAACATCTGAAACTTGTCTGGAGTTTGCATCAGACTATTGCCGACGAGCATATCAGATCAGCTTCATATTTGCTGCAGTATAAGAGTTACACCTCGTCTTTTACTGCTCATCCTGTGATAAGTGACGTAGAACTAGTACCAGCTTCTGCAAGTTCTTCACCTGAGTCACATATTCCTCTGAGTGAAAGAATGAAGAAAAGAAGATCTCCTGCCCTCTTCGAGAAATATGCCTCTATTACTGGGGAGGCAAAGAAAAGCAAACATGATGTCCCTGAAGAAGGGACAAGAAAAATCGATGCACCTCCTCCGGCTACTACTATGAAAATTGTCGAGAAGCACCCAATGGCTACGAGCAAAGTTGCTGCTCCAAGCGAGGTTATTGTCATATCTCCAACTAAGACTATATCCTTGGTCGAGACCGTTGATTTTCCTCTGAGGAGGCTAAAGAAGAGCTCCTCGGTCAATTTGTCTGAATCCATCTCTCAGCCTCCAACTACTGGAAGTGGTTTTCCCACTTTCATTACTCTGAGCTCTGCCATGAGCTCGGTGAAATCTTGGATCATCCCCGAGATCCAAGGTATTGAAGAAAATCTTTCTCGGGATATGGTTACCACATTGGCTGCTCGTCATATTGCTTCTGTAAGTATTATTGTCCTAAACTTTCATTTTTCCACTGTTATATATTTGCACTGACTTGCTATTGTTTTCTTTTCCCAGTTGGTAACCTGTTTCAATACAATTTTAAAGAAGGATGAAGCTATTAAAGCTTCAAGTTCCTCGTCAGGTGTAGAGGAAGCTTTGGTGGGTCTGATGCAGCCTTTGAAAGATTCTCGTCAGAAGTATGTTGATGATAAAGCTGCCTGGGAGAAGCAGCTCAATTCTATCGAGCAGGAGAGGGATCAGGTTGTTGACGTCTCAAAGGGATTGGAGAAAAAAAATAAAAGAATTGGAAAGTAAGAATAAAGAGCTCGAAGGGAAGCTCCAAAATGCTGGGGATCTTGAAGGTAAGCTCAAATCTGCTGAGGAAGAGCTGGGTAGACTTTGTGACGTTGGTCGTCAGAAGGAGGAAGCAGAAAAGAAATTGAAAGATGCCGAGGTACTTCTATCCGAGAAGCTTTCCTCGGAGAAGGTGAAAAGGTAGTTGGCTGTAAAAAAGTCCTTCAGTGCTGGCTAGGACAAATGGTGGAATAAGGGTCTGGCTGCCATGATGTCATAAGTGGAATATGGTAGCCTTAAGTACTTTAGGGATGGATGGGTCGCTGCTTTAAAAGAGATGAATGTTGATGAAAATTCCGACCTGTTTTAGCGACACGTCCCTGGCCCCCCTCCAACTCTTGAAGAAGAGGAAGAGGACGAAGCTACCTCTGAGGAATCCTCTATGGTGATGGGAGATCAAATTTCTCATCTCCCAGTTGTCCAGTCTTCATGCGAGCAACTTCAACCATCCATTATTTCAACCGAGCAGCTTCCAGCACCCATCGAGTAACCATCTGTGCCATCCGAGCAACCTACCTCCTCATCCCAGCCTCCCGAGAAAGTTTTGGGAGACAAGGATAAGGTGTAGAGTTGTTAGAATTTTTATCTCTATTTATTTTTGCCAATTGTAACTCTGAACTATGTACTTCTCTTTTATAATGTAATAAAATTTGAAACTTTGACTATTCATACTGTTGATTCGCTTCCTCTTGCTCCTTATTGATTTTTGCTCTCTCTTCTTTTTACTAGTTTATGGCCAGGATGGAATTGTTATCTGCTCATGATACAAAATTATTGAGACAATGCAATGATTACTTCAAAGCTGGTCATTCAGATATGATTGAAGCTCAAATCGTTGATATCCTTGGTCAAGATGCTTCAGAGCAAGCAGTTGAAGCCTACCAGTATTTAAAGTGTCTGCTCGATTGGGCAGTGGCTAACAATGTAGCATATTATGAAATGATTGAAGACATCCAGGGTACTCTCGAGGAGATTCAACAACAATACAAGGAGTCTACAGCCCTTTTGCACCAGGGATATGAGAAGAAGTATCAGCAACTAAGTGCTGATAAAGAATATGATAGATTGATTGTTGCCTATGATGTGAGGGAGAGAACTTTAAAGACCGAGGTCGAAGAGCACAGGCAGATAGCTAAGTTGCTGGAGCAGGAAAATAATAACCTGCGAGGAGAGGTATCTCAGTTGAAGTCTGCAGCATCTTCCTCGAACTCCTTAGTCCCTCTCAACGACAAGGGTTTTTCTTTCTTAGAGGTCAAAAATGCCAATTTGAGAGACGAATTGGAGACTTTTAAGAGAACTAGACCCTTTACTTATTCTCGCAGTCGAGCAAGAGGTTCTCGGGGACGAGCAAGAGGTGCTCAGCTTACTATTGAAGAGAAAAGAACTCAATCAGCTTTGGAGAATCAGGCTTTTCAGCTAAAGGCGAAGAATCAAGCATTAGCAGAGATGTCCAAGAAAATTATGAAGTTGGATGAGCAACTCTCTACACAAAAGTCTGCCTTGGAGAATAAAGAACTTTTAGTAAAAAATCTCCACGAGCAGTTGGGAAGGTTGACTTATCAATTCCACAAGCAACCTAGAGAATTTTGGATGGCTGGATATAATGAAGCCCTCTATCACCTCGATGACCGGATTCAGCAGTCGAACAACGAGGGGTATAAGCAAGGATGGTTAAATGCATTGGGTGTTCTACAATTGGAACAAGGTCACTACTTGTGAGATTACTATAATCCTGGGTTGCTTGACCTGCCAGTGCCACCATTCAAACTCGACATGAGCTGGATTCCTGCTCGGGCAATCCCTCAGTGTTTGATTTCTAAATATCTTGGCGATTATAGTCTCCATTCCGATGTCAAAATATCTCGCCCAGAGCACCTACTTGATCGGCCATTTGTGATGAACATCAGGATGCTCAAGGACCTTAATTTCATAAATTCCCCTTATGCCTTAGACGATCCTCCTGCTGGCGAGGAACCTATTTCAAAAGCAGAGGGGAAGAAACCAATAGAGTAATAATCTTGATGTAATAATTAATATGTATTTCATTCTCGATGTATTTTATTTTGGGTTTAATGAAAAACTTCTATTTTTCTTTGCCATCTCGATTGCCATTGTCTTGTAAATATTTTGTAAAACACTTTACTTATTTACTAATAAATGTGCATGCATATCTGTTAAAAAGATAACAACATTGTGTTATTTGTCCATCAGCTAAAGTTGGTGAAATTTATTGTTGACTATCTTAAATTGATGATAATCATTTGTCGACCAACCAGAGTTGATGATATTTTATTTCTCGACCAACTTGGTGGTAATTTGAAATGTTTCAAGTATTAAAATTTTACTTGATCACTTTTTAATTATAAGCCATTATTTGTTTAACCAACTATTTCCGACCAAAGAGAGTTGGTGTTTTAATTCTCGACCAACCTTAGTTGGTACAAATTTTGTATTCCCGACCAACTATAGTGGGTGAATCTTCTTCCCAACCAACCGGAGTTGGTATTTCTGAGAAATATTTTTCTTCACCAACCGGAGTTGGTATTTCTGGGAAATATTTTTCTTCCCGACCAACCGGAGTTGGTGGATTTTCTTCCCAACCAACCGGAGTTGGCATTTCTGAGAAATATTTTTCTTCCCGACCAACCGGAGTTGGTGCATTCACTACACCAAAATGGGCAAATTGTCACCTTTCAGCCGGCCAGCCTTGTCAAGGTCATTGACCGTGATAAAAAAACACGCGTTTTATGTCACGATCATTGACCTTGACACGACCGTGACAACTAATTGTCACGGTCATTGACCGTGACAAGTCCGTGATAAATTTAATTGTCACGGTCTTATCACGGTCAATGACCGTGACAATTCTTGTCACGGTCAATGACCTTGACACGACCGTGACAACTTTTCCAGCAAATACCATTTCCCCCTTCTTTTTTCCCTCCTACCATTCCCTCCCTCTCTCTCTCTCTCTCTCTCTCTCGACGCTGCTCTCTCTCTCTCTCTCTCTCTCTCTACTTTTAGGTCCAATTTCTTTCTCTCTCTCTTCCATTTATATATATATTTGTGTGTATATTTATGTGTGTATGTGTATATATATATGTGTGTATGTGTGTGCGTGTGTGGGGGGTAGGGCGGGGTGGGGCGGGGTGGAGCAGGGTGGGGGAGGGGTGGTGGAGGGGGGCAAGGGGTGGGGTGCGGTGTGTGTGTGTGTGGTGGTGTGTTTTGGGGGAGGGGGTGGTGGAGGGGGGCAGGGGGTGGGGTGGGGTGTGTGTGTGTGTGTGTGGTGGTGTGTGGTGGGGGAGGGAGTGGTGGAGGGGGGAAGGGGGTGGGTGGGGTGGTGTGTGTGTGTGTGTGTGTGGTGGGGGAGGGATAATTCACGGGCTTTAGCTAAACTAGGGTTTTATAGAGTTTCGCTCCTACTACTTGGGCAATGACTATACTAGGGACCAAACATAAATAAATAAACTGGATTCAAAGTAAATACTAGGAAATCCCAATTTATAACCGTGTAATTTATATCCTTTATTTATTTAATCACGATTCATTCCACTAAATAATCATGATTGCACTCAAATTTAATTATTTATAAATCACTCGAAAGAATGTGTTCTTATTATTAAAGATGATTACGGTATATTATGATTCCCCACGTTATGTTTTCGATACCCTCTTGGTTAAATAAATTTTCTACTAACCGATTTTAATGAATATGATCAATTCCTTGATTCTAAAACTTAATTCTATAGGATTATAAAATAGTTCATCGGTCGGGTAAACAAAACATATAAGTCTATCAAGGGGTATCACAATCCAAATTATTTCTTGGACGTGAATTCCTCCAAATTATGATCTCATACCTATTCACACAATGATTGACCAACTTGCGAGGATCTATTGTTCTAACATATAATTGAACTTCACCCATCGCAATCGAAGAAATAATTGTGAAAGAAATTTAATATCCATAACCCTAGGGATTAAGAATCTATGAACTTTTTGCAAACGATATGAGATTTCCCATGTTTAATCAAGAACATCCTTAGACTTGTAGGGGGTGGGGTGGGGTGGGGTGTGTGTGTGTGTGATGTTCAATTTAGTTGGTGCACAAACTAACGGTCAAAGTAATAGTATATAATTCCAACATTTCAAACTACTTGAACATCACAAATGGATACGAACTTAAAATATAAATTGAGATAACCTTAGAATATAATTAGGGTAAAAATATAATGGCATCAACTAACATATATACACAACACTAAAAGTAGACATCAATTTTATAAATAATTGATAATAGTTGGATAATAATTGGATAATAAACATCGGGAGGGGGTGGGGGTGGGGGTGGGGGTGGGTGGGGTTTTGAATATTATTTACATTCAAAATAAATAATTGATAATAGTTGGATAATAATTGATATTTTCATTCAAAATAAATATTTCATTCAAAAAAATTGGATAATAATTGATATTTTCATTTAAATTGATAATAATTTTATTCATGAAATTAATTCAATTAGGTAAAACCCATGATAATGAAATTTATGCTACAATTATAATGATCTCATGTCATAATTTTATTGATAAACAATATATGTAGTTGTCACGGTCGTGGTGGGGGAGGGGGTGGGGGTGGGGTGGGTAGGGGTGGGGTGTGTGTGTGTGTGTGTGTGTGTGCGTAGGTGCGTAGGTGTGCGTGTGTGTGTGGCGGTGGGTGGGGGTGTGGGTGGGGCACCCATTTAATAACTCTTTAAATATTTAGAAAAAACATAATATTACAAAATTGAAACGAAATGGTATTGACGGAACTTACACATACGTTATAATATAGACGGGACATTTTTTTATTTGTACTATTAATTCAATTAATTCAATTAGGTAAAACGAAATGTGTACTATTAACATTTTTTTTTATCTGTACTAATAACATTTTTTTTACAGCAAAAATGTCTCCTTCAGATGTTAAGGCGAAGATGATGATGCTGTTTATGATAATGTCATCTGGGTTCGGTGGTAGCGGAGGCGACGAGGGCTCCTCCACCGCTAGGCTCCCCAAATATGGAAAATTTGGGATTACCGTCGAAAACAAGTCGGAGCTTTTAGCGAGATCCCTCGAGCTACTAAAGATGGTCATCGGCCCGGGGTTTATGAGTTGGAAGGAGGTGCCGTATGAGCTCAAGTTAGCTGTTTGGGCGGCACTACAGGTAATATTTATATGAATATTTCAATTTATATTTATATTTATATTTATTCGCAACTAACATTGTATTTGTTGGACAGGAACAATTCAACTTGGATCCAAAGCTACGCGATTCCGTCTTGGAGCAGTTGAGGGAGCAACACAAGACGTGGAAGAAAAATATGCGGACACGGTACTTTGGAAAAACACGAGAGTCCATTTTACAATGGCGCGGATCTGTCCCGCCCAAGGAGCCGATCTCATTGGCACAATGGCAAAAGTTCATTGACAATGAGATCGAGGATCGACAATTGGCATCTCGCCAATCGAGGAGGGAAAATCGAGCTAAAAAGACGGACGTGCACTACTCCGGCCGGACCTCTTACGCTGAGGTGGAGCATAGGATGCAGGTAAGATTTAATTTATCTATAACTACAGAAATATATTATTGGATATTATTTTACTTTGCGGGGACGATACTAATTTTACTTTACTTTATTTTATTTCAGGGGGTAGGGAGTGGGTCAGGGGGTAAGCCACATATGCTCGATACTTATGTGGCTCTTCGGACGAAGAAGGGGAAGGACAAGGAGGTGTCCCCGATCGTCGCGGCCACGATTGTAAGTAATCCGAAAGTTTAATTATTGTTAATTATGTTATAATTTTTTAGTTTACTTATTTTACTAATCATGTGCTTTTTGTCGTTTCAGACAAAGCTTAAGGAAGTGCATGAGTCGCAGTCTGATGCCGACAAGGCATCTTTGTCCACAGATGCACTCAGCCAAGTGCTTGGCTCTTATCGCAAAGGGAGGACAAGGGGAGTGAGCTCGCGGGTGGCCAAATCTAGGATCATCGGATTGGAGACGAGCGACACCGGGTTGTCTCGAACGGTGGATTCACACGACGCGAAGCTATCCCGTTTGGAGGCGACAGTCCAAGATATGTACGCATTCATGAAGCGTACGTTGGGTGGAGACCGTAAAGGGAAAGGGAAGGAGAAGGCGGTGGAGGAGGAGGTGCGGGAGGACGAGGTGCAGGATGACGAGGATGTGGACCTCGCTGCTTCATCACTGACACGTTCGTACTTCGACGATCCACTTCCCTACTTGACGCCCTCCAACAGACCATTGTCGACAATTGGTTGGCCGAGCGTGTTCATATTGGACGTATTTGATGGCCAGCGGATAGGGCGGAGGTTGAGGGACCCGAATATCGTCGAGGGTGGAATAGTCCATGGACGTGTGCTTCAAGAGATGGAGTCCAAGGTGCTCGTCACACATGTCATAACCGGGAAGGATAACTCCCTATTGTGGTTGCGCGAACAATGCGGCACGACGTATATTAGTGGGTACGTCAATTCGTATGTCGTGTGGCCTACTCACCTCCTCAGTTTTATCCAAGACATGTAGTAACATTATTTTTAAGTTTGTCCATTTTAATGATATTTGGATTATATCGTCATGTATATTGTTTTTACTTCGAATATTTGGATTATATCGTCATGAATATATATTTATATTATCTTTAGTTTGTGTTGGATATATGATGTTTGTAACAGGTACAACGTTGCTATAAACAGGTACAAATATACTGCTGGACAATGGCGGTGGCCATACTGCCCAGCAGATTTTTTTAAATTATGCCCAGCATTGTCACGGTTATTGACCGTGACAATTCTGGGAAAGAGGGGTCACGGTTATGTCACGGTCATTGACCATGACAAACGTGTCACGGTCATTGATCTTGACATGACCGTGACACAAAACGCGAGTTTTTTGTCAAGGTCAATGACCGTGACACGACCGTGACAAAAAAAGTTGTCTCGCCTCGAAATGTCACGGTCATTGACCTTGACAAGGTGAATTTGTCAAGGTCAATGACCTTGACAAATGGGCAGATTTGGTGTAGTGATTTTCTTCCCAACCAACCGGAGTTGGTATTTCTAGGAAATATTTTTCTTCCCGACCAACCGGAGTTGGTGGATTTTTTTCCCAACCAACCGGAGTTGATATTTCTGGGAAATATTTTTCTTCCCGACCAACCGGAGTTGGTGGATTTTCTTCCCAACCAACCGGAGTTGGTATTTCTGGGAAGTATTTTTCTTCCCGACCAACCGGAGTTGGTGGATTTTTTTCCCAACCAACCGGAGTTGATATTTCTGGGAAATATTTTTCTTCCCGACCAACCGGAGTTGGTGGATTTTCTTCCCAACCAACCGGAGTTGGTATTTCTGGGAAGTATTTTTCTTCCCGACCAACCGGATTTGGTGGATTTTCTTCCCAACCAACCGGAGTTGGTATTTCTGGGAAATATTTTTCTTCCAGACCAACCGGAGTTGGTGGATTTTCTTCCCAACCAACCGGAGTTGGTATTTCTGGGAAATATTTTTATTTCGGACCAACCGGAGTTGGTGGATTTTGTCGAGTTAGTGGATTTTGTTGAGTAGTGTGTAGCACTAGTATTCCGCAAAAAAATTTCAACAAAATGAGAGAATTGGGTAGAATATTCATATTTTATTCATACTGATGAAATTGCAATACATGAGGGTTTACATTACTGATAATATTTGCGCAGGTGCTCTGCATTCCATGCATTCTTAAACTCCTCCCCTTATAAAGTTTCTATTCTGTAGGTTCCTGGTCGAACCATTTTTGTAACTCGATAAGGTCCATGCCAGTTCGCTTCCAATTTTTTGTGCTTTTGAATCACTTTCTTTATCACATGGTCTCCTTCTTTCAGGTCGCACTTCTTCACTCTCTTGTTGTAGAATAAAGTTGTTCGTTGCTGGTAAGCAATATTCCTGATGGATGCTTCTTCTCTAACTTCCTCGAGCATGTCTAAGTCTAACCTTCTCAATAAATCGCTGACAGGGGAGTTGAAGTTCAATACTCGGTGTGTTGGGAGGCCCAACTCGGCAGGTATAACAACTTCACTTCCAAATGCCAGCATATATAGAGATTTTCCAGTTGCTGCTCGGGGAGTAGTACGATAAGCCCATAGTACTGAATGTAGCTCGTTGATCCAGTTTGCTTTCGCGTCATTCAGTTCTTTTTTCAAGCCATTTAGCAGCGTTCGGTTTGGCACTTCAGTTTGCCCATTTCTTTGGGGATGGCCTGGTGCCGAATGGATTTTCAAGATATTTGACTGATGACAATAGGCAGCGAACTCCTCGTTGTCAAATTGTGTTCCATGGTCGGTGATGAATGCATGGGGAAGACCATATCTACAAATGATATTTTTCCAAATAAATTGGTACACCTTTTCGTGCGTCATGTCGACAAGAGGCTCGACTTCAACCCCCTTAGTAAAATAATCCACTGCGACGACGAGATATTTAAATCTTCCTCTGGTCGTTGGAAGTGGCCCGACCAAGTCAATTCCCCACATGGAAAATGGCCAAGGGGAAGTAATGGGTGTCAACAATTCTTGGGGAGTTCTTCGGATGGAGGAGAAGCACTGACACTTGTCACATTTCTTGGCATAGGCAATACAATCAGCCCTCATCGTTGGCCAGTAGTATCCTTGCGTCATTATTCTTTGCAAAAGCATCTGACCTGCTACATGGGCTCCACAGGACCCTTCATGGACCTCTTGAATCAAGTCTTTTACCTCGGAGGGATGCACACATCTTTGTAAACCTACCATAATTCCTCGTCTGTATAGAATACCATTAGTCAGTACATAACGAGCAGTTTTAAACTTCAATTTCTTGGATGCGAGTTTGTCAATCGGTAATTCTCCCTCCTCAATATATGCCCTGATGGGATCCATCCAAGATGGCCCTAAATCAAGGGTAATAAAATTCCTCGTCAGATCTTCATTTATGCTCCGACCAGCTAGAACTTCAATTGGGATTGCTCTTCGTAGCTCGGTACGAGTAGCCGATGCTAGTCGAGCTAAAGCGTCTGCTCTTGCATTCTCCATTCTTGGTATTCTGATCGGTTGAACAGTAACAAATTACGATACTAATTCCATTGCCTTTGCATGGTACTTAATCATCAATTATCCTTTTGCTGTATATACACCAAGCATTTGGTTTACAATCAACTGTGAGTCACTGCATATGATTACCTGCTCTGCCTTCATGGTTTTTACGAGACTAAGACCTACAATCATTGCTTCATATTCGGCCTCATTATTAGAAGCTTGAAATTGAAAGCGCAGAGCATATTCTATATCGACCTCATCTGGACTTTTCAATACAATCCCAGCTCCACTACCTGAGGTGCATGATGATCCATCCACATATAGGTTCCATACAGGTATTCCGTCCTCAAAATTTTTATTGGACAAAGTTCCTCAATGGAATATTTGTTTCTCATTTATCTCCATTTCTACCACACCTCGCTACTCGTCGACCTTCTCCTCTTGCTCTACGACCAACTTAAATTGATCGGGGTTTAAATTTGATGATCCTATAATATCCACAGGTTGGTCGATGTTCAGCTTTGGCTCCTCAGGGTTATCAGGATAAGTGAACTCTGCTATAAAATCTGCTACTGCTTGCCCCTTTAGTGACGATCTAGGCTCATAAATTATGCCATATTCACCGAGTTCTATTGCCCAATACATCAATCTTCCTGACTTTTCTGGTTTATGAAGAGCTTGCCCAACGGCATATCGGTATATACGACTATAGTATGAGCCTGGAAGTATGGTTTCATTCTTCTACTCGCTTCAATCAGTGCCAGTGCCAACTTTTCCAGTTTTAGATATCTGATCTCTGCTCCTCGGAAGGCCTTACTAGTGTAATAAATTGGTTTTTGTACTCCATCCTCTACTCTTATTGATGCCGAGCTAACTGCACTTTCCGAAATCGCCAGATACAAGTACAACCTTTCTCCCATCACTGGTCTGGACAACAGTGGAGGTGCTCCCAAATATTTCTTCAATTCTTGAAAAGCTTTCTCGCATTCTTCATTCGATTCAAAAGTCTTTCGGGGCATTTTGAAAAATGGGAGGCATCTATCAGTTGATCGCGATACAAATCTGTTAAGTGCTGCTGCTCGCCCTGTAAGACTCTGCACTTCTTTCTTCGTCGTTGGAGATCGTAGTCCCAATAGAGCTTTGATCTTTTCAGGGTTTGCTTCAATGCCTCGTTGATTGACAATTTACCCGAGAAATATGCCTTCTCGTACTCCAAATACGCACTTAGTCGGGTTCAACTTCAATTGATATTTATCTAATTGATCAAAGGTCTGGCCTAAGTCAACTAGATGGTCAGCAGCTTTCTTGCACTTTGTCAGCATATCATCAACATAAACTTCCATATTGCAACTGATTTGCTCTACAAACACCTTGTTCATCAGTCGCTGATATGTTGCACTTGCATTTTTCAAACCAAAAGGCATAACATTATAACAATAAGTTCCCCTAGGGATAATAAAAGAAGTACTCTCCCTGTCTTCAGGTTTCATTTTAATCTGGTTGTAACCAGAATAAGAATCCATGAAGCTCAACAGCTCGTGTCCCGAGGTAGCATCCACTAATTGATCAATTTGGGGTAAGGGAAAATGATTCTTTGGACATGCCTTGTTGAGGTCGGTGAAGTTTACATACATCCTCCATTTGTTGTTCTTCTTTTTCACCATCACTACATTTGCTAACCAGTCTGGATATTTAACATCTTCAATAAAGCAAGCTTTCTGGAGCTTCTCGACCTCCTCCTGTATAGCTTGGTTCTTCTCGGGGCTGAACACTCTTCTTCTTTGCTTCACTAGCTTGATTTCCTTATTCACATTGGGCTCGTGACATAAGAAATTTGGGTCTATTCCGGGCATATCTTCATGACTCCAAGAAAAAGTTTATTTTCTACTTTTTAAGAAAACTATCAACTCTTGTTTTAGTGAGGCATCTAACGACGAACCTATCTGAGTTGTTCGTCCAGGTTGCTCGTCATCCAGAATGATGTTTTCAGTAGCTTCTACCACCTGACCTTTCACGAGTTGCGACTCGTCTCTAGGATCCAATGTTTCAATTTTTACACCTTCATCTGCCTGATAAGTAGTAGTATTTTTCCTAGATTCCTCCAGTTCCTCCTGCTCGGCAAATGAATAGTATCATTCTCGAGCTACTTTTTGATCACCCTTCACAATTCCTACTCCAAAATTGGTTGGAAATATTAGGCATTGATGTACCGTAGATGGTACTGCTTCGAACTTCTTCAATCATACCCATCTCATGATGATATTATAGGCTGATTGAACATTCTTGTCCATCACGAAGAAGCATACTCTTTCTGTTCGATAAGCAGGCCATGTACCAATGAACATATCCAATTTGATCATACCAAGTGGAAAAATTTTCTCGCTAGCAAAACCGAGAAGGGGCCTATGATAAGGCTCTAACTGAGACAACTTTAGATTTAAGCTGTCGAAGCACGAGTAGAACATAATATCAGCCGATCTACCATTATCAACCAGTAGTCTTGAGATCATCACTTCCTTCATTCTCATTTTGATCACCAATGGGTCATCATGAGGATACAGCACACATGCGGGGTCGTTTTTTGAGAAAATGATGACCAGTTTTTCTTTGTTAACCTTCCTCGGGCGATCATCTTCAGCTAAGTTTATTCGTTGAATATATAAACAGGCTTGAGCCTCATTGAGGTAAGCTTTTCTTTCTGCAGTAAGGTCTCCACCTCCTGCGTCTCCACCTCCTGCATCTTCACCTGTAATCACATTGCAATCAAATGATCCGAAACGTATTGAAAATACCTCACGTTCTGGTTGCCTTGGTCTTTTGGGAAGATCGGGGTCGTCTTCTAGATCATCTTCATGGTCTCTTTTCTTGTTCTCATCTTCTCGACGAGGAGATCTAGACTTCTCTCTTGCTCGGTCGTTGTTTCTTCTTTCATTTCTACGATCAACATACTTTGCCAATTTTTCTTGTATAATAAGTGCTTCGATCTCATTCTGAAGAGCTATGCAATTTTTAATCGTGTGGCCATGATCCTTGTGGAACTCACAATATTTGGCCTTATTCCTCTTGTCAGGGTCTGACTTCATTTTCTCTGGCCAGTTTAACTCCTCGCTGTTCTTGATTTCTTCTAGAATATAGTTGATGTCTACCTTCAAAGGAGTATAATTTTCAAATTTCTTCAATACCTCCCATGATGGCTTTGTTTTTGAGTGTTTGTCACCAGCATTGTTCTTATGCTCTTTCTTTTTGGCCTTATCAACCTCCACCTTGGTCTCTTTGGTATCCATATTTTTCTTTGCAACCATAGCCTCCTCGGCATTCATGATCTTGGTCGCTTTTGCCATCAGTTCTGACATGGTTCTGGGTGGATCTTTGGCCAAAGTGTAGTACAACTTGTTGGGCAACAGCCCACTCATCAGAACAGTAATCGTTGTCTTTTCCTCATAATCAATAACTTTAAGTTTCTCGTTATTGAAACGAATTATATAATCCCTAGTGCTCTCACCTGCCTTTTGTCTAACACTTAATGAGTGTGCTACTCGTTTAACCGGTTTTTCTCCAAAACAAAAGTTTCTAATGAAGAGCTCGTCGAGTTGAAAGAAAGTTGAAATCTTACCCCGAAGAAGATTATTGTACCATATTTGAGCAGATCTTGTAAGAGTTCCCGAGAATGCTCTGCATCTCATCTCATCTGGCATAGCATAGATGTCAGTAGCAGCTTGGTATTGCTCTATATGAAGGACATGGTCGGTTTTTCCATCATATTTAGGAGTTACGACAGGTGCTTTGAACTTCGACGGTGTGGGAAAATCCATAATTGCTTGTATAAAAGGTGTCCCTTGGACAAAAATTCTTTGAAGAGGATTCTTGGCCTTAGCCATTTCCCCTAGTCTATCCTCTAGCCTCTGAATAAACCCTTTCCACGAATCATTTCCCTCCTCGGGTCTATTGGTTCGAGCAATTGATCATGTTGAAGTTTCTTCTTGGGATCTATCTTGTCGAGCAAATGGTTGTGATTGGGCAGAACCCTCTCTTAGATCGGATGGTTGTCGGAAGTTCCTCGACACAGCTTTGGGAGGGCTTCTATTCCTTCTTGGGCCCAAACGATCAAAAGGAGATGCTCTACTTAATATCTCCAGTGCACTAATCCTTTCTGGAGAGAGAGTGACCTTTGGTTCAGTATCGGTGGCTCGTATTGACGAAGTTCTACCTGGTTGATAAGAAAAATCATCAGATCTCTCAATATGATATGAATCGGTATGCCAAGTACGCGAAGAAAATAAATGGGTGTTTCTTTGAACACTTCGTTGTCCTGAATGGGTCGATACTCCAACCTGGATAGTTTGTATGAGTTCTCGCATAGTCTCTTGCATAACTATCTGACCTTGAGCCAGATTGGCCATAATTCCAGCCAGATCTTGGACATTTGGAGGAGTGGATTGATTTTGGAGGTTTCTAGTGTTTCGATTGCTGGATTCAGGATTGTCAGCCATTGGTGATGAATAGTTTTTGGTAAAAAATGAAAATTACAGTCGTTTCCCACAGACGGCGCCAATCTGTTGATGTAAAAAATTAGATTATCTCTAATTATTTAATCACAGATAAAATGAATAAGACAAAAGAAATTTTAAAGTGGTTCACCCTTGAACGAATAGCCTACGTCCACTGCTTGTGTTATTATTGACTGTTTTGGAATTCTCGAGGTACGATTTTTCTCAAGAAATTCCGATCCCCCTACAATGAGGATGATACAATGTATTTATAGCCTTGAGGCTGTACATGGGAAAGGATTATACATAGCTGTCCCATAAGCGTATACATCTGTATAATAATAATCAACATTTAATGCACATTTAATCCTCTTAATTGTCTGATAATAAATACTGTGATCGAGGTGCAGCTCGGACCGCCTCAGCTGCTCGGACCGCCTAAGTATCTTGGTATCCATGAGTTGCTCGGTGCAGTAAAGTTCTTCGGAGATCACCTACTGCTCGGAGTGTCTGAGTTGGTCCGGAAAATTGAGTTCCTCGAAGTCAAGGTGTTGTTCAGAAGTGTTTGTTATTACCACGCATATTGCCATGTGTCTCCGCTTAATTAAGCCATGTCATCAGACTAAATTTTGTATCAACACCAATATAATTTTAAATTCCTAAGTCCATCGAAGTTAATCTTTTATTAATTAACCCAAATACCAAATTTCTCAAATATTTATGTTCTTACCTTGATAATTATTATGTATGGAGGTCCTCCCGCCTCAGGTGATAATTCACCAAAATTCATTATAGCGGTCCTCCCGCCACGGGTGATAATTCACAAAAATGTCACACTTTCCCTTGTCAATAGCCATCCGAATCTGTTTAAATTGTCGATCCCCCGCAATATGATAAGGTTTCAACACACGACACGATATAAATCGTCCAAGCTGACCCGTTTAAACGTCGGCCACTGACACAATATGTCACCCCAAATTTTAATACCCGTTTTTATCTTAGACATTAATTCTCAATTTCACAATTTATAAATTACCCCACCCTTTTAATCGATGTGAGATCCTCAAAATATCCCTTAGTTCCATTCCTAAGAGTCCCCAAGTTATCAATACGTCATACCTTATGTATAGGAAGAATTTCTAACTTAAACCCCAACATAGTATCATGCTTAAACTAGCGTAACGATAATAAAGTAACAAAAATTCAGCCAACCCTCGATATAAAAAGTCGTAATAATCTACCCTCACTAGTCCCATACCTAGAAGGCGTAAATCATTAAAAGGCCTACCCACTAGTTCCATACCCAGAAGGCATCTTAAAAATACAGGGAGAGCATAAATACTCAACAACCTGTCATCATAGTGGCAATTAAATAATCCCAACAAGATACATAATCACCCATAAATAAAACAACATGTAAAACTATGCATGATAGTCCAATTTAATTAAATCTTAATTTAATTACCACAACGTCACAATACCCCATTTAATCTCATTTAATTATATTAAATACCTAGTTTTCATCATTTATACATCAAGATTCCAATTTCATTATCTCTACATAAACTATGTGAGTTATACGCCCCCAAATTCATTATTTCAAAAACTAGGGTTTTCCTACATGCAACCTACACCAATAAAAAACAAAATCCACTCATGCATCCTCTGTACCCAAGGGTTATGAATATTATTCATATTAAAAGATTTGATAAAAATATCCCCAAGTTTTAGGGTTCACTTTCTCTAATTGGATTGATAATTAGTTTTTAAGAAAAATATGAGATTAAGGTTTAGGCAACACCTAAAATGCATAATACTAAAGGAAAAGAATAGAGTATTCATGATTGTTATTAATTTAAATTAAAATCTGAATAGAAGTTTGAATTCTTCTTGAGAAAACACCACTTGAATCTTCAAAACTTGTAAAAGGTAGGGGCTAGGGGTTGAAGATGGGAGAAATATGTTTTGGAAAACCTTTATGGAGAAAGTTTGAGGTAAAAGTGATTTTCGAAGTCCCAGCCCCGTTTTTGTTTAGTATAAAAATGGTTTAAGAGTTGGAAAATATTTAGGAGTCTAATCCATCCATCCGTCGTCTGTCGTTCGAATGAGCACGCCAGTTGTTCGAACAATAATGCGATGTCGTTCGAATGACAGGGCATGTCGTTCGAACGAGCCCCACAATTTTCAAAGTTAAATCTTTTAAAATCTTCCTTAATTATCTGATATCAATACATTAGCTAAACAAATACGCACATGCCAATTAAATACTTAAATAAAAACGTTATAACCCTTTTTATTTTTTGAAAAGACCCGAATTAATTCCCGATTGAAAAATTTACTAATAACCCACATTAAATTCTTAAAGACTTTTTAAATCCAAAATTTTATTTTACTTCAATTTAATCAAAGTCAATTAATTAAAACATGGGGTATTACACCCTACTGGATAAGTGAATGTGTCAAGCGAGCGATCTCGTTCTCGCGAGTAACTTGTTGTATTATTATTGTCTTTATGATTTCCCTATAATAAATTTTCGTAAGTCATAATGGAAATTTACATGTTTTCTTTCCTTCGTGATATTTTTATATGAAGTCGGATGCTTTTGACTTAGTCAGTTCCACTGTTTTGTGATTATCATAACATTAAATCTACTGTTCGCGTCAACTTACTAAATGTAGGGTGTTTAAAATGGGTCTACTAGTAGTTTAGTCTTATGATCATATCGTAGGTTGTTGCCTTGATTCATCTGCCTTACTAGCTACTAAGCCTGGGTTATCCGATCTTAGGTTTTACTGATGCTTATTCAAGCTAATGGGTCATGTGGATGGATCTTATCATCGTGACCAAGTATTAACGTTAATTACATGAGACGATTAAATATGTTAGGATCTATCTCTGCGTTTAGCCAGTTATAGTCATATCTACATGAAGTTTATTTTTTAGTTGGTAAATTTGGTAAATTTCTTGCTCTTGGTCTGCCCTACATGAAGTTTATTCTTTAGTTGTGTATTCTAATATGAGTTGCTAAGATGTCTTCGACCTTGATTTTTAGCACATCTCCCTCATTATAATGAAAAACATAAAAATAACAGCATTCATAAGGAATTAACAATTCTTATTTATCACTGAAAGGGGTTATAAGAGATGAAAAGACTGAAAAAGTTTACAATTTCATTCATTCAATAGTAGTACTTTCTTTGATGCTCAACATTCCAAGGGTTCTTGAATTATACTCCTTTTAAAGTTTGAATTATGTATGTTCCAGGTCATATGACTGTTGATACTTTGTAGGCACCATGCCAATTAGGATACAATTTGTTCCTTTTCTGGATAACTTTCTTCAACATGTAGTCTCCCTCCATTAGAGGCTCAGTTTTACCCTTTTATTGTAGAACCGAGCAGTTCACTATTGGTATGATGCCACCCGAAGTGGCGCATATTCTTTGAATCTTCTCATTAAGTCTCTTTTAGGTGAATCAAAATTGAGTACACAATTATTTGACAGACTAATTTCGATTGAAACTACTACTTCTGTCCTGAAAGCCTACATGTAAGGCATCTCTCTAGTGGTTGTTCTCGATGTTGTATATGCCCATAGGACACTATGCAATTCATTGATCCAATTTCCTTAAGCATTGTCTAACATTTTCTTCATTCTGTCTAGCAAGGTTTTATTTTTCACTTCTTTCTCCCATTACATTATGGATGACCAAGTGCAGAATCTAGTTTTTGGATTTTAAATCATACGCAGTAGTCTTTGAACTCCATATTGTCAAATTGAGTACCGTGGTCAGTGATGAAGGTGTATGGAATCTTATAATGTAAAATAATGTTCTTCCAAATGAAATTGAAGACCTTCTCGTACGTCATCTCCACTAAGGGTTCATCCTTTACCCTTTTGGTGCAATAATCCACTACAATGACTAGATACTTGAATCTTTTTCTTGTCTTTGGTAAAGGGCCGACCAAAATTATTCCCCACATGGCGAATGGACAATGAGACGTGATTTGTGTGAGTGAAGCTCTTAAAATTTTATAGGCTGTGGCATATTTTTAGCATTTATCACATCTCCTTGCATAGTTTGTGTAGTCTGCCTTCATGGTGGGCTAATAGTAGCCTTGCATTACCACTCGCTTCACCAACAATCTGCTTGCTGAATGTGATGTACATAAACTTTCTATTGGGACACATATCTCACTACTTGTACCAGTGTTTCCTTGCTTCTTTAGGGTCTACTAGCACTATGTCGGTCTCTAGATATGCTCATATGAGATCCATCTAGGATGGCCCCAAGTCGATACATTGACAATATCCTCATCGGTACTACAGTGCATGAGTATTTTCACTGGAATTATTCTTCTCAATTTTATATTTATAATAGATGCAAATCGAGTAAGTGCGCCTACTCAGGCCTTTTTTCCCCTTAAAATTCTGACCACCCTGAACGAGAGGAGTTTTTTTTACCACCCCTTGGATTTGGCCAAGTATTTTTCCATAAACTCCTCTCTAACCTCATAGATTGCTAGTACTTAGTTTACTATTATTTGAGATTTAATGTGTGTTAATATATGTTCGTCACCAAGAGATGATACCAACATAAACCCTACTATGAGCGCTTCGTACTCTGCCTCATTGTTAGAGCCTCAAATTTGAATCTAAGGGTATATTCCACATCAATGTTGTGTGGCATTATAATTATTAAACCCGCTCCACTACTAGTGGCACATGATGATCCATCCAAGAACATTTTCCAGATTAGAGAGTCCTCTTCAAAATATTCTTCGATCAAGTTTCCATGTTTAAATAACTTTTTCATTTGCTCTAATTCATGAGCAATTTATTACTGCTTGGCCGATGACTCTGGTATATCACTATCAGGGTTTGATTGATTAATGGTTGAACTATCTCCCATAGGAGTCTACTAGTTTAGTTAAACTAGTGAGCTCTCTTATGAAGAAGTCTACTCGGTCTGCTTAGGGATTGAGATCTCTTTCACAGAAGTATGCTTTGCCATTTTTGCTAGTTAGATCTCTTTTGTTGAAGTCTGCTCAGTAGGTTTTTCTTCGGAAGTGAACTCAATGATAAAATTCGACACAACCTGGCCGTTGATTGTCATTCTTGGTTCCACAACCCAAAAACATCAGTCTGCCTAATTTTTGTAATTTATGAACGACTTTTCATAGGGGCAGGTTAATAAAGACGATAATGGAATGGGACTAGAAGTACATTTTCATCTTTTTAGAATCTTTAATTAGGTCTAGTGCTAGTTTCTTGAACCTAGGATATAGTATTTCTTCTTCTCGGTATGCCTTATAGGTGTGATACATTGGCCTTTATACCTCATCTTCTTGTCAGACTAGAGTCGAACTGACCGCAAATTCTGTAAGGATAAAATTTCCAATTGAGTCTGTTGTATAGTTTTGACTTATTCCCAGAACAAAATACGTTTGAGTCATAGGTCGGATTTTTATCATCACGATCCCACACAGAATATGACGTGTTGATGTTTATTAATGGTGTTGCAGAAAAGATTTAAGGAATTATTTATGTCGAATGTTTAATTGATGCAAGCTTATTCGTCTTCAAGTTCAATTGCATTCTGAGATCACTCACGTAAGAATGCGTAATTTTAATGGGACTCGAAATTTATTTTAAAAAATGTTTAAGGATATTATTTTATTACGAAAATATTTTTTAGAATATTTTTAAGTGTTTGAAATGGTTAACACTTCGTTTTAATCTGATAACGACGGATTAGAGTTGGATTTAAGTAAAACTCTCTTTTCAGAGTTAGTTTAAAATTAGACTCTATCGCGCACGTCGCTCAAATGACCTGACACGTCGTTCTATCTAGATGGCACTGTCGTTTAAACGACATGCCCATCTCATTCTAGCGACATGTCATTTCTCTTGAATGAGCAGCCGCCTTAAGAAAAATATAAATAGGCGTGTTTTCATCTGATTTCGTAAGTGTGCATTCTGAAAAAACTATTTACGAACCAATACGTTTCTGTACATTATTTTTTAAGGTTTTCCAAAGCTAAACACATCCTTAGAGTTTACAAGATCTGAGTATTCATTACTATATGATATTGTGATCTTATATGCACCAAGAAAGTTTGTTGTACATAGAACTTTGCTGGATTTTGATGTGAAGAAGCGAAGGAGTTAGTGTTCAACATCGTAGATAATACAAGCCATATCGGAGGACACTAAGACATACGTGTACGTGTGTGTTGTAGACATATATCGTGGAAGAAAGACTTTCTTCATGGGCATTGTGAGAGGAGTGGTTTAAGATCAGAAGAGCATCAAGTCTCGTGGGGATCAAGTTGTTGAGTAATACTTGTGTCTATTAGTTGTAATTCCACATTCATAATGATTGTCTGGCTTTGTCCGTCTGAGTTTTTTTCCCATTGTGGCTTCCTCGTACATCCGGCGTTGAGAGTTTTCTTTTCTTTACTTTATTTTACTTGCTTTAATCACTAGATGGATGTTTAGGATTAATCAAGATAAAATTTGGTTAAGTTAAAATTGGTTCACAACTTAGTACAAATTGGTTCACAACTTAATACAAATTAAAAATTGGAAAAACAAAATTTCGTAAAAAGAGAAATAATTTAGTCATCCTTGAAACACTTTCCACTTAAGAAATAAAAAAGGGACCCACAAATTGGTATCAGAGCTTGAAACATATGTTTATGGTGTTTGATCCCTTGTGTTTTTTGGAGTGAATTTTAGAGATTTTGAAAGTTTTTGTGCTCCTATTTTTTATAGTACAAATTATGCTTATTGGAAAATGTGAATGAGAAGTGCTTTAAAATCCATTGATGAGCGTGTGCGATTAGCGGTTGAAAAAGGTTGGTCACCACCAGTCACACGAGAAGGTGAGGTCACTTGTTTGAAACCCGTTGAGTCATGGCCTGAGGCTGAACATAGGCTTGCATTTTACAACTCTAAAGGTCTGCACGTAATTTCCTCACATGTCACACTAGAAGAGTATAATAGAATCATAACTTGTGAAACATGAAAAGAGATTTGGGATACACTTTCACTTACTCACAAGGGCACTAGCACGGTTAGGGCGTCTAAATTACAAAACCTCACTACACAGTTTGAGGCAATTAAGATATTAGACAGTGACTCATTTGAAGAGTTTTACATTAGGTTGTCTAATATTTTCAAATCATCATTTAACTTAGGAGAGTAGATTCCCGATAATCGTTTGACAAAGACAATTTTGAGATCTTTGGTGAGTAGGTTTGATGCAAAAGTGACTGTTTTAAACTCCTAAGGAATACTTGATTCGACGTAACTTGAAGAGATTGTAGGTGACTTACAAACCTATGAACTCAATGTGTTTGCCTCCAAGCAAGTGCCAAAGAAAGAAAAGGTAATTAATTTTAAAACCCGTAAGGAGGAGACTAGAGTTTCGAATGACGAATCTGATTCGGATTTTGATAATATCACCTTGTTGGCTAAAAAGTTCAAAATTTCTTAAGTTTGAAAAGCAATCGAAAGATGCCAAATTTTTTGAGAAATTCAAGAACAACAAGGTTGAGTCTACCCCTAAGGATAAGAGTGAGAAATTTAATAGGGTTAAGTCAGATAGGTTTTTTAGGTGTGAGGGGTATGGTCACAAAGTTGACGAGTGTCCCACTAGACTTAGGAAAGAGGGTAAGAAACTGATAACATATAGTGCCTCCTTGAGTGATAGTGATCTGAAAGAGGGAGAGAGTTCCCCCAATGAGAGCAAGTTTGTTTCTTTCTTGGCATGTGATGTGAGCGACGACAATAAATCTCCCCACGAAAATTCTCATGTGCATGACACTTTTGAGGACGTTGAATCCCAAGTGAGTGAGGAAGAGGAGGTCGATGTGAAAGAGTTGGAAATTGCATTTAATGAGTTGTATCTCGAAGCGGTGAAAGAGAAAAAGGCTAACTCTAAATTGGAAGATAGGTTGAATGAGTGTGCCATAGAAAATAATGATGCTTTGATTGAGGATCTTAGGGCACAGGATAAGATGTTTAGGGAGAAGCTAGAATATCTGGAGAAAGATAGAGATAGTATTCGAGGTTTGATGGAGACTTTAAAAAAGGATTTGCTAGAGTTTGAGGAGTCTAAGCGTGTGCTTGAGTCTAGGATTTGTTAGTTAAAGGAGAGAATGAGATACTCAAGTAAGGTTAAGTTTGACTTGGAATATAGGTTGGAGAAGTTGGATAGGATGTTAGGCACTGTCCAAGTCAAAAGTGATAGGTGTGATATAGGCTACGATGATAAAGTTTGTAACGTTACCAAAGCCAATACCAACCGTGTGAGAGAATTCACTAGGAACGTGAGGAAAGATCGACATTTTAGTAATCAATTCTCCGTCTTTACACTTGAACACATTGTGGTAGGAAATTTCACCTTAGATGTTTTTGGTATAACCTTAAGAATTCACCTAGGAAGTTTCAGAATAAAGTCGTGTTGGTTCTCAAAACCCCCACCCATCATGTTACACCTACTTGGATTAGGAAATAAAATTTAGTGGCTTTAGGACTAAAACTTCATGGTTCTCATTTGGTTGCACTTGATTCTTCCCATTCTAGATCTAAAGGATGATAGTGTTACCATGTTTATCATACACTAGTCTTTGCATCATGTTTTATATCTTGCTAGTGTTATGACATGCGTATCATTTTGTATTATAATTTTTTCATTTATCGAGTCTTATTTGAAAATACAAAAAGATTTTATTTTTAAGAAAATACAAAAAGATTTCGCTTTTATTTGAGTTAAAATATGTTGAAAAACCAAAAAGATTTTTGGTTTATTTTTTGAGTTTACATGTTTGATGTGGCGTGTTGGTGTGCTTGGACTCTCATCCTTTCATTATACACATGGCTAGGACATTTGGTCATAATTATTGATTCTTAGAATGATCTTAACCATTGTATTATGGGGTTGTTTCGAAGTTAATATGAATTTTGATTCGACTTTGTATATATGTCATCTTTTCACACATGCACGAGTTTATATGAATGTCTGACATCTCTTTTATATTTGAGTTTGGTGAGACGTTGACGAGTGTTCATGGAAAAGGGCTGCGAGAGTGTAAAATTGACTCGTCGTGAAAGCCACCATTTAAAAGAGTCCGAAAAATTAAAGGCAATAAAAAGAATCATATGCTAAAATATGGGTCATTTAGTTTATGTTCATTCAAAATAAAAAAATATGATATATATTTGAGGGAGTTTGGATAGATATAAATTTAAATAGGTTTGCACCACGAATCCTAACGTTAAAAAATTGTGTCATGATGCTATTGTTTGGAGAATCGTCAAAAGTTTGGATTTGTGTGCATGTTTGATTGTTTAGTTCATTAAGCTCATACTTTAATTGTCACATATGGCTAAAATAAAGTTTAATGATTTATAACTATCAATTAGAGCTTCTTGATCGTTTCGATGTGTTGGAATTGTGATTCATTTATTCTAGTTCATGACCATACATTCCATGTTCATGTTTAAGCACATAGATTCTATGTTAGCATGAAATTCACATTAGTTTTGTGTGTTTTTGTAGTTTTCACTACTGGTTTGGTACTGTTTTGCAGTTTTGGACCCCTTTTAGTTAGTTTTTCTGGAAAAAATTTCACTGGACAAAACTGTATGATCTTTTGCATAAACTGTGAAAGTTTTGTTATCTTGTTCGAGCGAGATCTATTTGTCACGCGAAGCCTATCATTTGAGTGACACATCATCCTTTTTCAAGCGACGTATGGTTTTTGCAATTCCTTTTGTTTCAGTACCTTGCTGCATATGTATCATATTTTTGGTACTGTTAGATTGCTATTTTTTTTGTTATATGCAGATTCATATTGATCACATATTTTGCTGCATTGAGTTCGTTTAGTCACACTTGCTTAGATTATTTATTCATACTGTGATTCTTATTTTCTAGCTACGTATTTTATATTCTTGCTCATTTTTAGTTGGTTGTTGCATGATTATCTAGATATATTTCATTGATTTATCTCATTCTAGATATGTTTATCTTTTCACCGGGTTGTCTATTCGAGATAAAAAGGGGGAGAAATGTATGTGATGTAAATGGAGTTTTTTGTGTAATGAGCTTGGTATCCTGAGTTAGAAGTTGTTTACATATTGATATCATGTTTTTTTTGCTCACATAACAAATGATTCGGATTTATTTTTTCATATTTATTTATATCATTTGTTCCTCCATACTTCAGTGGGTATTTTTCTGTTTCATGTGTGTAGGTATGCTTTAAGAGATTCGAGATTTCAACTTTACATCACACTTAAACATTCAGAGACAGTTGATGCTTGTCGGACCATCATTTACTAGTCTTTTCCTGTATTTTTTATTTTGGATTTATGGGATGGGATTTAAGCGTTATACGGCTTGACGGCCCGACTTAGGAATTTCACTGTTGGTTTTGTCCCGAAATATTCAAAGGGGGAGATTTGTAAGGATAAAATTTTCAATTAAGTCTGTTGTATAGTTTTGACTTATTCCCAGAACAAAACACGTTTGAGTCATAGGTCGGATTTTCATTGTCACAATCCCACACAGACTACGACGTGTTGAAGTTTATTGAAGGCGTTGCGAAAAAGCTTCAAGGAACTATTTACGCCGAATGTTTAATTGGTGCAAGTTTATTCGTCTTCAAGTTAAATTCATTCCGAGATCACTGAGGTATGAATGCATAATTTTAACGGGACTCGAAATTTATTTTAAAAAATGTTTAAGGATGTTGTTTTATTAAGAAAATATTTTTAAAAATGTTTTAAGTGTTTGAAATGGTTTATACTTCGTTTTAATCTGATAAGGACGGATTAGAGTTGGATTTAAGTAAAACTCTCTTTTTAGAGTTGGTTTAAATTAAACTCTATCGCGCGCATCGCTCAAACGACTTGACACTTCGTTCGAGAGAGATGGCACTATCGTTCGAATGACATGCCCATCTCATTCGAGCGATATGTCATTTCGCTTAAACAAGCATCCACCTTAAGAAAAATATAAGTAGGCGTGTTTCCATCAGATTTCGTAAGGGTGCATTCCGGAAAAGCTGTTTACGAACCAATATGTTTCTACACATTATTTTCTAAGGTTTTCCAAAGCTAAACACATCCTTAGAGTTTGCAACATCCAAGTATTCATTACTATATGTTATAGTGATCTTGTATGCACCAAGAAGGTTTGTTCTACATAGAATTTTACTGGGTTTTGTGGTGAAGAAGCGAAGGAGTTCGTATTCAACATCGTAGACGTTACAAGAAATATCGATGGACACCGAGACATACGTGGACGCGTGTGTTGTGGAAAGGTATCGTGGAAGAAATCCTTTCTGTGTGGCAACAGTGAGAGGAGTGGTTTAAGATCATAAGAGCTTCAATTCTCGTGGGGATTGAGTCGTTGAGTAATACTTGTGTCTGTTCGTTGTAATTCCACATTCATAGTGATTGTGTGGCTTGGGTCGTCCGATGTTTTTTTTTCCATTGTGATTTCCTCATACATCCGGTGTTGTGAGTTTTCATTTCTTTACTTTGTTTTACTTGATTTAATCAGTAGATGGATGTTTATAATTAATCAAGATAAAATTTGGTCAAGTTAAAATTGGTTCACAACTTGGTGCAAATTAAAAATTGGAATTTTTTTCCCGTAAAAAGAAAATTTGATTTGTCATCCTTAAAACACTTTCCGCTTGAGAAATAAAAAAGGAGCCACAAATTCAGATACGACCAAATAAGTATCAAATTTCTCTCCCAAACTGATCTTGAAAGTAGCGGTGAATACCCCAAATACCATTTTAACTTTAAGAATGTAGCTTCTCACTCATCGTTCCATTCAAAAAAATTTCGCAACACCATGAAAAATAGAAGGCATATGTCACTACCTCTAGAAAAGAACCTGTTTAATGCTGCTACATGTCTAGTTAACATTTAAACTTCTTTCTTGTTCGTCGGGAACTGCATATTGATTAATGCTTGAATCTTCTTGGCCTTAATTCCTCTTTGATTTTCTATGAAGCCCATGAACATACCTTCCTTCACCCGAAGGCCCACTTTGCCAGGTTGAGACTCATTTGGTGTTTAGATAGCTGGTCAAAATTTTGCCCCAAATCTCTGATGTGGTTAGCAAACGTTTTTTTCTTTGTGAGCATATCATTAACATACACGTTCATATTCTTTCCAATATGAGCCTCAAAGGCATAACACTATAGCAATAGGTACCTCGGATGGTGATGGGGAAAGTCTTCTTCCTATCGTCTAGAATTATTTTTATCTAGTTATATTGTTATTAAGAATCCATAAAAATGAGAAATTCATGCCTTGAGGTAGTATCGAATAGCTGGTCAATCCTGAGTAGAGGATAAATATCTTTAGGGTACGCTTTATTGAGGTTGATTTAGTCAACATACATGTGCCACTTATTATTTTTCTTCTTAACCATGACCATGTTAGAGAGCGATTATGGGTATTTGATGTCTTCTATAAAGTTAGCCTTCTGCAACTTCTCTACCTCTTCTTTCACAACCATGTTCTTTTCTTAACTAGAGACACAAACTTTCTATTTAACGGGTTTAGCATCCTTCACTATGATTAAATCATGACAAATGAACTTCTGATGAATCCCTAGCGTATCCTCATATCTTTATTCAAACACACCTTTTCGCTGCCTCAAAAATTTTGCCAGCTCCTTTTTTAAGATACGGTTTAATGATGAGCCATTGTAGGCAGTCCTTTCTAGATGCTTCTCCTCCAGGATAATTGATTATATCTTCTACACAACCTATTCCTTAACTAATTTCTCATCGTCTCGTGGATCTAACATCCCGATCTGGTAGGTTGTTGTCAGCTTCTTCTACTCTCCGTGCTTGACTGAGGTGTAGTAGCACTCTCTATCTTTAACCTGGTTCCCTTTTACTCTGTCGACCCTATAGTGAGTGACAAACTTTATACAATGGTGCATGATAGAAAGAATTTCTTGGAATTTATTCAACCCTACACTGTTAAAGATAATATTGTATACTAAACGGACATTCTTGTCTAAGACGAAGAAATGAATCCTTTTAGTTTGGCATGTGGGACAAGTACTGAGCACAACCTCGATTTCAATCATTCCCAGGGGGTACATCTTCTCCCCGAGAAATCGAATGAAGTGTCTATGGTAAACCTCGAGTTTGTTGTGCCTCAATCTTAAGATTTTCAAGTACCTGTAAGATAAGACGTAGGCTGAACTTCTGTTGTCGACCAAAACTCTTTCCATATTACCCTCACGCACTATCATCGTGATGATCAGGTGGTCGTTATGAGGGTAAAACACACCTGATAAATAATCTTTAGAGAACAACCACCAAGCGATCTTTGTTCACCATCCTTGGGCGAGTAATCCAGGTGCTGGTCAGGTTGATATGCCTAATATAAGTATAAGCCTTTGCCTCATTGAGGTAGGATTTCATTTTTTTGGATTCGTCTCCACTTCTAGCATCACGTCCTGCAATAAAGTTACACGCAAAATAATTATTTCAACCTCATGCATAGGCTCCCTAGTCTCTTGGGCAGGTATGGGTCATCATCCCTGCTTCTTTACTTCTCGTAAGGGGACTCTAAACGTCTTCTAGGATTCTGCTTATCGCTATGATCTGCTCGACCTCCTTTGTCTATAAATTTTAAAAGTTTTCCCCGTCTAATCGAATTCTCGATCTTGTTCTTCATGGCCAAATAATTATTTGTGTCATGACCATAATCCTTATGGAACTTGCAGTATTTTCTTTTATCGCTTTTATTTTCTAGAGCTTTCTATTTTTCAATTCATCTTAGGTCCTTGCTTCCATAAATTTCTTCAAGGATATGGTGAACGCCAACTGTTAAAGGAGTAGTGTACTCATCATATCTCTTTTTCTTGTCCGACTTCTTTTTTTTTCTTTTTTGTCTCTGAGCTCTCATAGACGTTGGTCTTATAATGGCTTAAACCCTTGGAAGCCATAGATTCCTCAACATTCTTAATCTTTCCCACCTTGGACAATAAATCGATTATGGTCCTCGGAGTTTTCTTAGCTAGCGCCCAGTATAACTTCCCATGGATCAAACCACTTATTAACACAATGATTGTCCTTTTCTCATCCTAATCGATTACGTCCAACTTCTCACTATTAAAGCAGGTGATGAATTCGCGGGTAGTCTCGTCGGCTTTCTGGTGGTCGTTTAACAGACGAGTCACCCTCTTGCCTTGCTTGGATCTAAAACAAAAGTTACTGATGAAGAGATCAGCTAGCTGCTGAAAGTTATAGATTTGTTCTCGCGAGAAACTATTGTATAAAACATATGCCGACCCAGTGATCATAGTGTAAAATGCTCGACAACGCATCTCATCTGGAACTGAGTAAATGTTGGTGACAACTTGGTATTGCTCTATATGCAGTACGGGGTCAGCTTTTCCATCATACCTTGGGGTTATTACAGGCTGATTGAATTTGGTAGGCATAAGATAATCAACAATTAATGGAGTGAACAGAGACCCCTCCACAAAGCTTCTGTTTAAAGGATTCTTCAATTAGGCAATTTCTCCCAAACAATCTTCCTGTTGCTGAATTGAACCTTTCCGGGGTTGATCTTCCTTCTCGGATTTAAATACAATGGACTTGCTTTTTCAGCCACGACTTTCTTCCGAGCTCTCTTCCTAAGAAGTCTACTCGGCTTGCAACAACCCTCGAACGCTCCTCGTAATCATGGTCGGGCAAAATGTTTTTCTGGTGACAGACTTCCTTAGCTCTTTTTTGTGTTCTCCAGACCCTCTAGGCTATTTGTGATGCTGCTCTCTTATTTTTCATGGGCCTGGACGATTAAATGCAAAGCCTCCGCTCCGCTTTTCCAATATACTTGACCTTTCCTTAGAGAAAGATTGTTCATCATTGTAACTAGTTGTCATGGGGCATGAGATTTCCCCTGGGTGATATAACCTGTCATCTTGTGAACCAGAATACCTGGATTTACTTCTTTCATCTATGAACCCAAATTCAGCCTCCTTGGATTCTCTAGGGCCCATTTATATTAGGCTTGTCGCCTGTCTCTGTAGGGGGCATGAGGTAATATTTCACCCCTCATGTCAGAGGGTTTTCTGATAGCTGGGGTGATAGGATCTACTTCGGGTTTGCTTGACCATCTTGGAGTGTCCGTGTCAACTACTTCAGACTTTCTTGCATTGTCTACTGGCCTTTAGCTAGGCTTTCCAAAATTCTTTGTATGTCACTTATTCCAAAAGGCGTTGAGGGCGGGTTTGTTTCTTCTTAACGACTACTCTCTGGGTTTTCTCCCATTTCCTAGAATTTGTAGAAAAAAAACAACATATCCAAATAGAGACGAATGAAATAATAGAACAATGATTTCAGAGAAATTAGATTCGTTAATAAAAAATGGTAAGGAACAACTAACGGCTTGTCAAAATTCACATGGACGACGTCAATCTATTATCGTGTAAATTGGTATATGGAATACTGGGCCTTAGTTATAATACACCAATAAAAAATAAAGATATTACTGCTACTAACTTGCTAATTTAGGATGAATAGAGAAGGATGAGAGACAAAAAAGGAACTAAAAAATTAACTTGGTTTGACTCAATGTGGTGCCTACGTCCACAGGTGGACTGTTGGTTGTATGTAATTCAGTAAGTAAAAGTTGTGGAAAAGATGGATACAAGCTCTCAAAGTTCTCTCTAGGGTTTGTGTATGGCCGTCAAGTAGATCGATCTCCTTTTTTCTCCTCGTGTGGGATTGAATGTTATTTTAAGCAGTTATATATGAAAGAGAGAGAAAGAGTAGTGGTAGAGGTGGAGTATCTTTATAGTTCAGGCAGTTAAACCTTTTACATTCCAATACACGACTAATGATAAGTTGGTTACAACCTACTAAAAAGGTGGGCTATCATGTGTAGTAATCCTCGTGCGTACTGGTGTGAGTGGAACTACTCATATTTCATCACGTGACTCACATGTGCCTTGGTGAAGTTAACTTGCAACGTTAGCTGATGGTGGTTAGTTATTCAATCGAGCAGGATTGTTATTGTTCCAACCAAATTGGCGCGGCTGACCAAATTTACTGAATAGACCAAGTATCTTCTAAGGACAAATGCCACTTTTCATGTTCCATTATATGGTATAATAATATGTTTCATTTGTTATGAATTTTTTTCTTCAAATAACACCAAAGTAGCACACACGAATATACATGCGTGAGGAAAAACAATTCATGATAACTTTGACATGAAATTTATATGTCACCTGATGCTATGACGAATCAATTTGGAGGTGTTTCAAGTAGGACTTTGTTTTATATATCTCGAAAGTCAATCACATTATTATTTTTTTTTTGGTAGCATACTATGAGGTGCTCGGGTCAGCTTACGCGCACCTCGACTAATTCACATTCGTGATTCATGACTTTCGTTGGCCAAATATTATTTTGATAGTACCGAAAATTAAACTGAGATCAAACCTAATCCATCTTTAAAACTATCCCAATAACTATCTTATACCACTTGAACCACATTAATTGAGCCTCTGAGAATCCATAGTATCTTTGCACCTTAAAAGTAAAATAATGAGACATTCAAAAGTCCACCCTCATTTGCAATTATCTCATAAATAAATTATATATATTGTTTCTGGAAAGATAAGTGGTTGAGTTGGCTAAATTGTCTTGTACGGTGCAATTAAAAACATTAAATGGTTACCCCCTGAATGGCTTGTTGTAATAAAAAATTGTTGGTCAAATATGAGGGACCTATTATCTATATGGAGTGCTGACCTTAGATCTTTTGTCATGTTGCTTTATTTTCTATAAGGTGCACAACAATCCATGGAAATCCAGAGGGTTAATGGGTCCTATTATTAATTTTTGATACAAAATGAACGGAATATCAGTCCATAGCCGACAAAGCAAGGATCGCTAGATTCTAGTTGACTTATCAAAAGAATAACTTTGAATGAACATTGAAGAAAACTGTGCCTAATATACACTATTGTGTTTATGTATATATATATTTTTATATGTATATATACAGAGAGAGAGAGAGAGAGAGAGAGAGAGTATGCTTGTGCACCGGCCATAAAGATAAAGATGAGGTTTGAAGGGTTGAATACCTTTTCTGTAAGTAGAAATCATTAGAAAGTTTGAAATGGCACACAAATGGCTTCCACAAGTGATGTGGTGGGTAGCTGGCTTAGCATCATCCACAAGTTAATAAATATATAAATTGTAAATGTTGTGAATTTGAATACCTGTAAACTATCATTTGGATTGAGAATTATTGTGATCCATCCGTGTTAAACTTCAATACTGTCCACACCCGGACAGTTGACCTTGAGAAATGACATCCCATCGAGATGTTTCTTTTATGTAATGGCCTCACAGGAAAGTTGACCTCCAAACATAAAAATTATAATTTCTTCTTCTTTAAATTTTTAAAAAGAGGTATCAATCGACAGAAATAAAATACAGAAAAGATGCTTTCAGCATCGTGTTATGTTGCTTTGAGACACCCATGCGTATATACTAAAGTTGGTTGTCTAAATGCACGGAGCGAAGAAACAGGTGATCTCCGTGCACACACCAAGTGTGCCATTCTTTGAGGGAGTTTAGCAATTATGCCCCTCTCATGCATTGATCCAATAAAAAAATATTCATTATTTATCAGTTCAATTGGGCCCTTTATACTTTCAAAACTAAACATTTGTCATTTTTTTGTTAATAAATTTGTAATGTGTACTTGAAATTCACAAAGTTAAAGGTAAATTGAAAAATGCATGTCAATTTCACAGGTATCTAGGTGAATTTTATAAAGTATCTACTAATTTTGATAAGATGTACATGAATTTTGTCCACGAATTCAGTTGCTCTTCTCCGCCAATGACTTTTTTGGATGAAATACAAGTAGGAAAATTATTGAAAAATAGTTCATTTTAAAAAAATTTGAAAATGAGTGGAAAAATATAGGAATGACTTTGTCTTACTTTTCGGGTGCATTTAATAACAAACATGGAAAATTAGTGGGAAATAATTCATTTGGATGAGAAGTTGGAAAAAGAGTGAAAAAATATATGAGTTTTTCATCTTACTTTTTCTATTTTTCATGAAAACCAATTCTTTGATGGGGAATAAGAAATATTTTTCATGAAAAATGAGGTTTGAGATGAAGCACTTGTTATGCGAGTAAGTGTTGTTTTTATATGAAGTATTCGTGATAAATGTGCCAAAAAGGCAAAACATGAGTTAAAATAACAATTTTTCATAGAAAAAATTTCCACGTCATCAAACACACCCTTAATGTATATGAAATCAAGTACTACAAAAGGAAAAAATAAACTAAAACAATTATATTCCATGAAAAACTAATCAATGAAAATCAAACGAACCCTCAAAGTTTTTTCGAAAATGAATTCTTTGGAGGTGGAATAAGAAATATTTTCCATAAAAAATGATAAATCTATAGAACACTTTCTCGATTATAATTAGAATGTATTAAAAATCAAGCATTACAAAATTTAAAAAGGGAATAAAAGAAGTATTTTTGTAGAAAATAAAACAACTCCAATCAAACCAATCCTAAGTGAATTTCATTCAACGAAAAAAATACAAGGGACATTTAAGTAGTTCTCTATCTCTTAATGTGAAACTGAAACAAGAAAAATCCTGCGAGCTGATATTTTCAAACATACCTTATAAATGATAATGTCTAGTATTACTGAAAATGGGAAACCTCACAAAATATTGTTAAATACCAACACAACACAACAAAAAATGACATTTTATTATTTGAAAATTCAAAGCGATTTTAATGATGAATACATATGCCCCTAACCTATCTATTGTTTGTTTATACAGTAACCGAATCACATGACAAACAAAAGAAATAGTTCTCTAGTAGTGGGCGAGCCATGAGATATGTATGGGGAGCACATTTCAAGGGGGGTTACACCATGGTGCGCCGAAGATTGATAGGATGGCTCGTATAGTTAAAAAGTCAACTTCATGTTTGGAATCATCCCATCAAGTATACATGCTTTCCTTTTTGTATATTCTAATAAATTGGTAATTCTATCATTTTGTTATTTTTTTTTAGTCTTCCTCTATGCACGGTGTCATTCTCTTGCAATGAATCCTCAAACAGGCTATTGGATGCCATTGAACATTTCGTACTTTCGTCAATGGTAATGAATTCTTTGAAAATGATATTCATAGGAGTTTCCAGATGTTATGTCACAAAGCTGACATAAAATTTGAGGACATGGACATATTATACGATGGTAGAAAATCTCTCTTTTAACAACTACTTGTGGATTCTCAGTGTCAAATCATTTCGTTTTACTCCCAAATGGTCACAAAAGGAGTTACCAAAAGTCAACAAACAAATATTTGGTGGGGGAGTTGGTGACGAATAATGTTTGATCCAAACATTGAATCTAATAAATTTTCTATCCCGATGCAAAAATATCATAGCTTTTGACTTCACATTTTATCGTCGTTTTAGCACTATTCCAATCTTGAATGACTACGTGCACAACCCAGAGTTGGCAAATATGAATTTTGAAACCAATTGGTGTCACCAATTTCGAGATTAAACGCAGGGGTTGAGTTATAGTTTCTTAGCAAGTGGATAATTGATACCCATTGTTGAAAAAATTATACAATTTATGTTGAAGTATCTGAGCCAACACGCTTTCTCCACTACGGGTGAATCATGATGTGGTGGCATCACTTGGTTTGGTGGTGCCCCAGGCAATTCCTAAAGTTTTTACACAGTTTTGTGCAAGTCCATTAAAAAGATAACGTTTGGTGTTTGTACAATACTATAATTCACTTGGTACACAAACCAAGTCTAAAAACTTAAACTGATAGCATATATGTGAAGTTTTACCTACAAATATTTGTGCTAATGGGACTCTACTTAAACCACCATATCATTCCTATTCGCGTCTCAAGTCACATATGAAGTGGGAAAAAACATTAATCCACACATAACCTCATATATATATATATAGGGAGAAGTTTACAAGTGAACTTAAAAGATGAACTTTTCAATGAACTTTAACAAAATAATACCTAACAACTGATTACTTTTAATTTCTATGTTGTAATTGGTCCGCGCCAACGTCAACGAAGACGCTTGTCGATCGATTCTCAACTCCCTCACCCCACCCCACCCCCCACACCCCACCCCAACCCCAACCACCACCATCACCATGGCAGCCCTTATAGCAGCAGCGCTGCCATTGGGTGGGGTGGGGTGGCGTCGGGGTTGGTGGGTGGCGGGTCGTTGTTGGGAATCAATCGACACACGTGTCCGTTGCCGCTGACGTGGACCAATTACAATATAGGAATTAAAATTAATTAATTGTTAAGTATTTTTTGTTTAGGTTCATTAAAAAATTCATCTTTTAGGTTCACTTGTGAACCTGTCCCTATATATATATATATATATATATAGTACTGTTCCTATGCGGGTTGTCCCACATTTTAACAGTGTGTACTGGACACGAATTACCTGACAGTGAGACCAGAAAAAATAGCGCCAATAATTTAGCCGATAATTTATGGGCTCACCGTCACGCAACACCTGTCTGATTCACACTGTTAACATGCGGAGCAGTCTGCACAAGAGCATTATTTTATATAAGTACTGCTTTTGTGCGGACCGGTTCGCATTTTAACAGTGTGGACTGGATGTATCACAAGACGGTGCCCTAGAAAAAAGAGAGAGAGCGCCTATGATTTAGTCGATAATTTCTAGAATCACCGTCAGGCCGCACTGTTAAAATACGAAACAATCTGTACAATAGCATTATATATATATATATATATATATATATATATATATATATATATATATATATATATATATATATATATATATATATATAGTACTGCTCTTGTGCGGATCAGTCCGTATTTTAAGAGTGCGGATCAGACATGTGTCACAGGCGGTGACCCTAGAAAATTATCCGCTTAATTATAGGCACTCTCTCTCTTTTCTGGGCTCACCGTCAGGTGATACATGTCCAGTCCACACTATTAAAATACGGACTGATCCGAACAAAAATAGTACTATATATATATATATATATATATATATAAAAAAAAGTATGTGTAATTAATCCTTATGTCCTTATAGGGTGCTTCTGGTGTAAGTTGTCTACATCTCGGGTTATTTTTTTATCTTAGAGTTTTCTAGATAGTAGTTAAGTTTATGTGCTTTGACTTACAACAATTGGATTTGTGCAATGATCTAAGCCACAGTTTGCTTTATAAAAAAATAGTTATCAAGAATAGTATTTTTCAAGGTTCTAAAAAACGCGGGGCGTGATTGAGGCGTGGAGGTCAAGCCTCAAGCCTTAGAAGCCTAGGTGGGCCTAAGCGTAAAAAGGCGTGAAAAGGCGTTTTGGCCTTCTTAATATATTTTAATATTTTTTAACCATAACAAGGCTATTAAAATACAAAAAATTGCACAGATCATAAAAATATGTCTGAATATATGCAAATTAAAATACTATTTGATTATTTTGGATGAGATAATGGTCCGGTTTGTAAACAAATTCTTTAAAAGGCGACATTGTTTCACTAAAGCATTGTTGTTTTTAGAAAAAAAGTGCGCCTTAAGGGTTTTACCAAGAATAAGGCGTGAAAAGCGTAAGGCGAGGCGTTTCTCCCAAGCCTTAAGCCTAGGCGTGCCTAGGCGGAGCCTAGGCGGGTTTTTTAGAACAGTGGTATTTTTCGATAAATTAAAATACAGAAAGTGCAAAGAAGAGAAAGAATCAAAGCAGATCAAACTGACTGCGTTCTGCTGATATTTATGTACTGTTCTAGATCAATTGTTCAGGTCACCCACTCATTGTTAAAGGACAAAAAAAAAGAGGTTAAATTGAGGACACGGATAATAGTTCAAACTGACACATGCGTAGGGATGGCAATGGGTTGGGTTAACTCCAGCAAAATATTTTCAAAACCCGTCCTGTCTCGCGACCCATGACGAGTTTTTTTTAATCCGCTTGAACCCGTTTAAGTGTAACCCTTCCTAAACCCGCCCCTGCCCTGCCCCTTTATATTAAGCAGGTCAAAAATCTACTCGGGGTGAGTTAAAACTCACATACTCTCTCTCTCTCTCTCTCTCTCTCTCTATATATATATATATATATATATATATATATACAGTAATTCTCTTGTGCATAGCAGTCCTCATTTTAAGAATGTGGACCGGACACGTGTCACCTTGCGATGAGCCTAGAAATTATAGGCTAAATTTCTCTCTCTTCTGAGCTCACCGCCAGGTGACACGTCCCCGATCCGAACTTTTAAAATGCGAACTGGTATGCACAAAAGCAGTACTCTATATATATATATAAAGTTTTAGTGTATATGATATATTAAATATGGGTATTTTATTTACTATAAAAAATAAACGGGGCGAGGCAGTCTATACCTATATATAGTAAACTCGAACCCGCCCCATTTAATAAATGAATTTTAAAAAAGAAATCATGTCCGCCCCATTTATTTTAAATGAGTTTTGAACCGGCCCCATTAGAGATGGGACGGGGCGAGGCAGAAATCCTGTGATGCGTACACATAGACATACATATTTAGATATAACATTATATTTTAGTCAGATTCTACTTCATTGATGTAATTCCAACCATCAAAGATTAAATAGTTTATACATATAAACTACGTGTCTTGTCCATATTGATCACAAGTCAATATAAACACAAAATATTAGTCTATACATATAATTCTATACGTACAAATGTTTCCTCAAAGATAACAACATCTACCCATTAATTTCAGTTTTCTAGTTAGAGGGTGTTGAGTAAATAAATAAAGTAGATATATCCCGTCAAACGTTTATAGCCAACAGCAAACCATGTGTGCTTGTGTGTCTCTTTAACATTTACTCAATATTTTAGGCATAGCAAAGTTTGTTTTTTTTTTAAATATTTTTTTGTCATTCATTATAATAATAACACGACAATTACTTTAAAAATAAAACTTCCCATCCCTACTCAACGTTCAAACTAATTCAGTTGTTACCTTCTGTCTCCTTGCTTCGGAACTAAGAGCATAGAGAGAAAGAAACTTAATGGGTTCTGGAATTGCCTCTTGCAGCCGCCTCTTTTGTGTTCTGGTACTTGTTCTCCAGGTAACATTTTCCCCTTGTCTTATGACACCATTCTTTGGTGTATGACATGTGTTAATGTTGTTATCAATGGTGGGATTAATATTTCTTGTCATACGATTATCAAGTTAGTTCAATACACCTAGTAGCATATCCGGCAATACCCAGTACAAAACCAACGACCCTTTGCCACCACCTCAACCGACCAAAACCTCTTGCTCATCAAAACCTAAGATCAAACCCTCCGTTATCTTATTACCTACGTGGCTGCCGAGATATTACGCAATCACCACTACACAACTTGCAAATCGCCACATTCTCAACAGTCACCGACACAAGCCCTAAACCCTCGTCCCACCCTCAACTCAACCTTTTCAACCTAATCCTCTACTCTAAAACCAAACACCCAATCCATATTCAGCCCTCAAACCAGCCCAACAAACCTTTTTAATTTCAACCAAACCTAAACCAAGTCTTACCTCACTTTAAAACCCATCATTTTATCTTTCGAGCCTAAACCTTTTATGTTTTTATAAAAGACCTTCTAACTGTTTTTTTTTTCTCTGTATTTTAACAAACTCAAGCCTTACTCATTAGACCCACCCAAATGGATGCTCGATCTGATTTTAATTAAGAGTTCATTATTTCCTTCTGGATCGTGTCAAATTAATAATTAACTTTTCTTTCTTGAGCGTAACTGAATCAAATTTCATGATAATGACCATGTGTCAATGTTGATTATTGATTGGAAATATATTTAATTTATACATAAAAGAATAAAAGACTCTTAATTTGGATAGATGGAACACTTTTTTTTAGGTTAAGCCCAATTCTTTTTCCAGCTTTCGTTCTTAATCAATTTAGCCCATTCCTTTCTTTTATTTGGCCCATTTATTTTTTCTGAACATCACTAACACTTCTTGAGTTTAAGGGGTGTTAATGGTTAATATAAATAGATTTGAATTCCTATATATTATGCATTTAATTTTTCTTGTCATGTTAGAATTAGATTGGTATTCCTATATGTATTAGGAATCGGATCTGTATATGCCTATAAATAAGGCCTCTCTCTTGAGCAAGTATCAATTTAGTTCAATACAAGTATTTACTTCTCCATTACATAACAGATTCTGTAATTTAATGCGCGACATGGAGTTCCAATACTATGGTATAGATCGTGTAATGTTAAAACAATGTCTTTATAATCAATGTTAAGTAATGTTAAATTTAGTCCCCTTTGATTGTGTAATTTCATATGTAACTTACAATCCTGCTGAAAATAATAACTAGGACTGGAAGTTACCATCCTTCATAGCATACCTAATATATAATGGAAACTGCTGAAAACATGATTAAAAATTTAGCAGAACTCATAATTTTATTGATTTTTATTGACGCCAAGCAATTTCAACTTCTTTAATTGGTATTTGCAATAAGCACATTGTGTATCCTATTTTAATTTGAATTGTCCTCTTTCTCCACTGTTCCAGAATTGTAGAAGTATTATTTGTTTGAAATTGAATCTACTATTTGATTTGTTGGCAGCATGGTTATGACGGTAGCGCCAGGGAGATGAGTACTAAAGAGCACTGGAATAATGTTGACAAAGAGGTGTACCATATGCAACAAGCTACAGATGATGTTCATGACCCAAATGTCATGCATGTGCATGACCACCAACCATCATCTTACATGGATCACATGGACCCTTCACTTAATGTTTTCTTCACAGTCAATGATCTGTTTCTTGGCAAAAACATGCCAGTTTACTTCTCCACAAAAGACCCTTCTACCACTCCCCATCTACTACCTAGAGAAGAAGTTGATTCTATCCCTTTCTCTTCATCAAAACTCCCCTACCTTCTTAAATTCTTCTCCTTTTCTGAAAACTCCCCACAAGCTATAGCTATGGAGTATACACTAAAACAATGTGAACTCGAGAACATGAGCGGAGAGAGAAAGTTTTGTGCAACCTCCTTAGAATCCATGCTCGACTCGACACGTACCATCCTGGGGTTAGATACCCGAGTCAAGGTTCTAACCACCACTGTTCACTTTTCAAAACCCACTACCCTCTTGCAAAACTATACTATATTGGAGGTGCCTGAAGAGATTAAAACTCACAAGATGGTAGGTTGTCATATTATGCCTTACCCTTATGCAGTTTTCTACTGCCACAGCCAAGAGAGTGGAAACAAGTTGTTTAAGGTTTCCCTAGGGGGTGAGAATGGGGACAAGGTGGAAGCTGTTTCTGTTTGCCACATGGACACGTCCCAGTGGGACCCTGATCACGTGGCGTTTCGTGTTCTCAGGACTCGACCTGGAGTTTCTCCAGTGTGCCATTTCTTCCCGGCCGATAATCTCGTGTGGGTTTCATCGCCTTCTGTGCTCTAGTACTTTGTGGTTATGTTTGTGGTGTGTTGTTTATGTAGGAAGTCCTAGTAATTAATATAATCTATATGTATATACAATTATAGATGGCTACATTTCTATTTTAGAGCATGCCGTTTATCATACCCGGTATTCCTTGTTATTATGACCAAACAGAGATGTGACGAATTAGTTTCGAGGCAAAGCAACTTTTTAAATTTTGGATATAACCCTTAAATGCCCGTATAACACTCCAAACTACTTATGTTGTTGCAGGTATGTTCTTCTATAAGAATTTTAACAACATTTTTCATAAACATATATATGAGGGTATTTGTAATGAATTGCAATGTTCAAAGAGATTTCTCCCATTAAAAATAGTTCATGCAAAGTTCTTCCCCAGGCAAAAAGTGACCCCCCCCCCCCCCCCCCCCCCCCCCACACACACACACACTCTAAGTACACGATGTTTCTATTATGAACAACGGGGTCTCGCAAGCATATGGAAATTAACACTAGGCAACCAAAATATGAGGTCTGGATCTAGACGTAGAACACCTAAGATTATATTTTGGAGATTTTTTTTTTCTCTGTTCTCATTCATTATATTTGCTTCGATGACTTTAATTATGACAGTGCATATTGAAGTATTCTTATCATTGCAAATTACACGTAACCTTCAAATAAATATGAAAAATGATGCACTTATCTAAAATTATTATCCATTTCATACCTAATGAACTTTAAGGGTATTATATTATGGTGTGGGTTCCGCGAGTACAAATCCTTAAAGTATGAAATGGGTAAAAAATTTCGGTAAGAGTAGCATTACTCAATAAATATATAAAGCGACAAACTAAAAATATTTTTTTTTTGATAACCGTAAGTATTCGTGCTTCTCCCGACTATATCTAATTGATTTTTGAAGTTAACGACCAATTAAATTGGCGTTGTAATAACTCAGACTGACGACCTTTGAAAAACATACTCAAGGCATAATAAGTTAAACTCCCAGGTTGACAAACTAAAAATAAATTGCAAAAGCCATCAGTTTATTTTCATTTATTCATAAATTTATGATATGATAGTGTATTTAGACATTTTGAAACTTTGAAGACAAGAACCGCAAAGAAAATAAATCTACTTAATCCCTATCATACCACAAAGATTATAACCGCAGGACATTAAATCTACTTCATAAAAAGGAACATAGCCATAGTCAGTGGTTAGGGTGTCCATAGTACGATAAAAATCCGTACCATACCATTTTGTATCGAAAATTAGTGGTAATGGTTTACAATTTTTAATTACCCAAACTATCGAAATAACTGATTTTTTGTGGTTGGTTTTGATTTTAATATTTTAACTGATTTACCGACTGTATCGTACCCAAATAAAATATCGTAATTAATGTATTGAAAATACCGAAATGATATTATCGAACTTACCAAATTAATCAAACAAGAACACCTTATGGCTAAATCCAAACACAACCACACTTATTTTATGTGTTTTTGTTCTCCTTTAAGTGGTCAACATTTTAGTAACTCTTGGATCAATACACGATGTTACAACCCTTAGATCATCACAACACAACTTACATTCTATTTTGAATGGGTGCAAGTTGTTAGGCAATTTTAAGTTTTGAATGGGTACAAATTGTTCACTTTATTCTGTATTCTGTTTTGTACTTTTTTAGAATTTTTTTGTACACATGATTATTTTGTAAGTTTCGACTAATTATTATTTTTTTTGAAATATGTTGATATTTATATTTTCTTGTAGATGAAGAAGTGAGGAGTGTAAGAAACAAAAAATATAAAATATTTTTTATTTTGGTTTGTCATTTAATATGATGCACGGTTTGATATTTATTCGAGTTATTTGGATAATAGTTTGACTTGAATTATAATTTGTGATGTTTATTTTGGCATTTATTGTTTATAAATAGTTATGGAGACAACACAATTATGTAGGTTGTTTTTTTTCATTTATTTTTAAATATGCATATAAAAAGGTTTAGGTAAGTGGTACAAAAAATTACCATTATATACCGAGTAATACCGAATTTACCGTAAAGAGAAATTTATCGAAATCTACCGTAATTTTCAGAAAATCGATATTACTGCAAAAAATCGATTTTACCAATGTACCGCACGGTTTGGTTTTGGTTTATGGGTTGGTGTACATGCTGGTAAAATTGGTAATTTGGATTTGATGATTTCAAAGTTGGTATGATATTTGTATGCTCCATTTATCGACCAAACTGACCGAAACCAACCTTACTAGTGGCAAAGTCAGGGCACTGCTGTATATAAAGCACTAACCACCATTGTGGGTTTGGGGATGAGAGCACCCGATTAGAACTTTTAGATTCATCGCTTTGACATTCTCCATTGTGCTTTCTCTTTTTGTTACCTCTTGATCCGTCTTCCACTACATTAGTCGTAGACTCGAAGGATAGATTTCCTCCACTTCTTTTCTCAGATTTGCAGTTTCTTTTTTATTCTTAAACATACAACTAATTCCTCAAGTTTCATCTCTTTACGTTTTTGTTTTAAGTAATTTTTCAATTCTTTCCAAGAAGGTGGAAAATTTTCAATGATTGCTACCACTTGAAATCATTTGCTAAGAAACATACTCTCGGCGTGAATATCATGAAGAATAACTTAAAGTTCTTGAACTTGAGATATTACAGTTCCAACATCTACCATATTATACTCCAAGAAACGACCGACAATGAATTTCTTTGTGCCGACTCCTCGATTTTATATTTGGTGTCTAAAGACTCCCAAAGTTAATTAGTTGATTTAATATTACAATACACATTATATAGTGTATTGTGAAGTCCATTTAAAACATAATTTCTATATCAGAAATCAACGTGTTTCCATGCATCAGCCGCAACGAACTTCTCCATACTCGTCTCATTTTCATCAAGAGTAATAGATTCTTCATTGAGGAATTTAGCTAGATCCAAAGTTGTCAAATAAAATTTCATTTTCTGTTTACAACACTTAAAATCCATGCCATTAAATTTTTTAGGTTTTTCCCCAATGGTGT